>OX578137.1:159427133-159684633 GCA_951213105.1 Amaurobius ferox
ACAGGGATATTTCTTAAAGCCGCGTCCCTTTTACCGGCTTCTCATGAGCGAACAAATGGTATGGGAACAATATTAAAAATTTGGCATGATAAAAAACAGACATTGTAGTTTTAGAACTTGTTATGTGTTGCATTTTGCGAGTGCTTCTTGCCAAAGAGAAAATAGAGTTACAGTTCTGTTAACAACAAATATGACGGGAACTGTAAAAAAAAGCCCTTTAGTTATTGGCAAAAGCAAATATCCACGCTGTTTAAGTGGAATAAAAAAATTGTCAGTGATCTACGAAAATTCAAAGAATGCCTGGATGACAAGTAGAATTTTTGAAGACTTTTTGTTAAAGTGGGACAGGGAACTGATGGGAAAAGAAAAAAATCTTTTAATCCTTGACAACTGTTCAGCTCATCCTGTAGTACAGCTGACAAACATTGAACTTTGTTTTTTGCCCCCCCCCCCCCAATACAACTTCCATCATACAGCCTTTTGATCAAGGAATTATTAAGGCATTTAAAACTCTGTATCGGTCAAATTTGCGACAGAAAATAGTGGATGCAATTGATGAAGAGAAAAGATCGGCTTCCAAAATAAGCAAGAAAATAACCTTGCTTGATGCTATCCATATAATCGCAGGCGCATGGAAAAATTTTTCTGACATATGCATTTTTAATTGCTTCCGTAAAGCAGGATTTCTGAAAAATAATGTTGACATACCAGCAGAAGATCAAGAAGAATTAGATTCACCTTTCGAAGAATGGATTCACATCGATGAAAATTTACAAACATCTGAAGAAAAAAATGATGATGACATAGTGGCGGAAATTCAGAATATTTGAACGAAGAAGAAAGTGAAGACGACGTTCCACAAGAAGAAAATTTTCCTACAGCCAAACAGTCACAAGAAGCCCTAACTATAATTAGAACAACTCTTGAATACAGAGGGGCATCAGAAAATGTTTATGGACTATTTTATGATTTAGAAATAGATGTACGTAAACTAATCACAGACTCGTTAGCACAAACAACACTGGATAAGTTTTTTGCTGTTCCTCAGTAATAGATTACGGTATGTATGCAAATGTACTATGCTCTTATACATAAATGAACGACCTATAAGTTTTACTTTTTATTCTTATTTAACTACATACTATATGCATATAGATAATATTTTAAGTTGCAAGGCTTAATTTGTAAAATAAGAAATATTTTTGAATGCAAAACTTAATTTACAAATGTATTATGTACGTACTAATATTTTACTTATATACATTTATCTTTTAAATTCTGTAAAACTGTGTTCAATAGCTAGTACTTACAATGGAAGAACGATATTTAAAAATTTCTGGATTTAAGTAACAACTGCTTATAAGAAACAAAACGAGCAAAAGGAACATGTTTCTTATAAGCGGCGGTCACTGTATTCATGAATATATGTAGTATGGCTCTTATATAATTTTAATGGTTTTATTTTGTATATATTGATTCAAATTCATATGTTTTGTAAATTTGTTTACAAATGGGGCCAGGATGTTTTATTATTCAGATTTGCCTGTAAAGATAATTTTGTAGAACAAGAACAGAGATTTTTAAACTTCTTTTTAAAAGGATTAAATTAGATATTTTAACAGAATATTTTGATTAACAATATAATTTATAATATAGGAATTTAAACATTATTGTGAATTTTAAGTTTCTTTATATTATATACTCCGTATGAAGAACAGGTATACTGCTAGTCTCTAATATAAATGTATTTTCTCCATATAGGCAAATGACATAATCATGGTTCTTTTCCATGGATGCTTATAAAGGATTCTGTAGAGGAGAAATGAAGATGAAAAAAGCAAAGGTACACATTAAGGGAAATAAAAATGTGAAATTTCGAAGGTATACTATCAGCATAGCTAATTTGACTACAAAGAAGTATAGGGGAAACTAGAAACTTTTATTGATTTTTTTTAATATTTCAATAAAAAAATACTCTAAATGGATATTCAAAATGAATTTTGTTACTATGGAAACCATCTAGTCAAAGAGTGATGGACACATCAAGACAAAACTCAGCATAACAGATGGTCATAGCTTCCACGGTGCTCTCAAGTTAGCTTTGTACAAAGTATAGAATGATAGAAAAATTAAAAGGAATTCTAGGTGTTTCACGTACATTGTTTGTGCACATATGTCATACATATCACATTTTAGTATTGAAATGTAAAATAACATTAAATACAAAAATATGGAGATGTAAGCATTCTAGATTGTGTCCAATATATTGTAACATGTCACCCAAATACTGGGCAATACTGCTTTCAGGGTTTACAATAAAATGTGTCAATCCATTGCTACATTTTGATGTGGTTCAGAAAGGAGAAAAAATATTTTTGAACAAATTTTACAACTCTAATACATTCACACTATAGAGTAATAAGGTTACAAAACTTACCATTAAGAGAAAAGGAAGTCCCGTAAATTTCCTCATTCTTGTCATGTAGCCATATTTTTTCACTCCAAGCTGGTGCATCTTTTCTGTGAGAACACTCCTGCCAAAGATAGCCACCTCAAATGATTTCTGACTAGATGATATTTTCTTTTCATTTGCTTTAAATATAGTCTACATAAAATCATATTCACAGTAAGTTATTTTGCAGTTTTATTACTGGTAAGAAAGGGAAGAACTAAAGATATTAACAAATACATTTTACAAAGTGCTATCATCAAACCACTAGACACTCATTTCTGTGAATTCTATTTATTGGGTTTTCTGGATAAATATAAAAACAATGCAAGAACATATATTATTAATTTGATCAATATTTTGGTTTAACACAACTAAGGAATCTGTATTGTTATTTCTGAAATATTTTTGTGAAATAGTGTGTATATGCAAAGTGACTTTCAAAGAAAGAAAGGAGCAGAAAATTAGAAACATTACATATTACATGAGACTAGCATGAATAACCCAAGTTGTCCGGGCCCATGAAATCAATTTTTTTTTTTTTTTTTTTTTTGTTAGAATGATAAAGATTTAAAAAAGCCACCTCCCGGCCTCCTCTTACCACCATAAAATTTTTGTTTTACAGCCATTTAAAATCTTAATTGCTAAATTTAGACGTGATTATTGTAGAAACATGATTTTTGCAGGGAATGCTTATAATACTGTTACAATTTAATATTTCAAAATTCAAATCTCTATTTGTAAAACTCAGGATTTTAAATTTCTGAATTCTAAATTCTACTACTGGAGCACCATCCATCTGGAATTTCCAGTTTCATGAGGGAGATGCTTGTCTATGATCTTGATGGGTACCTCAAATGAAATTCGAGCTACATTTTTCTCCACGTGTTTTAAAGTATTCTTAGTGGTAGCAAAGAAAATTCAAGCCTATAAAATAACTAAAAAGCTAATTTAAAATTTAAAAGAATAATGCCGAGGTGCACCTATCCGAGTCTTGAAGCACCTGTGTACCAAATTTCATGGTCATATAATGCTTAGATTCCTCACTACAGACTGCACAGACATTTTCCTTTATTAAGTAAGAGTTATTTAAAGTAATTTTCTACAATCTGGATTTTTGTTCATCAGGATCATTTCCAGTCCCACCTGATTAAGATATGCAAGACTATACTTCATTATTTTGACAAAAGATTTTATACAAAATAACATGTAGCTCTTGTATGTAAAATAAGATGACAATTTTTTTACATATTTTTCAGGATGGAAATACTATTTTAAACTGCCCTCTTAGTGGCAAACCTCCAAAATTAGTATTGGTATTATCTGCTAATAGTATAATATTTGAATCTGATCTATAACTAGCAATACATTCAGTAAGAGTTTGTTTAGTTCTCTATGCTTACTTGCACAAAAAACTTCAGTGTGTGGTGTAAAATTTTTAGATATTTCTTAACTTTTCATTTTATTCTACTTTATTTAACTTTTGAGGGTTGAAATTTCAAGTTTAAAAAGAACTTTAATTATTTAAAGTCAATGTGTTCTAACTATATTTAAAATTAGTATTTGGTACTCATTCCATACTTTGCTAATTGATTAACTATATGTAGAGTAGTCAAATAATTGCAGCTTAGCATAACTCAAATTACATTAAATAAGTTTAATTGGATAAATTCAAGTTCCTGTTTTAACTTTACTCATATAAGATAACGACAAATAACTGCAGTTTAACTTATTTTAAATTACATTAAATAACTTTAATTCGATGGATTTTAAGTCATATTTTGACATAACTTATGCAAGATAACTTATAATTGTAAAGCTCAAAGATGCATTCAATTATCTGCTAATATAGAAGTAATTCAAGATTAACGGATTTTATAAATGTTAATTATAATTATCAATTATCAGTACATAAAAGTAAAAGAAGTAGTACATTTATTAATTAATTAATTGTTTGGTACTGAAGGGACCCTTTCCACCTTGTCTCGATGAACAGCCTCCCTCACTGCAACTAGTAGTCCTTTGGAGATGAGGAGAACAGCTTCCATCACTGCCAGTAGTAGCCCCTTTGGGGTAAGGAGAACAGCTGCCCTCACCTCAGTTAGTAGCTCTTTTGAAGATGAGATGAACAGTCATCCTCACTGCTGCTAGTAGCCCCTTTGGATATGTGAACAGCCACCCTTAATGTCGGGAACACACACAGTCCCTAGTCTTTACATTTAATCAGCCAGTCCAAATGAGCCCAGTATCTTTGGAAAGTGTCATCCCAGGCTCGCCCTGCCCAATGGCAATAACAAGTGAGATTTGGAAGGGGTTATAATAGGAATTTTAGAGCAAAAATATAAAAGGGGATTACAATTTTGAATTTTCTGGTAAAAGACTAGTGTTTAGTCTTATTAAAAAAGAATGTTTTTCTACAATTTATTTACTATAAACAATTAAAAAATAAAATTAACTTCTAAAACTAACTTAATATTCACTGTTATAACCATGACTTGTAAAACGAGTAGGAGAAAGTAAAATTAATGAGATAAATTTTATATATTTCTTCATGCTTTAGGAATAGAATGTTCTGCAAACAAAACATCTGGAAACTAGATAAGTTCCAAGATGGCTTGAAAATTCTGAAAAGCATAAAGAGGAATTATGAAAGGTAATTTCATAATACAAAAAGTCTGTAATTTTTAAGGAGGGTATATTTTCTGATTTCAGCATTATACTTGTATTTTGAATGACAACTTAACTTAATGCAATTCTTTATCTTATGTAATAAAAAATAAAATGTTAATCAGTTAATATATTACTGAAATCCCTCAAATTCTACATATAATTCTTTTTAAATTATTGAAAAAATAAACTGGGACAAGAATCTTGTTGTGGGGACTGTCTAAAAATAAGGACAAATGATCACTTTAAAATGTTTCTATGTCTGAAAGTACAGAGTGTAACATAACTCCCTCCGGGGTTCGAAAAGGTTATATTTAAAAAACTATTATAAATACAGCAAAAAGTTTCATACCGCCATATAAAGAATCACTTCAAGTTATGTATAAGCTTTACAAGTGTTCAATATGTGCAACCTTGGTGATGCAGCATACTTCAATTCTAAAAGCAAGTTCTTGCCATACTCGTCCCAACATCTTACGGCCAATTTTAGTGAATGCCTGTGTAATTCTTTCTTGCAATTCTGTTAAATCACTTGGCATAGGGAGCATGAACACATGATCTTTGATATAACCCCATAATTAAAAACTTGAAGTGATTCTTTATATGGTGGTATGAAACTTTGTATTCGTAATAGTTTTTTTTAAATATGACCTTTCCAAACTCCAGAGGGAATTATGTTACACCCTGTATATCACAATACAAACTTTTGTGCAAATTCAGCAAATATTTTATGCTTAAAAATCAAGTGACTTTATACAGGTATGACTGTTTTATGCCAATCTCAATTCCATAGTTCAAATAAGAAATTGCTAAAATCAGTGCATATTTTTACCCAATCTATCAATTTGTTGTCTTTTCAATTAAAAATACTAATCCTTTTAACACTTTCCAACATACTTGAAAGTGTTTATGATTTTGGACAGTCTGTCTGTTCGCATGATAACTGCCGTAAAAATTACTTTATTGAAATGGAATTTCAGTATGTTGTTGAGATGGTCAGTGGGATGTTTGGGAATGAATATGAATAACATCACCCAATTAGTTTCAGATTTAACCTAGGTTGAAAAAATGAAATACATTGTATCCTATGAGACTTCATTTTTTAAGCAAAATTAAAATTCACAAATTGCTTTAAAAATTTTAGGAAATATTCAAATTATTACATAAAATATGTAAAAAAAAGTTTCAGCAAAATATGTTGGGTAGATTTTTTCTTTTGGAACATCAATCTGTTATTTACTGTAAAAGTATTTTGAAAATGAAAAATCAAGAAAGGATGTAGTGAACTTCCATAAATGCTTTTAAATTTGAAGTTTCAGAACATTTAATATTAACATTATTTTATTATTTAAAAGCATTATTTGTTAAGATTTCACAAAAATATGCACATCCACTTTTAGAACTCATGACTCCTTACACAGTTTTTCACCCATTCTTTTGAAATTAGGTAGACATGCTTAATATTAAATTATGCTAGATCCTCCAAAACAATAGAAATAATTGTATATTTTTTTCAGTACTTTTATTAAACCTATCACAATAATAAAATAGATTCTTACACATCAATTATGTTGCATGTTGCTATTGCTCAATATATAATAAAAAAGATTGAGGAATTGAGAGAAGAAAAAAAATCATGCTAATCTAGTGACCATTTTTGTAAATGTGTCCAATGACCCGACCCCACTTTTAATCCATAAATGCCTAGTTTCATTTCTATAAACCTTAACATTTTTTGTGATAGTTTTATTTCTAATATCAATTAGTTAACAAAAAACATATCAATTTTCTTGTTAATAGACATTAATGGATTAATACATTAAGAAAGATTTCAGTCATAAAACCTATTGATGGGCTGTGTTTTCAATAAGAATATTTGAGAAAAATGAATTTATTATAAGAATATGCAAGCTATAAAATTTATTTAGAAACAAGCTGGAGAAAGGATCTTTGATATAGAAGCATTTTACTTTCATTACACCTTCTTTTTTATATTTTAATTACACTTTATTTATACTTCAATGATCAATGCATCTGCATTTTGGCAGTATTAAAAATACTGTCATAACAACAAAAAAAATTCAGATATAGAATACTGTAGTGAGAGTGAAGCTGAAATAAAAATAAAAATGGAAGGAATTTGTGTATATGAGGAAAGAGGGTAAGAGATTAGATGAAATGTTTGCCATGAGAACACTAAATTTTTCATGATTCCCTTGTGTTAGGTAATATTGATATGCATTTGTATTAACTGACACACACACACACACACACACACACACATATATATATATATATATATATATATGAGCTAGTAATTAATATTTATCTGAGAAAACTTAAAAAAGTGTTATTAAAAAATGCAAACATATAAGAATAATACAGAGCAAACTTACGTCAATCACATTTAGCGTAATCTGTCTGTGAGTAACAGGCAAGATGTGTAAGAAGTAGGGGCAAAATTCATCAAGAACCCTTTCTCTTAAGACATGACTCCTCTAAAAAAAAACATGCATATTAAGAATAAAATACATTATACACTGTATCTAAATCTAATAAACTGTAATAAATAAATCATAAATGCTACAAAATACACAAAGGGTATAATAACAGAAGGGTGTCATGTGACCCCTAAATCAATAATTTCAACTTCATAGATTATTATTTTGTAGATTGGCATCTGACAACACTTGGTTTTAGAATATATGTATACATAAAGGTAGGTCTAGTCTCTGAAGTGTTGTTTTTTAATTAGTTTTAACGTAGCTAAAGATACACTTTATTACATGATGTCAATTGAGTCTATGTACAAGCAAACCCAATCATCCTATTACATTTTTCACCATCACTTAAAAACTCACAGCAGGAATAAGATGTGTAACTGGGGTTAAAATGTCTACCACAAGATCAATTTTACTGAAGACTTTATTCCTGTAGCATATTGGATACACCTAGGTATGTGTAGAGCTAGTGAAGCACCATTTTGTAGCTCAATATCATATGCAAAGTCTTTAATGCACCCAATATTATGGAATATTTTTTAAGGACTGTTAAAATTATTTTCATGAATATTTACAGATTTAACATTAAGTTTGATTAAAAAAAAGCTGTTCACAAGTATGCCAGCCTATAATGCAATTAACGTTGCCATCTGCAACAAAAAATTTAAGTGTAACAGTAATGATCCTATCATCAAAATTATTTAGCATTTATTCCATCAAGAACTGGAGTATATCCATTATTTAAAGATTTTAGTTATTTCACAATTGGTATGGACAGTTTTCTTGCTAATTCAGCAGTGATTATATACTACATGACAGTGAAAATGAGACACCAAGGAGTGGGCAGAAAAAAATGCAAATTGCAGGGTAGACGCAACTCACTGAGTTACATAAATGACGCAAAATGCACAGCTGTCCTGTGCACGTTGAGTGAGATATAAGGGTAGGAACCTGCAGAATCAGCACTGCTCTGTCTGCCTGGGAAATCATTTTGCAACCTTTTTTTTTGTCTCAGAGGAAATGTGTAGTAGCAGAGAATGCCAGGCAGCCCCCAACTGAGGCAGTTCCAGCAGACAGACGATTTTACAAGCAGGGTGCGTACACTTTTTTGAAAGTGAAATTCAAGAACTTTCAAGACCTTTTTCAAGGACATTACAAAAATATCAAGGACCTATTTTACCGTTGCACAAAACTGAGTCAGTACAAAAATTGCATTTTTAAGTTTTTTTTTAAATTAATGAATTTGTAAGAAGTTTTAAATATAAAAATATATTGCTAAACAGAAAAGATGTAACCATATATAATTGACATAATGCATGAATTAATTATCTGTTATCACTGAAATTCTTGAAAAAATCTTAATGCATTTACGATCCAAAAAAAACCATCCTTATAATACCTCTTACAGTTTAAAAATATGTTTATATATTATATTAATGGGGTAATAAATATAAAAAATTATCTTAAGTTTGTATTTATAGTACAATTTAAAAACCTTAATTTTGGAATTCTTTTATTTTAACACAAAATATTTGAAAAAATTTCAAAACACAAGCAAAATAGATTCTAGTGTAATATATTTTTAACCAATAGTTAGAAATTATTGTAAAAATTTAAATTCACATCAAAGCTATAATTATCAAATTTTATTATTGAACAGCTGCAACAAAATTTGATATCAACATTTTCAAAAATTTATGAAAATAAAAAACATTAAATTAAATATTTATGTCACACTCCTCTCTCTTATCCCATACCTCACCTCTGAATTAAATAGAAAAAAGAATCAGTAATAAACCATAACAAATGTTATTATATTACTTAGTATTGTTAGCTACATCTAATTTTTTATTCAATTATTTTTCTAAATCATGTAATGTGCAATTAATGTGCAACAATATGGAGATGGAAATCAATGGAAATCGATGGAAAAGGATAATTGTGTACTCTCGGAAACAAAAAATAAAAAAATAAAAAAAAAAATAAAAAAAAAATTAATTTCACGATCATACTATGTATGTGAAAATAATTAAAAAATTAACCTTTATCATCAACCAAAATATGAAAATAATCTTGTTTAATCAAGTTAATATGCAACAATAGGGAGATGGATGGAAAAGGATAATTACGTACTCTCAGCAATGCTCGCGAAAAAAAACTGAATTTCATGATCGAACAATTTATGTAAAAATTAAAAAATTAACCTTCAAAATCAGCCAAAATATGAAAATAAGCTAGTTTAGTCAAGTGAATGTGCAACAATATAGAGATGGATGGAAAAGAATAATTACGTACTCTCGGCAACGCTGGCGAAAAAAAAACCTGAATTTCATGATCGTACAATTTATGCGAAAATTAAAAATTAACCTTTATAATCAACCAAAATATGAAAATAAGTTAGTTTAGTCAAGTTAATGTGCAACAATAGAGAGATGGAGATCAATGTAAAAGGATAATTGTGTACTCTCGGAAATGCATGCGAAAAAAAAAAAACTGAATTTCACGATCGTACTATTTATGTGAAATTAATTTAAAAAATAGCCTTTATAATCAGCCAAAATATGAAAATAAGTTAGTTTAGTCAAGTTAATATGCAACAATAGGGAGATGGAGATCGATGGAAAAGGATGATTGCATAATCGCGGCAACAGCCACAAAGAAAACAAAAAACGCAATTTCACGATCATACTATTTATATGAAAATAATTAAAAAGTTAACCTTTATAATCAACCAAAATATGAAAATAAGCTAGTTTAGTCAAGTTAATGTGCAGTAATAAGAGGACACAGATAGATGGAAAAAATATGTGAAAAATTTGTGACAGAAAAAGGCAATTGTGTACTTTCAGCAAAGTCCAAAAAAAAAAAAGACTGAATTGTGCAATCTTATAATTTAAATGAAATATAATTTGCTTAGTAAAATATTTCTTTATTTTTACTAGCACTATAAAAATAAATTAGGTCTATTGTTCTGATATGAAATCATTAGAAGAAAATGAATGTAAACTGATAATTTTGGACTCTCAGCACAAAGCAGGGAATATGAATTGAATAGTGGGATGCATGGATTTCATGGGATTTTTCGTAGTTTTGGGAGTAATGTCCGTAAAACCATAAGATGAAGTAACAATCCGTACAAACTAAGGAAAATCCAAAAAAGTTGGCATCTCTGAGAATGGGGAGAGACGTAGAGCAAACATAAAACAAAACAGGATATCGGAAACGCGACACGCCGGCGCAAGGAGCAGATACTAATCGCCGGCACCGTTCAAAATGCAAACCACGTGTTAATGACGAAACAAACGGCCACCATTCGCGGAAAACAAGTAATGGAAGGAACCAATTCAACTGTGATTGACAGCGCCGGGGAAAAGAGAACTGGTTTGAGATTGTAACGTAATACGTGACATAGGAATTCTAGTACAACCAGAATTTTGAGGTTTTTGAATTGGAAATGAGAAATTCAAGGATTTTCCAGACCTTTTTGGAAATAATCCCAATTTTCCAGGCTGTTCAAGGCCTTGAAAAAAAAAAACGAAATTCAAGGACTTTCAAGGTTTTCCAGGCTGCGTACGCACCCTGTACAAGGGGTATGGTGATCAGACTCAGAAAGGCAGGTTGGTCCATATGTCAAATCTCAGCAGAAAGCCAGCTACACGTGCTGGCGACCTGAACTCATGGCATCCGTTAAGACTGCCATTGACCCAACAGCACAGATGCCTCCATTTGCAATGGTGTCAGGATAAAGCCAAGTGGACGGCAGAATGGCACAGGGTCGTGTTCTCAGATGAGTCAAGCTTCTGTTTTAGCAACGACAGTCGTTGTGTACGAGTCTGGAGCTGAAGTGGTGACAGGTCCAATCCGGCCGCATTTCCATAATAAAAATTTCATCGGAACTCTTTAAAGTCCAATTCCAAGCAAGTAGACCTATGGCATATGAATGTTGTCTTCCATCCATTTTGGGGAAGCTCTTTCTCGTGTGACAAGCTCCAGGCATTCTTTTACCCCCAGCACACATATAGTTTAAAAAAACCATTGGTGCATCAGTAAATATCAGAAATCCTATCTATGCTCATGCCATAAAAATCACTGTCATCGTCATTTATAAAAATCCCATAATCATCTATGCTATCAATTACTAAAGCAAAATTCTTTACTAAAGCAACATTTCTTGAACAATTTCACAACCATTTCCCGCAGGTATCGTATCCCTGTAACAAGCGTCCTTGACCCATCGAACAATCAAAACAATATCTGGCTTCCATCCGTTATTTGAGCCGATTTTTTTGTTAACCCCAAATCGATAGTTGTAATGTAATTAGATACTCTCTTCAAAAAACAAATCAAAAAAACACTTTTAACTTTAAATCCTGTATTATAGTTTTAAACAATCTGTGTTACGGAATGTGTAGCTCTGAAAAGAGCTATTTTTTGTCAAAGATAATCAGCACGGCCGTAATCGAAGAGAGAGATAAACATCAAATGAAAACAAGCAAATTGTACGTATATTTTTTAATGACGCGATACACTGGTAGTCAGGAGCATTTGGACAGCAGTGACTCACAGGAGAGTTTTGAAGTGAAGAGAAATTCAGAGTGTGCGATTGCATAATTATTACCGCATCATTTTAGGATGGATTGCCTTGTAGGAAAAAATAACGTTTAGACTTACAATATCTTTTTTCTTTTTTAAATCCACGTATAAGTCGACCCCCCCCCCTCCCCTTTTTGAAGTTCTTTTTTGTCACAAATTTCTCGACTTATATGGGAGTATATACAGTAATAGTTTTTTAAAATAACAAATAATTTCAATTTGAAAATTTCTTCTATAAATCTAACAAGGTATATATTTTGTTTGTTGTTTTTTTTTACTACATTTAACAGCATAGTCAACTTTGACTCAGTGGTACATTGTCATAGAGCGAGACAGAGTGATTGATCATAGCATCAAATCGAGAAGGGGTGCTTTTCAAGAGATATATAATTACTTTGACAAATTAAGCACATGGATAGTATATTCAAGCTGTAAGAAAGATAATTTATGGATTTACTGAAAATCTTTTAATTTTAGAGATTTTGATGATAATAAAACCTCCTGAACTTGCTTTCAGTCACTTTTAGAGTATATATTACTTTCCTTATATACATAATGTATAAGGAAAGTATTGTGACGGGGTCGAAAATTCGAAATTGAGTTTTCGACGGGAGAGCACGTTTCAAGCATCCCTGATCACGAATCAAACATTTTTGAAGTGATGTCTGTGTGTGTGTATGTGTGTGTGTGTGTGTGTGTGTGAAAGTATGTGTGTGTGTGTGTGTGTGTGTCAGTGAGTTTGTGGAGACGATAACTGACGAACGAATGGACCGATTCGAACCAAATTTGGTACAAAAATCACAATCTGTAAACACTGGAAGCCTATTGTTTTTATACGTAATCGAATGTTCAGAACCCCCCTAAATTTTCGAATAAAATTTTGAAAAAATCGTCAAAAAATCAAAACCACTAATAAAGTTACGCAAATAGATGTTTCTTATATAATTTTTCATTAGAAAACGATTGACATAAATTTTAGAACGCTAACATGAACCGTTCTCGAGATATTGCACATTTTTAAAAAAAAATTATTAAAAAGTCATATAAAATGAAAAAAAAATATTTCCTATTGAGAAACATGTTCACTTTTCATATGTAATACCATGCGATAAATTGGGTGACATCATTCTCGTGGATCTAGCTCGTTCCATTCATGAAAAAAGATACTTTGAGTAATACTTTTGTATTTGAACGCCAATAGTAATTTATCTGCTGTAAGAACAACTTATTTCTTCGTCCATAACACTTGGCGAGATTTTGGCGACAAATTTGGCGGAATGTCGCCAACTTGGCGACTTTTTGAAATGTTGCAAATTAACGAAAATCTCGCCAAATGGATAAAAATGAAACTAAATCAATGAAAATGACGACTAATTGTCGAAAATTCAATATCTTGGAAAGAATATTAGTATCTACTATAAGAAAAACCTATTTATTTTACTGCAAAAGTAGTAAATTCATTACATTATATAAGGAAAGTCATGTGTTGCCCAAATCAGATTTTTTTATTCTGTGAGTGAAATGTAGGCATTATAACACTAGAAGGAAGAAACTCGTCACTATACAACTTTTTTTTTATATCAGATTGTGTAAAATGACTAGATCTAGATAGAATTCTTAAAAAATGCATAATTAGATCAAACATTCTTTGATATTTATAATTCTCATATCTATGAATTTAAAATTATAACTATTTTTACTGGTTCACAAAAGGCTACATATGTTATAATTCCCAAGATGCTGGAACTAAAGAATTCAAGACATTACATTTTAGTCATTTGAATAAAATGATTGAATTGTGTAAAATGGGGCTAAATGCACCAATAAATATTTCAAATTGTTATTTTCAGTTAATTATTATGTTATTTTACTTAATATACGTACTAGTCACGGTTCTGATGAGGTTGCGTCAGATACGCAAAGCGAAATCGAATGGAACATTCGATATTTGTGCCTGTCAAATAATGAATGTACATTAATTTCAATTTGCTTGAAATGCATTTATTAATTTTTTAAAAATGGCATTTTTTCAAACAAAAATGCTTTTAATATATACAAACTTAAATAATGAATGTTTTTGTTTTTGGAATACATTATTTTTCATTTTTAAATTTAATTATTAGTGTTAACGTCATTAAACTAAAACAAACCATCCATTTTATTGGAGTAAATTATTCATCCATTTTGTTGGAATAAAAATTATTCACCCATTTTTTATTGGCGCTAGCGAGTTTGACATGATCAGAATTTTCAAGGGTAGAGAACAGGCTGGTCGCCGAAGGAGGTTAGTAACAAATAAAATATGTATCTTAAACAAGGGGATTGAAACTTGTTTCACTCCTGGTGTTAATCCTTTAGTTAAATAACTGCTTTATACATAATCTCATTCAAACAAAAAACAAGAAAATTTTGATTTCTAAATTTCAATGAAAAAAATATGCCATTTCAAATTGCTCATCGTATAGGTCAACTCTCTCAATTTTCAGATTTATTTTTTAGAGTATATACTGTGTTTAAAAATTGAAATCTTTCACATAAAACTTGACTTTGATATTATTTGACAATAAAACAGAGAAAACAGAAGCAGAAAAAGGATAGCAGCATATTTAGTGTTAAAGTGCTATAGTAGTAATTAAGATGCTTTAAAAACGTGTTTGTGTTTTACTAAATTAATTTTTTTTAATCGCTAAATATTTATATTGTTCATGCATTTAAAATATGGAGAATATAAATAAAAATTAATTATGTTTTAGCTGCAGCATGTCAAAAAGTATAAGTTGTTTTGACAAGAGACTAAACTATAGTCAGACCAACCCTGCTTAAACATCTTTGAAAATTTTCTTTTAAAATACTGATTCACCAGCTCTACATGTAACTGAATGGACGTATTAAGAAGATTAAATTTTAATGTATAAAAAATATAAAATCCAGTCATTTTAAAATACAAAATTTTTGCACATTTTTGGTATTTTTCAAAAATTATGATGTTGTAATGAAGCTGTTCAGATACAAAGCCTTCAATGTTTGATTAAAAAAAAAAAATGAGTTTTATTTCTAAATAATCAAATTAATTTTTAAAACTTTTATATAAAATTAAAAACTATATCTAGCTTTGAAGGTATGTAGAAAAATGTAATTAAAAGATTAATTCTTAAACAAAATTTATTTTATTGGATACAAAAACATAAAAAAAGCTGCTCACATGGCCATAAATATCCATTCCACCAGCAATCAGAGAAATTCCAAGAGGAGAAGTGGCACCTAAGAATACTTCCCTAAAAGCAAAGAAAATAAAAATATTTTTCTTTTCACAATACAACTTAAAAAATCTACATTCACTTTAACCTTGCATATCAATTTAATAAATATTACATCGAATAGTAATTTTCAACATTTTCTGTTTGGGGGAAATCTTGAAATATTCTCCAGGGTTTGAAAAACTCAACCCACCTGGATTTCCCCGAAGGAAAAAAACAACAACTCATGTTTTATCAGGTTTTAATGGGTATTTATTTTCAGGAAACTCTTAAAAGTATGATTTGTACATGTGTGGTATCAATTTTTGTAATGTATTGGATTTAACACTTTCAAACACCATTTTATTGTTTATGGAAAAAAAAACCCTAGTAAATAAATCAAGAAATAATCAGAATTTATGAAAGGTGTAATTAGGGTGAAATTATGGGCTGTAGTAAGCATAAAATTTATAAGTATTTAAGTTAACACAAATTCAACCCAGTGTTTGCAATTTTATCTATAATGTAAAGTATTGCATCTTCTCAATTAAAACCACATTTATCTCAGCATTTTTTGAATGGTTAACATAAAACAAATAACTTTATATAAGACTTCACTGGAAGTCCATTCTTCAGATCATTTATTCAGGTACTAACAAAGTAATTTTGTGTTAGTGCTTTTGTTTTAGAAATTTTGTGTGTTTTGGTTTTAGTAATATTAAACATCTCAAAAATAATTTGTAAAAATCATGCAGATCATGCTTGTACAAAAATCCACAATAAATTGGTGTTTTAATGATGTTTCCAATGTTTAGAAAAAGTTTATAACATTTTCCAGAGATAATTTCATACATCTTTTGGACCATTTCACATACAAATCATGACTTGCATGATTTCATTAAATATAAAACTTTTATTCTTCCATGTGGTGCCATGTGTGAGGCCATTATCTTTCTTCCAAAAATTGCAATCTTGAATCGATAATGAAATCCAAAGTAGCTGTGTTAGGAGGATGTTAGACCTGAAAATTCAAATTTTAACTTAGTAGCCAGTAGCCAGTAGACAGTGTAAGTTTAGTGACCACTCTATCATGGATATTTTTTGTGTATGTATATATTATATATATATATATAAGAATGTCAAAAAACAGTAATTATCAATGTACAAATAGTACTAAATCAAATTCAAGACATAACAGCGCAATGCAGCTAGTTAATGTCGAGAAAAAATAACAAGTCAAAAATTGCAAGAACGTGAATACTTGAATAAAGTGAAAAAGACCAACAGGGCATATATAAAAGGCCTAGAGGGATGGCGACCCCTAGTTCCCGGTTACAAGTCGACTTTTTACACCTCAGGAAACACTCCCGGAGCCATATATCACCTGTGGTCCTAATTCAGAATAACGTCAAAGTAGAAGACGCAAATCACACAAGAACGTGCATCCGTAGATGGCAATGCCTCCATAAAGAAATAAAAGGTTTAAAAAAGAGATATATTTGAATTAAAACCTCGAATTACAATAATAAATAAAATACCTGAACAATTCCAATCATCCTACCAAAGCACCTAGACCTTCGATAAGACCAACTCATAATCCCGCTCAGCATCGTTGCCATTTATTACATGTAAACAACTGTGTTGCCAAAGTCTTTTTGAAATGCATCCATAAATTTACTGTACACAACATTGTAACAGTGTCTTATAAAAAGAAAAGGATAACTTTGCGTTAAAGCTTCCTTTATAAATAAGGTATCATGCCCAATCCGATCCTCTTTAAAAGAATGCATACGTGCACTACGCTTAAAATGATTAATTAAAATATTTATCTATTTTTCTATCCAGCCGATTTAACTCTGATCGAAAATATCGCAGAAAAGTCAAAGGAAATTAATTTTCTAGATATTCGTATACATTTTGCAAAAAACATGTCTACGTATTATACAATTTACGACAAAAGACGTCAATACAAGTTCAAGATACATTACATTATCAATTGGCATTCTAATTTAAGTATTAAGATATTTCGTAATATTTTAATTAATCATTTTAAGCGTAGTGCACGTATGCATTCTTTTAAAGAGGATCGGATTGGGCATGATACTTTATTTATAAAGGAAGCTTTACCGCAAAGTTATCCTTTTCTTTTTATAAGACACTGTTACAATGTTGTGTACAGTAAATTTATGGATGCATTTCAAAAAGACTTTGGCAACACAGTTGTTTACATGTAATAAATGGCAACGATGCTGAGCAGGATTATGAGTTGGTCTTATTGAAGGTCTAGGTGCTTTGGTAGGATGATTGGAATTGTTCAGGTATTTTATTTATTATTGTAATTCGAGGTTTTAATTCAAATATATCTCTTTTTTAAACCTTTTATTTCTTTATGGAGGCATTGCCGTCTACGGATGCACGTTCTTGTGTGATTTGCATCTTCTACTTTGACGTTATTCTGAATTAGGACCACAGGTGATATATGGCTCCGGGAGTGTTTCCTAAGGTGTAAAAAGTCGACTTGTAACCGGGAACTAGGGGTCGCCATCCCTTTAGGTCTTTTATATATGCCCTGTTGGTCTTTTTCACTTTATTCAAGTATTCACGTTCTTGCAATTTTTGACTTGTTATATATATATATATATATAAATTGAAAGATGTTAATCGAAAACTATGCATAAACTACTGCATGTACAAAAAAAATTCAATCTTTTTTTATAACATAATTTTAAAATTGGGTATATTTTTAAACTAAGAAAGGTATATATATTTCAAAAATGCACAAAAATCAGTCTACTGATAATACGAATAGCATTTGTTTGGAAAAAAAATTTCGACCTTTACTATAATGTCAAAATAGAAACATTGCAATAATATTTTTGATAGCCTAGGAATCAATTTGTGTGAAGTTCTCTCAAACTGACACTTCACTATTTTATAATTCAAATTTTAATAGCTTTGAAATGTCTTTGGGTCTGAACTGAATTATCACTATACCAAATTTTGTAGCTATGGATCACTTCGATTTTCCACTAAGTGAACAACAAACAAAGTAATAAACATCTTTCTTTATTATTATAGATGATATATAAAACATAAATACTATAAATAATCAAGTTTGTAGCCATAGCATAACAAAGTGCAAAACATAATTTGCGATTGCAAAAGAAAGTTGATATTTTAAATGTACATTGGTACATCAAGATTAACATATAAAAGTACATATTATCAATTTAAAAAACCCTCCGATTTTAGTATATATGCTAATTTAGCATTAACACTATATGCAGTAAAATTTTTAATTTTAATTAAAATAACTTTCAAAAATCACTTTCATCAAACTATTTTCTTAATATCTCTTCATTTTCAGGTTATTTGACAGTAACAGCATAAACAGTTGATTAAATGTATCAGTCAGTTTCAATGGCAAAAAAGAGCTTTGCTTTCAGTATAAATGAGGCAGAGCAGTCATTACAGCAATTTGCTGCAGTGATTGCTTAATCTCAATTATTCAAACAAAGAAAAAAAAAAGTCTTTAAAGTTAAAAACACAAAAAACATTTAAAAATGATTGACACATTTATTAACTGTTTATGATGGTATGACCAAAGACATTTTTTTAAGTTTATGGTAGTATTTTCAGATTAAACCAGTGATCAATTTTAATCAATATTGTATACAGTTTCAGAAAAATCTAATTATTGTGACAGAAATGAAAAGTTTGAGCTTCTATAGATTCTTTCAATTTAAAATAATATTTTTAGTTACCCTGTGTTAGCTCTTGTCCAAAAGTCATGATCAGATCGTACAGGAGTATCTTGATCATGAATCAACTCAAAATCTGTTTCATTGTGTAGAGTGGTAATTGGACGAGCCTTAAATAGCAATTATACAAACAAAAATTATTGTCAAGAGACATTAAAATTACACAACAAACAAATCACATAAACAAATTTCTATTTTAACATCAAGAATATTTAACTTGTCTATGCAAAATATGAAGCAATAATTTTAAATTTTATAATTACTTTAATTATAAAATTTAAAATAATTATTACAATACAGTTGTTGAACAATTAAGTCATTATACAACAATAGATACAACAGTACAAGATACTTTATATAGCACTTTTATTAGGTCTGAAAATATTAGTATTAATGCATGAAAACCCATGTTTATTTGTTTGTTTGAATGTATGTTGGTATGTCTACCCTAATTCAAAAGCCAATAACTGTTCAAGCACCTCACAGTTTATTCTAAAATGTAGCATTCGATCCGAGAAGTTGCAGGAAACCTTCGTAAATTGAAAATATTCAATAGATTTTTTAAATATATTAAAAAACCTCTCAAAAGGGAGGAGAAATGGAACCCATATTAATAAACATATCTTCTTTTTCAATTTTTGAACTGTGATCTTGAAATCTTTTTAAATGCGTTCTAAAAGTGTTTTTATGAGAGCCGAGAACCCAGAATATTGAAAAAGTTGTTAAAAAAAAAAATAAAAAATAAATAAATAAATAAATAAAACTATAGACAGAATTACAAATTCTTTGTTAGAAAGCAGACATATGAAACGTAGCTTACTACCATTGATTCAAGGGAGTTAAGAGCCCTTTTCATCAGATCGGAAGCAGTGGGTATCAATTGAAGGATAAAATGCAATTGTGAGGAAACAGGCAAAGAACACCCAAACAGACATATCAGCTATGGACATCGAGATGACAGCTATAATTATTTTAGCAGAAGCTGAAACATGGGCCCCACCCCATAATCATACATTCTGCTAAACGAGGAAAAAAGTAATATATTTCCATGAAGAACTGGATCATGAAAGTACTAAAAAGAATTGGCAAATAAAAGCTAAAAAAAATTTTTGTTTCGCAGATACTAATCATGATATAATGAATAATAATAAAAAAAAATTACAAATTTTTGCAAAGTCGAGTGAATAACTCTTGAATAATCTTAAATAGTTTAAAAAATTCTGTTATACAAATTTCATATACATGCGTACATATTTATTATATTTATACATACATTTCTTATATATTTCTGCTATACAAAATGTTCAGCCAAACAGCATTTTCTATAAACCATTCAAACAGGTCTAAATTATCATGGAACATGTTAAAAAATTGGACTTGATCTTATCTTTAGTATACATGCATTAATGTCTGTTAGATTGGTATGTATTAACTCTAATGAAATTTTCTCAGTGAGTGCATTTAAAAAATAAAGTAGAAGCTTCTAATAAAATTAGTTTTAAAAAATAGTCCTGATTCATTGATTTCTCGATGTTAAGGAAAACAAGAATTGTCTACAACTTAAAATTCACTCTATATAAATCAATATAATTATATCAATATATAATTAATATTTAGATATAATTATAAAACTTCCACCTAAAATGCTATTAAAATACTTTATTTTATAAACAGGTAGTAAAATTCTCAGATTTTAACAAAAGGAACTATTTATTTATCGATTTATACAAGAAACATGTCCTATTAAAAAATTACCTGTAATAAATATATCTGATCTTTATATACTGCCCACTCAATGTCTCTTGGACTACAAAAGCAAGATTCTACCTATAACAAATGCAATGCAAATAAGTCTTTAATCTAATTTAAGAAAATGCAAAAACAAAATGCAGTACAAAGGCATAAATTCTTATATATTAAATTATATGCATATATTATTACTTTCTCATACAGCAGTATAGAGAAAGCATTGCATTTCCTAAACATATTTTAATACAATATTTCAATGGAAATACACATTTTGAGACCTTCTGAACACATTTTAAACACTTCTTGAATGATAGTTGTGTGTATATAAGGTAAAGATACAAATGAATGTACAAAATTAAAAATATATATATATCCAGAAAGATATGCAAGACTAAAAATGGATATATTTTTTTTTTTTGTAATTTTTATAATTAGAATAGACAGTATTTAAAATTTAGGATTTTAAAATCATTGTTTTCTATATTGGAGAAACAATGAAATTTTGGGAGGAAATTATACAGTGAAACCTGGCATAACGATACTGCCTATAACAATATTTTCTGTGGTCCAGGCTAATCATGCAGTGGTTGGAGAAATTACATTTTTTTTGTAGTGAACTACAACTACTTTATGACAAATGTAGTTAACTACAACTACAACTCACTTTTTTTAAAAGTAGTCACTTCAAACTACTTTTAAAATGTAGTCACTACTTAATTACTTCTTAAAACGAATTTTGCAACAGCTTGAATTTACACAAAAGTTCAGGATATGGATCTACTGTATAGTAATTTTACATACTTATTCTGATTAAGTTAAATTTACTGGTTAACTTACTAATCTTTATGCTTTTACCCATTTCTGAAAATAATAAAATAAAACAAAATAAAAGTAAAAACTATTTATTTAAAAATATGTTTGTTCATTTTTAATAGAATTTGCATCTCAAAATTGGAATCAGATAAACAGGATATTTTGGGAGATAACGAACTCTCTGAATATATTCATATAAAAATCAACTTCATGAGGCCATCAAGTTCATCAACTTTATTGTGCCGTGTTTTATTTTGCAGCTAAATCTGCATTTTCTTCCAAATTTTACGTTTTTTCTTTAAAATTTCTAAGATGTTATTTTTATTAATTTTTCCCTTTTATTTTCAAAATTCTTAATTGGTATCTTTTTTTTTTGTTATTTAAGTTTCACTTTCCCATCATTTGGAATTTAAATCATGTGTTTTAACTCCTTTTAGACCGGTGGCTAGCAAAATTCATCCCTTTCTGGCAAACTTATTTTTTAAACATCGCTTGAAAGACTGCCATTTTGTGACGTGTCTTTCCTTTGTTCTAGGGCCGCCATCTTGTTTTTTTTTTTAAAGTAATTTCTTCGGTGCCTTACGTAGTCATTATTCTTCATACGTGGGCACTTGCGCGTGCAGGGAAGGGGTTCCCTAGCGCTCTGGTTTTGCGCTGCGGTTGGCGCATTGGTATGTTTTCGCCCTCGTTACGGCAGAGCGCGTGGCATGGTTTTTACGCACCTTGGCGCGGAAGTGCTCATGTCTCGGTGACTTCCGGAAAAGGGTTGCTCACGGAGTTCTTTTTTTTGGAGCTGGACACTCGGGAAGAAGCGAGGGAGAAGAGAGGTGGAGTCGAGCAGTGGTCTCCCGTTTTGGGGGCCGCGTCGCCATTTTTGTTTTTGACCATCTACCGAGGTGCAATGAAGTAGAAAAGAGCATCGATAAGGTATGCCTCGCCTCCCTCTTATGTGAGGATTCTCTGTTTTTTTTTTAAATCAAAGTTCCCGGTGAGCAGGGGGTGCATTGGATGGTTCCAGTTTTGCCGGGCTAGGACAGTCAGATTGTGGCGGGGATGGAGCTACTGAGTAAGGAGCAGGCACCGGGGCCATAATGTCATCAATTTGGAATGGTCCGAGCTGCCAAAAAGGAGCATCTCTTGGAGCTGTCCTTTCAAGCATCGATCTGGTGGAAAGTTAACAATTCCCCTGGTACCAGGTCATAAATTTTATTTCTCTGAGCTCATTTTTGATCTTCCTGGGTCGACAGGCCCTCGGTCACCATTTTCACATGGACCTTTTAGTTTTTCTTTCTTTTAATTTGAATTGAATGTCAGTACACAGCAGAAGAAAAGATGTTTTAATTCAGGGAATCCAATTTGGATGTCCCTGCACCTGTGGGGCAAATTGTTAAGGGGTGGGTAATTTCTACACAAATAAACTAGTTTCTTTTAAATTTAAAGATTGCCTCTGTGATCATTTTTCTTTATGTCCAGTTCTTTAACGTCCACATTTTTCTTACCTGGGGGATTGTATAAAATGTTTGTTTAAATTTATGTTTCTGAAACACAACGCATATTTAAAAGTAAGATGTAATGTAATTTCTTTGTGAGCCGAAAACGGCATCACTTAAAGTCTTAATATTTAAGTTTCTTTGTTGTAAATGTAAAGTTTTCTTTGTTATGCAGAAACAGCATAACAACTTCATTGCTTTCCTAACTCTGCAGCATCGAAAATCTTATGTAGTTTCTCCTCGTTCTCTCTCAGGAACCAGCATATGTGCTCGATGGCAGAATGCATTGAATTCTATCTTCTCTTATTTGGTATTATGAGATGGGCACTTAGCTCTGAAGATATCTTGTCAGCTAAAACAACTTTCCTAACTCTGCAGCATCGAAAATCTTATGTAGTTTCTCCTCGTTCTCTCTCAGGAACCGGCATATGTGTTCAATGGCAGAATGCATTGAATTCTATCTTCTCTTATTTGGTATTATGAGATGGGCACTTAGCTCTGAAGATATCTTGTCAGCTAAAACAACCGACATTTTTTATATGTTCCAAAGCACTTTGCAAGTCCTACATCGTTGTGTAGAACACTAAATTTCGTACAAATGAAGAAAGGGTGATCACAGTAGAATGGCACCTTGTTTGTTTACTGAAGCAACGTTAAAAGTAGCATCAAAACTTGATACAAGCTAGTGATTAATTGAATCACACTACTTGCTACACTACTTATTTTTAAAAGTAGCGTGTTACACTACAAACTATGAGAAAAAGTAGTGCCTACTGTAGTTTCGCTACTTGTAGTGTGCTACTTCCGACAACTGTACGAATATATATATGTATGTCAAATTCATTTTTAATGATAAACTGTCTGTAATGATATTTTTCTCCAATCCCTGGAATAGTCCTAGCTCCACTGTATAAACAGAATATAATTTAGACTCTTTTTACACAAGATAAGGGATTAAGATAGTATGTTGGAATACTATTAATACACTTATACTAATTAATCATCTAGATTGACTTGTTGCTAATTTAAATTAAAAAAGAAATTAAATAAGTTTTTAAAAATCATAACTTACAAAAGCTTTATTATATTGTTCTAGCAAAGTCTACATAATACACCATTTTATGTAGATTTTGTCATATTACGACCATATTATGTAGACTATTTAAACAGCAAATTTAATTGAAAAAATTTCTTTTAGCTCATAAACATAATTAAGAATCCCAATAGATAAAAAATGTTAAGCGAATGATTTTTTTTTAATCTTTTTTAAAATTAACTTGAAAAGTAAACAAGGTTCAAGTTAAAGAAAATTATTTTTCAAATGAACTATTTTGAAGTTATTTACATATAAATTGAAAATAATACAAGAAACTAGCTTTCACATGACCATTGACACATAAAAAAAATTTCATAAAGAAAATTTATAATTCATATATTGTGAGAAATATTTTTGGAGTTTAAAAATTTGAATGATTATGTACATGAAAACTTTTAAAAATAAATATTCTGTAACAATAAATGTTGTGCCTCAGCATTAAGCACCAATAAGGAAAAGTTGGGGATCAAAGTAGGCCAACATCAGCTTAACTGAATAGTGTTAGTAGCAACCAGTTCATATTTGGATAATCACAATTTCTCCTGCATAATCTTAATCAGTTTTAAAAACATTTAAACTTACTCATAAACTTGATTCTAAATACATTTAAATATAATGAGAAAAATGCAAGAGTCCCAGAGTGCTCCAGAATTCAGTTCATGTCTTAATAACCGCTGAGGACAGGCAGTTCTACAACTTTTAGGACATTTTTAACATCTTAAAAGCCAGAGCAAAGCTAAATTTGTAGACAAATTTCAAAGGTGATAAGCATGGTTGAGCAACTTGACATAAAGTGCCAATTACATACCATCAGTATCCATTTTTCATAACAGTAATAACAGCTGATGACAGCTTTACAATTTTCAGGAAAATTTTAACATAGATGTATAGAAATTTTTAACACACGAAATTTTTCACATCTTTAAAAGCTAGAGCAAAACTGAATTTCAAAAACAAATGTTAAAGGTGATAAGCATGGTTGAGCAACTTCATATAAAGCTTCAATTACATGATTGAAGTGACTATTGGTGCAAGTTTTTCCCACATTAGCTTTTTAGAAACTTTTGCATCTAGAAATTTAATGTGGAAAATTGGTAAAAGAATCATGATGTCTGCGCATGATAGAAAGGGAATAAAATGGAATCACACACTTGTGTGGAATCTCAATTCAGAATTTAAAATAGAAACTATAAAAAAAAAATTGGATTAAATTTTTTTTTAATTTTAAAAATAGAAAATAGAAAAGGATTTATCAAAATTTATAATACAATTGAGCTGCATTAGCTTAACACAGTTTTACACACATGAGGGAAATAACAATGAACTACTACTTAAAATGGATTTTGAAAAACAAAAACAAATGAAAATAGAAAATACTACAACATCCATACTATATCTGAAAATTGAATTTGGTATTCACAAATCCAAAAGACAATGAAATAATAGTTTGGCTATAAATGGGCAAATAATTGAAAATTTCCATTTTATAAAGAATTTCATTACATGTACATACTAAAATTCCTATGTTTCCAATTTTAACAGCCCATTCATCAGTCAAACAAGAATTTTCTGATACATTTTCAAAATTCTTTTTTTCTAATCCATCTCCAGCTAAAGAAAAAAAAAGATATATAGCCAGTTCTTGATTTATGAACATTTTCTATAACAAACATCACAATTCATATAAAATTTCTAAATATTACATAATCTTTCATATAATGGATAAATAAAACATAAATTATTACTATACATTACTTATATATGCAAATTTTGATATATACTAAAAAAAGTCTATATTACTTTTTATTAAAGTGCAAAATGTTTAATATATTATTTATAAAATGTTATACCTCGCATAAAAACCTGTGTTTTCTTTGAACCAATCTGTTTATTAGAGACTTGCAAGGACTGATCTTTGTTTCTTTTGAGTATTATTGTATCAGGATCAGCTAGAGCAGAGACTACAGTCTGAAAAATGCAAGATTATTTAAAAAAATTATTTCATAATATAAAAACATTGAAGGTAAGTTTAACAGATTAAGATACAAGGGTCATGGGTGACATAAAATGGCATAGCAGACCACATTTGGGGTTGCTGATATATGTGGCATAACATATATAATATTGAGATGGAATTCAAAATTTGAGTGATTTTTTATTAGATTTATAGATTTTAATCATCCTTGAACTTGAATTGAATGTATTTTAAGAGATGTCTATATGAATCTGAGGACAGCATTTCCAGAACGAATTGATTAATTCGAACAAAATTTGGTACAATTATTGAAATATATGAACACTGAAACACTATTGATTTTATAGAAGACACCCCAATGAATTTGTTGAACATCATATAAATCTTAAAAAATAATAAAAGCCAATTATTTGCACTGTTTTTAGAATATCGGCATGGTTTGTTATCAATATATTCCATAATAAATATGAAAAAGTCATACAGAAATTAAAGGTGTATTAAGCACAGCTAAATGAGCCTTTTCATACAAAATAGTACATAACAAATCTATGTGTTATTCTCTAGTAGCAATTATATGACATTCCCTAGAAAAAACACATTTTGTAACATTGCATTACCATTCTAACAAAATGGCAAAATGAACAAATTTTCAATGTAAAAGTAATTAATTAAATATAAATTTAAATATAAATATATACATTACGACAAAAATGATCCCAAAACCTTTATCCACTATTCAGGAAGCTCCACGAATCCAGATTTGGCTATAGTATCAGCCAACATTGTCGATAATTGCAAAAAATTAATGATAGGAGATCCCAGTAGTGGTTACAGAATGACGAAAATGACAATACCACTGAATGGTTACCACTAAAATGAAACCAAAGGAGAGGTTGGCACGAGTTATGTGAAATTTTAAAAAGACAAACTGGACTGAATTCACTGACACTTTAGAACAGCTAATTTTAAACTTTCCTCATGATGCTTCCCCTCATCAATTAACTCCAGTCTTCTTGGCAGCTATACAGCAGAATGCCAAAATGAATATCCTAAGGGGATGGATGAATGCATATAAACCTTATTAGAACAATGATCTTTCAGATCATTGTTCTAATAAGGTCAAGAGAAATTACAGAAAGAGCTAGAGAGGAGGCTAAAAAAAATAGAAGGAAAATCATTGGAAAGACGTAAGCAAGATGTTATCAAATGACGAAGAGAAAGTGCAATAATGAAATGGAAGATAAACGAAACCAAAAAAACAAAATTGACTTCTTGAGTAAACTTTGGAACGACTTCTTGGGTAAAATGAATTACAGAACTAATGGAGCTAAAGCGTATCACTTACTAAATACCCTGAATAATATAAAAGAATGCAGGAAGAGCCACCCTATGAAAATCAGAGGAAAAGAAGTTGTTGAACCAGATATAATAGCTGAAAAGTTCAACAAATACTATCTAAACCCATATATCATCAGTAAAGGGCTAAAGAGGCAGGAGAGGAAATTTCGAAGGAAAATACCCATTGGGACAGATTTAGAGACATTGTTCATTGAGGAATTTTCCACTGAGGAATGAAATAAAGCTAAAAGACTTACTGGAAAAGTCTCAAGACCAGCTAATATTTTTCCAGAGTTCTTGAAACATTTAAGAGCTAAAGTAAGAATAATCCTCTTATCAATTTACAACATATTCTGGAATAAAAATCTAAGCCTCCCAACCGATTGGGTAAGGGCCGCAGTATACTAATTCTTAAATTACCTTTCTAATTAAAGATATTGGGTCATATAGACCAATTTTGCTGACACCCATAATGGTCAAGACATTTGAAAAACTGCTGACTTCCAGACTTAAATATTTCTTAGAGTCCAGGGAAATCATTGTGGAAGAGTAAGCAGGATTTCAGAACAACTTGTCTACATCTAACTCAATCAAGAAGCTTGTGCATGGAATCATACCAGGCTTCAATCTAAGCAAAATTTCTTGGCTGTATTTGTTGATTTCAAGGGAGCCTATGGGCTATGACATGGTCTGGAGGAGTAAGCTTGTGCCGAAAGTCCAGGCCGACCAGCTCATCCTAGGACATGGAGCAGTTAATTGGATGACTGGAAGGAGTAAGCTTGTGCAAAAGTTGAAGATGTATGGTGTTGGGGGAAATATGTTGAGTTGAATAAAATGACTCTTGGCCCAAAGACAGGTTAAAATACATTGGAGTGAAATAGAATCACGATATAGCCAATCAAGAATAGGTAGGTCTTCCACAAGGTGCAGTTAATAGTTGCACACTATTTAACGTCTATATTAATGACCTAGGAAAAAGGTTGAAGAATGTCGAAAATATCAATATAAAGTATGCTTACGGATGATGTAGTGATTTGGACTGATGCAAAAAATTGTCAAAATTATAAGGATCAATAACAAAAATTGTAAACTACCAAGAACAAGGTGATAGAGGTCCTTCAAACATGGGCAGCTGAAAACAACATGATAATAAACAAATTAAAAACCATATACCAGTTCTCTCTACAACATATAAACACATATTTTGAACTAAAGATTGAAAATGATGTGCTCCTTAAGAGCTCTAACACTTCGAGTGTGGTGCTGGACAATAAACTCAACTTCACATGATATGTAAATGCTAACAAAGAAAGAGTTGAAAATAGGTTACTAATCTTAAAAAGATTATTCGGTGCCAAGTGGGGATGTAATCAAACAACTTTAAATAAGACATACAATACATATGTGAAACCAATTATTAAATACAGAAGTGAAATATTGATTACTGCCATGAATGGAAAGATAGATCTTTTAGGAAGAGCTCAAAATAAAGCTCTTCGACTCATTATTGGAGCAGTCAAAACCACTCCTATTGTTACAATACAACTATACACAACAAACCCTCCTATCCTTACAGAGATAGAGAAACAGGCCATAGGTACATACATTAAACTGAAGACCTCACAGCGAGCTAGTTGGATTTGAGACTGTCAACCAAGTTGCATGAAGATGCAAATCTCTCCTGTTGAGGAGTGTCAAAATATACTAAATAATTTAGATGCAAATATACCCATGGCCAGCACAAAAAGATTGGTCAATTCCCTTAAGTATATACATGTAATAAGCCTGTTGACAGTAAACGGTGCTGGGAAAAAAGACATTCCAGATATGATCCTGAGAGCAACTGCACTATACATGATTAACGAAAAGTACCCAGAACCCGAGTGGACTAGAATATACACAGACAGGTATATATTCTTTGGGAATATACAGATCAATAATGCTGCTGGAGCTGGAGTGTACTACAAGATGCTTTCTCAATATGCCTGTTGGAGTATATATATATCTAAGTTTGATGCAGAAATCTATGCCATCTTTTTGGCAGTTAATAACCCGAGTATAGAATTGACTCTTTTTCAAAAGTGGTCATACTGGTGTACTCCAGAGCAGTCATTCAAGTTGTCTCGAAAATTAATTTTATCGAGACATCAACAATGACTGAAATAAAGCAAATTCTGTATTTTCTTAGAAGTAGAAACAAATCTATTGTGTTTCAGTGGATACCATCACATGCAGGAAACGATGGTAATGAGTCAGTTGACATTTTAGCAAAAAAAGGTACCCTAGTTTATCTTGCCTCAAAACACCAGAGTCATGAAAAAAACTTGTTTATAGTCAAATTATGACAAATTGTAAAATAGACCTAACAATTAAATAAAAAGGCAAGGTTTGGGAGAATATTCAAGATAGTTGGAAGGTATTTAGTAAACAACCTCACAGGGAGGCAGTGGCCAATTTTAGATTGAAAATGGGTTATGATTGCCTGGCCAAACACCTTAATAAGATAGCAATTCTCCCAACGAATGTTTGCCTCATTTGTAGTGCTAATGTTATGAACTCAAGTCACCTTTCAGTGGGCCTGGGTTTAGATAAAGATTCCCAGCAGAAAGGTAATGCTTGCAGACTGTATTGGGAAGCTAGAACTTTCATGAACTGTCCCTAAGGTTGTGACCCCCTCTTCGACCTCTTCTCATTGCACTTTGTTTGGTTTGTAATATTCTTGTTTTGAGTTTAGTTAGTTTTCTCTGTTTTGTATTTCTATCTTCGTATCATTGTGAGATGCCAGTTATGTAATAGATTGATTTCCAATAAAGCCATATATAACAACAAATATAAATGGTATTTCAATATGGCTTTTTTTTTAATGCTAATATATAAATAGTGGCTTTTTCATTTGCCTTAAAAGTCATCAGAATTTCAATCGATGCAACACTGTAAATAATACTACACCATGGACTGCATTCGGATATAAATGAGTAAATATAATTAATGATGCTTTCTGAATTTATGACGAGTTAATAAATTATAGTATATAGGCAAAGTCATATGTTGCATACATCAGATTTCTTTTTGTTTTGCGTGGAACAAATATATTGTTGGTACTTGAGTATTCTACTAACACAAGCTTTTTTTAAATTTAAAGTAATAAACAGTGAATACAGTTTTTTCAAAATTTAAAAACTAAAAATAGAAAAAGGTTTCCATTATTATTTTATGTATTTAAATCTGTAGTTTTATTTTATGTTTTGCTACAGTTTATATTGTGTTTTATCACTGTCTTGTGGCTGTTTTGAATTGCTAAATAAAGAATTGCACCAAAATGATGGCCACTTTTAGGGAGAACCGACGGATGTCTGTATAATACCCAAGTACCACATTATTTTTATAGAAAAGATATTTGGGCCAATTCAAAATATAAAAACAAACTACAAGAAATAGCCCATTGGAACTGTTTTTCAACCCATGTTCAAAGAATCCTAATAAACAGCAGCTGATTTTGCTTCACTTTAAGAAAATATTCTGAACAAATATAAAAAACAACCAATCAGTGATCAACTAATAAAGCATACTTCTCCTAATCCATAATTTGCTGTAATATAAGGATGAGTTGGATCTCCAGTAACAGGATCTACAGTGAATAACACCCCAGAATATTCTGATGGCACCATTTCTTGAACAACCACTGCCATTGAGGAGAGTATAGATTGACCATTTTGCCTGAAAAAGAAATTGGATAAACATGTATACAGTTGAACCTCATTAATGTGAACATGCTTAACATGAATTACTTTTAACATGAACTGTTTCCCCTTTCTCCTGTAAAATTGAATAAAATGTGATGATTATTGTTTATCTAACAACAAAAGGGGAACTCAAATTCAACAGTTTTTTGAAAATTTCCTACTCTTAACATGAACAAAAATTTGTTACTTCAAGTTTTAAGTACTGTAACTCATTCCATTCCACATTCTTGTCACTTTTAAATCAATTACTCCCCATAACATGACAAGGAAACACAAGTTTCAGCTGAATATTCCCAGTGCCACAATACTGGTACTTGGGGTGGGGGAGGGTAGAAGGAGTAGAATTCCCACGACCAGTGGCATATCATCATATAGTGAGACGGAGTGATCATTTCAAAGTGCCAATGGGAAGGGGATGTTTTTTTTTTTTTTTTGCATTGAACATATGAACATATTTTTGGCTTAAGAATCAAAGGCATTGCCCAGCATTATGGGGGAAAAAAAACCCCTAAAATCATTTGGCTGGCAAAATCTGTTCATTCTTTTGTTACCCTCTCTTGGAACTGTCAAATTTGCATTCCATTAGTTGCTATAACGTGAGCGAGACCTGTAGGTGTTTGGTGAAAATGAATCATGAGTTGCTGCAGCAAATGTTGAGTTCAAAAGAAAAAAAAATATTATAATGAAGTGGATGATGTCAAGTCAAAGAAGAAGGAAATAGTGGACAAATATGGAACTACAAAGACCATGATTTGCATGTTTAAAAAAAAAAAAAGAAAAAACTTAAATGGCTAGTTTAGAGAACCAGTTTAAACATAACCAAAACCAGAGAGTTCAGAAATAGCATTACAGCAGTGGATTAGAGAAACTAGAAGGGATAACCTTACTATTACAGGAGTTACTTTAAAAGAAAAGGATCAATTTCTGCTGATGCTCTAGATGCCATTGATTTCTAATATTCATCTGGATGGTTGTAAAGATTCAAGGACTAACATGGAATAATTTGTAAAAGATTGTGGTAAGGAAACTGGCATGAGTAAAAAAACAATAGATGAATTTCTGATAAACAAATTGCCTTTGATATTAAAGAGTTATGCAAAGTTTGGCATATTTACTGTTGATGACGCTGGGATTTTCCAGAGAGTTCTTCTTACTAACTCATATCCATAAAAGGTGTTAAGTGTTGTGGTGGTAAATGCAACAAAGAGCAAGTGGCTGCTAAAGTTGTAGGCAATATGGATAAGTCAGAAATATTATCTTTACTAATCATTGAAAAGTCAGCAAAGCCAAAGTGTTTTAAATCTGTTAAAACATTACCAGTGATGTATAACTCTATTAAAAAGGCATGGATGACTGTACATATTTTTACTAAATGTGTGAAGCAGCTGGACTGGAAGTTAGAACTACCATCAATGTTATTTACTGTAGTGGCCAATATGATGGTTGAACACAGAACAACTACCATATATACTCGCATATAAGTCAACCCCCTACTTTCGGAGAAAAAATTTGGAAAAAATCCAAAGCTCACGTATAAGCCGATCCCAATAAGAAAGAAAGAAATTTCAATAAATTATTCAAAAACACTTAAAAAAGAAAAAAATTATATATATATATATATATATATATATATAATAAAATTTAATTTTCATAACAGAAACTTCATCGGAACCTTTAAAAGTCCGATTCCATTCAAGTCTAATTAATACATAGAATCAAACTCGCCAAACAGTTTAAAAAACCATTGGCATGTCATGTAAATATCAGCAATCCAATCTATGCCCATATCATAAAAATCACTATCATTGCCATTTATAAAAATATCCCATCATCATTTATGCCATTAAATTCATTACTAAAGAAACATTTTTTGAAAGGTTCCGCAACTATTCCTCTCAGGTATCGCTTCCTGGCACAAGCTCTTTAACCCACAGCACAATCAAAAAAATATCTAGCTTCCACCTGTTATTTGAGCTGATTTTTTCATTAACACCAATTTGACTTGAAGCAGCACAGTTGTTATTAGGTACGCTCTGAAAAAAAAAAAAACTAACTTTCAACTTTAAATCCTGCATTATAGTTTTAGATGATTCGTGTTATAGAGTGTGTAGCTCTGAAAAGAGCCATTTTCTGTCGAAGATGATCAACCATAATTGGAGAAGTGAAACATAAACATTGAATGAAAACAAGTGACCTGTAAGTAACAGTTGAATGTATATTTTTTTATGACATAATACGCTGGTAGTCAGGAGAATCGGGAGGGCAGTGATTCAGAGGAGAGTTTTGAAGTGAAGAGAAATTCTGAGGGCGTGATTGCATAATTACTATTGCATCATTTTCGAATGGATTGCCTCGGGGGGGGGGGGGGGGGGAAACGTTTAGACTTATGTTTTTTTAGACTCTGCATATAAGTCGACCCCCCCCTCCCCCACATACACACTACTTTAAAGCTTTTTTTTGTCATAAATTTCTCAACTAATACATGAGTATATAGGGTAAGTATAAGTGATTTTAATCACTTTATTCTAAGAAATAATAACAAACCATATTTTTTCAGGCACAATTGATAGGGTCATAAAAAGGATACGGTTAAATATTGATCCAATGAAAAAACTTTTATTGGATGTTTGAAGAACACACAAAAAAAGGAAATAATGTATTTTTTACTGATAATAAAACTTTCTAAATAAAAGTTTATTTACAGCATATATGACATAAAAACTTTCACGAATTTTGCCTTAGCACTTTTGGGAATATAGACGTCCTTCATCAGAGGTATATGACAAGTACAAAGTACACTAGAATGTTCAACTACAGCTAACTGATAAGTTATATTTGCATAGTACAAAAAACCAATTGGCAAAAAGAAATTTCATATTATGAAAAGAAGCATACGACAAAAATTAATTTATAAAATCAAATATAAGACACCAAAAGCCATGCAGGATAACAAATTTAATAAAACATTAAAAATTTATGCATGCAAATATTGGTTTAGCAGATATGGAATTGAGGATAATATGCTAGGCAAAACTACGTTTCTGAATGGGGTTTAACATTCAGTTAGGATAAAGGGTGTATGTCCGAAAGTGCTAAGGCAAAATTTATGCAAATTTTTATGTCCTATAAACTGTAAATAAACTTTTATTTAAAAAGTTTTTATTAGTAGTAATTTTCTCATTTGAACATGTTGCCAATTTTAGCTATATATAAAATACAACAATTGTTTTGCAGTGGCCATGGTAATAGATGATAAAATTAATATAAAATGAACACAGTGTTATTTAAATTATAATACAATATTTAGATATACTTGCGTTTCAAATATATCTAATTCCTCTTTGGTTACTACACTACAAGATAGAAATATATGCCTGCTTCTAGACAGCTGTAGTGCACACTGATCTATCTCGATACTAAACGTGCTAAAAATAGAATTCCTATCCCTGAACAATACAGCAAAGCTACAGTCATGTGATCAAGATATCACACTATAGATGAAGGATCATTATGAAAGAGAAATGATTCATCAGGCCATTTCATATTTTGATTAAAAAGTACCATTCTACTTGGATGGCAATTTCATCAAACACAGTCTGCAATTGCTTTCACAAGGCAGGGTTTTTTTTTTTTCAAAAGAAACATCTTGTATTAAGAGCAATATGTAAGGAACAGCAAGTGATATTTTCTCAGCATTGTAGCATTTAATCAGGATCCACACTTTCTCAGATTTTATGCATAATTCCCAGAAATTTTGAAAATAGTGACTTTTAAATATTACAAACCTTTGAAATAGAATGCATGTCTATTATTAATGAAATGGAGATATATTTTTAGAATAATGTTATTAAAACACTATTTATCTATGCATTTTAAATGATTTGGACTCATTTGAAATATATTTGGAGAAAATAAATTCAAATGATATATTTATATCCCCCGAAATTTTTCAAATGACTCACATTTTTCATTAAATGACTCACAATTTTTTCACTAAAGATTCAGGCTGACTCATAAATTTTTAAGTGAAACACAAACTCTGTTTTAATGCTTATGTTTCTATAGTCAATAATGTCATGACTTGCCTTTTATCAATATTCATACACATTGTGCATATGATGGCTACATGGTTGCCCCAGTAACATGCAGCTTTTGATATGAAGTAAGAATGTTTATATATTGAAATCTGAAAAAAAAAGTGGATACTTAAATTTTAATTTTAGAATTCAATTGATTTGTACTCAAACAGCAGGTTTAATACAACAAAATTTCAATTTTGCACTATATTTGCTCAGCAGAAACTCAAGGTTTTCCCTATACCTCTTCATATACCTGTTATCAAGTTAACCTTGCACAAAGCATAGATTTTTTGCATGTAACAATCGATAAGAACAAATGATGGAAAGCTGTTCTTTTCAATAAAAATTAAACTTGAAGACATAAAAATTATCTCAACTTATTAATTCAGAAATGTATTAATTTACTGCAAAATTATTATAAATTTTACATTAATTAACTTCACATTCTGTAACAACTTTTCAAATAAATATATTGTTAGGACTGCAGTATATACATAAAATATGTATATACTGCAGTATTTGGCAGAAAGAAAATATTTTTAATTGCAAATGTACTTTTTTGAAAATTAAAAAAGCAGGCAATGAATAAATACCTAGAATACTGGACATATTCATAACAGAATTTGGATGACCAACAGCGTATAATTGCTTGAAATATCTGTAAAAACGAAATTTCATCAAAGCCTCAAAATATTAAAATTACTTCAAAATAAATGTAACAGATCAAGTTAATAAGAAATATGGAGAAGAAAGGTATTTTCTTACACTGTCAATTCCTCTAATACCTAAAACAGTCAGCATTTGTCCTGCAGCTGAGAAATCTTCACTATCTTCTCCTAAAAACAAATACAAAGAGTTTCAAAACTAATTTTAGATTTTTAAAATAATCCTACATAAGAAAGTCACATTATTATCTCAAATGTAATGTCTTACATAATTGATTTTCAGCAGTTTTGCACACCAGATTTACTATGTTTGGGGCCATAAGGGAACACCTAGTCCTCATGTGAAGAGTTGGGCTAGCCTGGGTTCGTACTGGGGTTTTAAAAAATTTGAGTCCCCAGATTACTGTTAGATGGCTTTGCAGCATCAGATTTAATATCTTGGGAGACCTAAATGACCACTAAGCCCAACTATCGTAAATCAATGTAGTGTTTTGGGTTGGACCGGTTTTGCATTTAAAAAATTTCAGGAGACCCCAGATTTCTGTAAAATGTTTTTGTAGCATTGATCAGTTTAGTCTGCCTATTGTAAATATCCATATGAGGTTTAGGACTGACCTGGTTTCTAACTTGATTTAAAAAAATGTGGGTCTCCTTGATTACCATTGAAAGTTTTCACAGCATTGGATTTATTGTCTCAGGTACGATATTGTCTCAATTACGATAGATGGACTAAGCGACAGCTTAGTCCATCTATCGTAAATCCCAAACGCAAGGTTTTGAGTTGGGCTGGGTTCTTACTTAGTTTCAAGACATTCTGCTCCCTGAGTTTTTGATAAAGGTTTTGCAGTATCAGATTTTATGTCTTATAGTCCCTATGTGATCATAAATCCACGTGTGAGGTTTTGGATCAGGCTATATTCGTATAAGTTTTAAAAAATTTGAATACCTGGATTTTTGTCAGATGGTTTTATAGCATTGTATTTGCTGTTTTGAGGATTCTAAGTGACTGCTTAGTCAGTCTATTGTAAATAATCATCTGAGGTGCCGGGCTAGGTTTGCACTTAGTTTTAAAAAACTCAAGTCTGCAGAATTTCTGCTTAAAGAGTTCTTAGCATCAGGTGTACTGTCTTGGGGTCACTAAGTGAGCACTTAGTCCGTGTATTGTAACAGTCCATGTAAGATTTTTAACTTGGTAGGGTTTGTACTGTGGAGTCTACATGGGTCGAAATTTCAGACTTTCATCCAGCCTGAATTGACAGAACTAGTGCCTGTGCTCGAAGAAATTTACAGATGTGGAATCTAAGCCTAGTCTGGCGAATTTTGAACCAGTCCGACCTGAAATGATTTGTATTCAAATCTGTTTAAAATCCAAATTTGTGAAATTTTTTTTACAAAGAATTATGATAAAAGTTGGGGTTTTTAGACATTTATTTTTACATAATATAAATCAACACAATAATTTTATGTACCCTATCGAAATTCATTCAATTTTTTTTCTCAAAATTAAATATGTTCGGCCTGATCTGACTCGACTTTCTTAAAAACTAAGCCCAAGTTCTGCTTGGCCTGAAACAATGCTTGAAAGTGATCAATTTCAAAGCCATTTTTTTTTAATTGTTTGAAAGTCATTTTTTAGTTGTCATCACTTACTTAAGTTCCTATCAACCTAATAATGCATAACTATATAAAAATTTTAAATGGTGACATACAAAAATATTTCCTTATTGAATTTTCATAGGAACAGCATCTATTAAAGGGTATTGAATCTCGTAAATGTGTGGTGATGGTTTCCTTAGGACTCTCAAACCCATCCTTTCACAAAAATTGTTGTACATATGTAGCATAGCTTCCAATTAATAACTTTTTTGCTCACAGTATCTGAGGCACCTATAAATGTTTTAATAACTCCATAAACAGAATTTTTAACTATTTCAATTATAAGCTTGCAGAAAAAAGATGATCACAAAACCACTCTTAAAAATTAGATTTTTCACTGAATTCTATAGTGGCACGATCCTTTCTGCCCACCAAACAACCAGCAAACCAGTTTATGACATCCTGCATCCATGCTCTATACAGGGTGGCTACAAGATCTCAGAGAAAAAATTTCCCTGATTTCCAGAGAATATCTTGAAAATTCTTGAAAATCTTGAAAATTCCCTGATGTGCAGTGCTATCAACTTCTAGTGAATATTAATTGAAGCATAAAAAGCCAATTAATAGAATTAAAAGTGATAATTAAGAATAAATTAAAAATAATTACTTTCAGTAGTGAAAAATATAATAATTAAGGTATAGTATTTATGTAAGAGCTATACAAGAACAGTAGTTATTACAAGAATATTAATCTTTCAAGCATCAAAATTCCATATTAACTATAAATGTATATAGATGGAGTTTTATAGAACACTGCAAAATTCAGGCAAGAAATCATATAGTTAAAATATCATTTATTACAATAAACTTATATCTCGACAGATTGTGTGTGTGTGTGTGAGAGGGAGAGAGTACTAAGAAACGTTGAAATTTAAAGACGTTTTACTTTTTATTGAAGTGTCCAATAAGCTGTCTCCCACCACGTGAAACGCGAGAAGAAAAGAATTCCACAATTGTGCACTGATGTGAGTCGAAAGAAAGCTATGATCATCTTAAAAATTCCAATTCACTTGATCTTTAAATATTTCCCTGATTTTCCAGAATCCACCCTGCTATCTTAAAAGAATTGCACAAACATTACATTTGCTGGATGTCCAATAGTTATCTTATTTAATGTCCATTATTATCCTATTTGTGCTTAAAAACGTTGCTCAATTTTTTCTTATCCTTTGCACAAAGTGTTTCTTATTTATTGATTGAAATAAACTTATTTTATAACTGAAAATATATTCATAAACAAGTACTATACATACCACATGCAGATGATCGAATTGAAAATCTAACATTCTCTAATGAATCATATAACTCAAGTAAGTTATGTTCAATTTCATTCTTTAAGGATTCAGAAAGGTGTGTAGATACAAACTGTGATGCACATCTGTGAAAATAACCGCCATTAATAGAACAAAACTCAAATAAATCTTATTTCTGCATTATATTTTTTGCAGTATAATTTTTCCTGTGAATGGTAAATTTTTACAAGGTTCAAAGAATAATTTCTATATGAAAAATAAATTATATACATTTTACAAAATTAATCATGAGCATAGTTGCAATGCAATGCAATGCAATAGAACAAGAAAAAATTCTAAAAATAAACCATGCCTTTTGAAAAAGCCGATAGAGAAAGGCATTTTATGAAAACATTCATTATACAAGGTGATCCAAAAGTTGCAGATATTAAATTTCAAAATCATATAATGATCCAAGAAATGAAAATAGTAGAATATGTTTCAGTTAGGTGGCACTAATGTACCTTCAAAAATATATCAGATATATCATCTGTTATTTTATGTCAGATGATAATTACAGACCTTTTTTTAATACATCAAAGAATATGGCAGTTTTACAGATTGAAAGAAAGTTTTATTTCAGAACAATATTTCTCGAGCCATCCTTATGAAATTGCCATTGAGGAGTTTTAAAAGAGTTCATTGAAGAGTTTCAACAATACACTTTCTATTTCAGACAGTTTATCCTTAATTAAAATGGAATATCTGCTTATTCTCGCTTTGTTTGCAACAGATCCAGTTTCTCAAAATCGTTTTCCCAACCTCGTAATGTTACATTATGAGGGATTTTAAAGCATGGGTATTTTTTCTGAAACTCTCCAATGGCCTTCTTATAAGAAAGGCCAGAGAATTGCTCTGAAATAGCAATTATTTTATTCTAAGAAAACACCATGCGCTTTGATTGATAAAAACATGGCCTATAATTATCGTCTGACATATTAAAGCAGCAGAGATATTTCTAATATATTTTTGAGGGTATATTAGTGCCACTTAACAGAAAGAAATCAGCAGGGGCTGTAGTTTGATGGAGCCAATATGATTTTGCATGAATACCATTTTGTAAATTAAAACTCCAATAAAGTTCAGTAAATTTATTCCATTTTTTCAGAATGATTTGTTTTATTGTTTGCAGGCTTTCAAAGCACTACAGATTACTCACTATTTATAGCTAGCTAACACTTGTTTCAACCCAATTTCAACTGGATACTCTGACCATAGACTTCACATCAAAATATCAAATTATTTTACTAAATAATTGGTGGCATATAAATTAAACTTATATAATATATCTCTCACTAAATTTTAGATTCAAGTTAATCTATAAACTTGCATGGCAGCACATAAATATGTACTTGAATATGTGTATTTTCATTTATTATGTACAATCCTCATCAATCATTAAACATCTTTAGGAATCCAAGTTCATTTGACCTCTTATTTTTCATAAAACAAAACATCTCATACTTGTGCACTAATATTTTACCAAGAAGTTAGTAAAAGCATTGAGCTGCAATACTTGTGACATTTTAAACACAGCTTTCCTACACAAGTTAAAATACTAAAATATTGAAATTATAACCACTATATTTAAAAAAACTAAGAGCTTGACCCAAAATTCAATTATATACACTTGTAGGGATTTCAAAGAGTTAAATTCTTGCTTATTGTTCATAGCTAGCACTTTTAGTTTCTGATATATAAGCATTACAAACTTAAAATTTTTGATCTACTTTAACTTCTCAAAACATTTAAGATGACTCAATCACTTGAAAACAATAAGAGCATTTTAAAAACAAATTATAGATCTAGAAACTGGATTTCTTAATACATATTTTTGTCCCTTGCTATTTATATCTATCTTTTATAGTTTCGAAAATATTTGGAGTGAAAATTAGCAAAATGAAAAAACACTCCCTCAAACAGATACTTTTTTAAGTTTTTTTTAAAAAAAGTTAAAAATAATTTCAAAATTTAAATATTTTGATGTATTCAATATCTATATATATTCAATTTCTGTCAAAACAAATAAAAATCATTTGCATTTTTATCTATTAGGTTTGGAGATATAAGTATCCAGAATGTTTACATTTTTCCTGACACTCCGATTTAACCATAGATATCCCAAGCATCTATGTTATTCACATAAAAAATTCTATTATTTAGATTTCTTGGAACATTATGATTTCTCAATTAATCTTGCACGTTACATAGATAAGTCTAATAAATATGAAAATATATTATATTACCTTTTAACATATTCAAAATGGAAATTAGTAACCTGGGAACACAAAGAAAAAGTCTAGAGTTCTTTATATATTCAAAACTAGTAGTTTCAGCAATATATTATTCAGCAGTGAGCTACTAGAGAAATAATTGACCTTCTTAGAAAAAAGTTCTCTAAAACATTTTAAAAAAAGTGGTGCTCCCATTGCAGACACCGACTATTCTATGTTGACGAGTACATAATGAGCACAGAACTAGTCCATGCATGCTGTTTATCGGCAATGGTAGCATAATCTTAACTTTAAAACTGCTTTTCTTTTAAAAAATGAAGTTGGTATAGATATTTTTTTACTAAACCAAAATGCCTGTATGTAATAATAAAGCATATTGATCATCTAAATTCATTAAAAAAACTAAATAGTTTTTAGACCATTATTTTACCATAACCCAAAGCATAATGCAAATATAATACTCCTGCTTAGCAAGGGAGGTAAAACAACATAGAAACAATATTCAACAGTTAATGTTTATGTTAATCGTGATTAATATTATCAATTGCTAATTTCAGTACTAAACCAAAACACATTTCTCTCTCACCTTTAGGTCGTTAAATATGACTAGCATAAATAATCAATTTTGTAGCATAAATAAAACTCATGACAACACAACACTGTCTTATGAATTATTAGTATTTGATACTGGGCAGTGTGATCATATTCATAGTTATAATCCTTCGATAGTCATGTGGTATACCAAGTATGCCAATTGCAGTTGAAAGTGCACATCTAAACTTTAGAAGAGAAGAGAACCAAAATTAATGAAAATAAGAAAAACTAGAAAACTGGATAGAAAAAGCTTATTGGCACACTAAGTATGCCGCATGACTGTCCAAGCATTAATTAAATCAATTTTATGAAACATCAGAGTTGTAAAATGCATAAAAGAGGGAAAAAATGTAAAACAGTAAACATAAATGTTTTAACTCCAAACAGGATTTAAATGAGGTTATTTTTTTATCAAAGAGTTCTCCAATTTTGAAAAATTTCCTAATTTTGTGAAAAAACACAACAGCACGGCAGAAAAACTGAAGTATATTCACAAGTTTTGCTTTGTATATGATAATTTTCTTTAAACTGATTGAATATTTTAGTACCCATATTTTGTGATTTATTATAATGCAGGATTAAACTTAAGTGAAAAGTCCATTAAGCTATCAAAATTACTTTTATTATTAGAAAGTCTCGTTTTTTATGTAGTCTTTTTAAAACTTTTGAGAAGGTCTGATTATGAAATCTGGAATTTTATAAAGAGTTCATTTGAAATACAAACTTTTACAGATCCAACTGCAGAAGTAACAAGAAATTTGCTATTTAAGAAACCTATACTTACATATCACATTCTGTCTTCAAATCTGCTTTCAGTTTTTTGCTGCAATAAAAATTTTATTAACCATTAACATTTTATCAAAATAAAAGCAGATGGAAGTTGAATAAAAAGTTGACTCACCAAGATACATCATTTAATTTTTGGATAGCATTATATAGATTTCTGTTACTTTTCAGATGATTTTCAAAAGCTCTGGTAGAAATAATAAGCCCCTTTGGAACAATAAACTGAAAACAATAAATATGTATTAAAATAAACTGTGATTGTTATTTAGAAATGCTTTAAAATTGACATTATGAAAAATCTTTTACATCAGCAGATTATAAAATTTATAGATATGTTGACGATCTGATATGTTTAGTATTTACTGATAACTATGTCATAGATATAGATTTCTATCCGGATAATTTGGAATTAATTCCTAATGAAGCTACTATTAGTAATAATATTAATTTTTTGGATTTAAATCTAATTATTGAACCTACTAATGGGATAGCTACTAATTTATATGATAAAAATGACTATTTTAAATCTAACATTAATAAAATATTACCATTTAATTCCTGCAACTCGATTCAATTGTTTAGAAATATTATACTTAATCAACTTTTTACAATTTATAGATTATCAGATAAAAAATTTCATGCTATGCACATTAATAACAAAAAAATTACAAGTAAATTATATAAATATCCAGCATATTTAGTAAATGGTACAGTTAAAAAGTTTGGAATAGCTGAATATTCTTAAATTCTCTCCTTAGTATCTCATATTAGCCAAACATCAACATTCTTTTGAATAAGTATTACAATATACTTATACTTTAGCTTCCCTTATACTTCCCACTTATACTATTACTCCCCCTTTATTACATTAGTACTCCCCTTATACTTTAGCTTCTATGTTTTCTATTATGTTATAAGCCCCATTATTTTGTAGCTCTTACTGTAGAATATATCACATTTTATTGCCTTTTCGCAATACTGTTATTTATTTCTCACAATTGGCAACAGTAGATCTGTACTTTTGTGTTCATTTTGATTAAATACTTGAAAAATAATTTTTTTGAAATGAACAATTTTTTTAGGCCTAGTGCTTATCCACATGTATAGCTTTAATGCTTGGATATTTTTTGTTTTTCTATTTTCGAATCCACTCCATTAATATTTGTTGATTATCTTTAGCTTGATGACTAGAAATTTTCATTTTAATTTCCTCATGATTGCTGATTCTCTATTTAATACTTCTTTTTATTTTGTAGGCATATTTTAAAGTTAGGATCTTTTGAGTTACAAATTCTCTCTATTCTATCATTGGATTTTCAAATTATATTTTTATTATATATAGAGTATATATATGCACACACACACACAGTAAAACCCCTTTAATCTGAAATTTCAAATAATCCAAATAGTATGATGCCCCCCCCCCCCCCCCCCACACCCCATAAAAAATAAATACCTTTTTCGTAGATTTGTAGATAGTGATAATAGTGAATCCATATTCAGTTAGGAATATTATATATTTTTCTGTGTATTTTCAACATTTAATGTACTTGCAGCGAATAATATAATTAAATGATGCTGTATAGAAAAGAAGTAAGAGAAAGAAAAATGACACAGTAGTAGCCAAAAATGCTCTTTATTTATGTACACATTACTAGAATTATTTATTTTACCATATTCCACACATCTTTTTATGACAAACGGCAAAAATTGAGGATGATGTCACCATATCCTGCCAGCAGTTTATAAATATGACATCACTAAATAACAGGTCTTGCCATGTTGCTCCACATATTTTAGAGTAATTTCCAGAGTGACTGCTCCTGTGTGAGACATCACTGCTTCTGTATCGTCAACATCACTTTCACCAGAATCACATTAATTTTCTCTGGTCTCTAAAGACACCTCAATGTCGCTGTCAGTATAGCTTTGATGACAGCGTTCATTTTGATCAGAAATTACCCAGTCTGTTCAGATTGATTAAAAACATTTTTTTCTGTATAGAGTTTTCATACTTTATAGGACACGCTGATCTATAATAGGTTTAAGTAAGGGGGTTTCAAAGCAAAAAACTGTTTTGGTGTTACTGTTGGTAAATTCGGATTCAAGAGGATGTGATGGATAAATAATAAAGCTTCTTCAGGCAGCCCGTTATCATCTGAGTAACAATTAGCTCCAAGTAGGCCATTATAACTCTGAGTAACAAGAAAAATAGTGTTGATCTACACAGATATGTAACCTTTTGGTTACATGATTAGTTGGCTTCTAAGGTTCATTTTCGACTAAAATGGCTGACCAATGACAGAAAAAACCTTGTCAGCTGACATTTTCACGAGGAGCAAACATCTGGCATGGTTTTTATTTAAAAAAATTCTCAGCACCCCACTTTATCCAAACAACTTGCTAATCCAAACATACCTCGGTCTCAATTATTTTGGATTATAGGGGTTATATTGTATATACAGGGTGTCCCAAAAACATTGACCTCGGCTTTTATTTCTTAAATATTGATCTTAGACATATATAATAAATTACAAAGTTGCGTAAAAAAAAATATACAGAATTTCATGAAATCGATTATAAAATTTTCAAGGGAATTAAATTTTAAGAAATACAAAATTTAAATTTTTATATGGCCCCCGTACAAAAACATTTTCAATGAGTAAAATGTGTTGAAGACCCAGACCGTCCGACTCGTCCTGAGGACTTAGAGTAACTAGTTGGACGGCCGGGAAGGTGAGTAAAATGTGTGTAACACTAATAAAGTGACGTACAAAATTTCAGCATTTTATCATAAAAAGTCTCAGAGATATGAAAGACAAAAATGCTGACTTAAACCACTTTTCCATGCATCGACGGGTTCTCAGAGGGGAAAAATCATGATGGCAGATCGAGTTTCAGGAGTCATACACAAATTACAAAAGAAAACAGTGATTACATAAATAAATAATAATTTTGCTATTTATTGGTACAAAAGTATCTACACTGTGTAGAAATAATAACTTTACACAAAGATTACAAAGCTTGTTCAAAATGTTTTCCATCCATGCCAAAGGTCCATTAAAGATAAGAGGCAAATATTATTTGCCTATGATGCATTTCTGCATTGCGTCATTTGCGCTCTTACTGTAAACATTTACATTTTAATTTGTGATTAAAATGTAATCACAAATTAAAATGTAACCAACACCAACTTTGTCTTTCGGACTTTCTATGATAAAATGCTAAAATTTTGTACATCAACTTATTAGCGTATGGGGTACATTTTACTCATTGGAAATATTTTTGTACGGGGCTGTATATAAATTTAAATTTTGAATTTCTTCAAATTTAATCCCTGAAAATTTTTATTGATTTCATAAAATTTTGTACCTGTTTTTACGCAACTTTGTAATTTATTATATATGTCTAAAATCAATATTTAAGGAATAAAAGCCGAGGTCAATGTTTTTGGGACACCCTGTGTATATATATATATATTGTGAGTATACATATCTATTTAATTAAAGTAAATACATATTTGTGCAATTGTTCTCCAATTTATAGAAAAAAGATATCAAAAGGAGATTTCAAATTTTGAACTAACATAGAAATGATCATGATTTAAATCCTAACAAATTTTGATTAAATTACAGTTTTATTTAATTCATCAAACCCAATTTTTACTTGAAATAGCCTGGTAAGTTAATTCAACATGGGTCCACCTTGGTGAAACTTGTGAAAGGATATATATTCTCAAAATATATAAATAAATAAATTTCTGTGTAATTTCTTGATACAGTGAATTTTATAGTTAATACCTAGTTTACGATGATGTAGAAATGTATTGAGTTTTCAGGACTTATAAAATGAAGCTGGAGCTGTACAATAGAATAATTATTCGAGCACTAAAAATTATTATTAATTAAAAAAAAAAACTGGAATTTCAATCATGGTAATGCAAAACAAAATAGATATTTTAGGTCAATACACATTTGAACAATTAAAATAATAATAATAATAAGGGATCATGTACAGTTAAATAAATGTAAAACACATTTAGCAGACTTATAAAACTACATACAAAAATAGTAACTTTATAAAAAATAAATTACAATTGGTTTTGAATTAAAGAGAAATTTAAATGACATTATTCACTTAAAATAATTATTTCAGATGTAATTCTAAAAAAGTCTGAATGTATAAAATTAAAATATAATTGTAAAAGTAAATTTAATCCCAGATGAAATGTTTGCCTTCATTAAAATGATTTTAAATGAAAATACATTTGAGAAGATACAATTATTTAATGGAAACAGTTAATACATTTTTATGAAAACTTCAAATTAAATATAGTAGACCAGTGTTTTTCAAACTTTTTTGGTCGTGGAACCCTTTTGAAATTCAATTTGATGGCAGAATCCCAAAATGAGAAAAAGACCATTGTGGTCCAAATTGTACATTCAAATTTTACTAGATTTTTTTAATTTTTTAGAAAATTTACATGAAACTATCATGTTGAGGAACGTTTTGGAGTATTTGAATGTAATGCACTCAAAGAAATTGTGGTGCACATGTCTTGTTATACAGAAAAGGTAGATTAAAAACATTAAAACACAAATTTACATTAAACTTACCTCAGAAGTTTTCTTAGACAATTCAGTGAGCAATGATAATGAGCTGCCTTTACCTCCAGAAATATGTGAACTTTTACACATCTCTTCTTCCAAATGTAAAACTAATTTTTCAGAAGTGGAATAGCCTAAAAATAAATGAAAATTTGTAGAATTTAAAAGATAATTTATTTCAATAGCTTTTGAATAAAAATATTTTTTTTATTTGCATAATTACTGATGATGATATCAGGATATCTAATAAAACTATAAATAAAAATTTCATGGAATTTCCAGGTTTTCCAGAGTAAAAATTTAAAATTTCCAGGATGTTTTCGGTATTTTTGTGCATGAAAATATTTAGATGCAGAAAATGAGTATATAGAAAGCACTAACTTTAAATTCACATATAAACATTTAATTTGTAAAAGATGAAAAGTATTAATTAAATTACACAAAAGCAGAGATGTCGATTTTCTGGAAAATTTTGAAAGTATTATCAATATCACATTTCAACTGGAATAATATACCCAGTGACTTTTAAAAGTATTTATTCTTATACTACCGCCTGCTACACCCAAACAAGCATATATTACAGAACATGGCTAAAAAAAGTTTAACTTTAGAAATATATAAAAAATTCAAAGCATGAAAATTTCTTATATCTGTGTACTAAAGTCAGCAGCTACAATTTAATATTTTCCTTCAATATGCATGCTCTTGAAAAGTTATAAAATAATTCTATTTTATCTAAAACAAGATTTTTTTCTAAATCACAAATTTAACACATTGCTCAAAAGGAATCAGCTCTTATTCTGTCCAACATGGCAACACAAACAACCATGATGTCACATTGAGACATAAATGTAACTAGTCAATAGTACTATGCTTATATATATTTGTATAGGGATGATTTAAGAATTTCTAATCAAGAGAAATCCTGATGGCAAATAATAAATGGGGCCAACTGTGTTAAAGAGAATAAATGGGTAGCATTGCAGGGGTTATGTTGCTGATTGCTATTGGCACATTTTAAGAAAGAAAATTTAATTTGACTATTGAAAAAAAGATTTGGCAAACATTTTGGCGATTATGAGTTTTGCCAATGTCAAAATAAAAAAATCGTGAGATACTGCTCATGGTATATTAATCTTAATATATACTACTGTGTGTCTTTTCCAAAACAATGATCCTTGGAATTTAAGAATTTATAAATCAAATCAGATTTTTCAAATGGAAAGTCAAAATATAATTTGTCGAATAAGCAACCTTTTGGCAAAAAAATTTCAGTTGGTATATAAGCTGGCAAAAGTAATAAAAAAATCCAGAACAACCCCTGCATTGGATATATCTCAAATAGGTATATTATTAGGTATATATTATAGGTATATTTATAGGTATATTATTATATAGGTATATATAGGTTCTTTTTACTTTTTATAACACGTAAATATTAGAGACTGCAATCCCAGGATTTCAAGGTTAAGAATTTTTCAAACCCAGGATACCATTCATTAGGAATTTCATTTAATTTTATCTTAAAGAGCTACATTTTATTTATTTTCTTATAAATATTACATGCATTTAAACAGTAATTTTATATTGAAATCCTCCTGTAACAAACTTTCAGTACAAGGAAAATTTAGGATAAAATTAACATTTTTATAAAAAGGAGGGCTATATTTTGATAATTTTTCATGTTTGCAATAAACATACTGACCATGCGCTTAAATAGTGTTGATCAATAATAAATTGTTTGAAGAAATATACCTTAAATTAAGTAATAAAAATGAATGAAAAAATATGGTTATTTTACATTAAATATGAATATGTACAACATATATACTGTAAAATGTAATTGGCTAATATTGAGCATATAAAATTTATCTATCAAAAATAATTTAAGTTAATCAACCCATTTCACCTACTAAAAGTTGCAAGGAAAGGAAATATATTTAATGCAACCAAATATTACTTCTGATTTGTGAAAACAACAATATATATATATATATATATATATATATATATATATATTATGAAAAATGTTTCTATAGTATTATACTGATTTTTTATGAAGTTTTTCCAGACAATCTCAAACTAAATAATAATAATAATAAAATTACACCATTATCAAATAGGACAATATTCATCATTAATTAAACATCTCTTGATTATTCCATTGATTCAATAGGTCAGATAAAAAAAGAAAGATATATAGATTTAAAAATAGTTTTTTAAATATTGTTTTACTTGAGGATAGCAGAGAAGAATTAGAATTAATTTAAATTGCATACTATATGAAGCAGCCAATATTTGAAAATTAAAATTGCTTGTTCAATTAAATTGATGATATTGCTCTTTATAACAATTTTGACATATTTTCAAAACTAAGAAAGCATTACTTCATTAATTAAAATAACTGAGATCAATCCCGAAATCCTAGGATTTCAAAATCGATTTTTTGGCTGGGGTCCTGGAATTACCAATCCCTGATAAGTATCTTTGCATAAATTTAAGCATTTAAATGCAAAATGAATCTGAATATTTGTATTACTTAAATGTTTAGATCTATTTTTAAATAATACAAGCCTTTTATTTTCACATTAAATGTGAAAAAGAAAGTACTATAGCATACAAGTGGATTTGGATACCACAAGAACAGTCAGTAGTCATCCAGTTCCAGCAAAACAAAGACAGGTTCTCAGTTACAAAGAATGCTTTCCATACTGTTGTATATTCTACATATAAAATTAAAATAAATATAAATTTCACAAATGAAAAATTTTACCTGGATTCATTAATAGAAGAGGTGGGGGTTGAAATATATTTTTCTCTTTGTTCGACCTACATAAAATTAAAAGTGAGTTATTACAAAATTAAATTTTTTTTTTCTCAAGCTTAATTAGAAGCAGGTTTATGTTTAATTATTTCATAAGATTTATAGCATGTTAACAAAGTGCACACATTTTTTCATATTAATATAATATCAATTCTTTAAATAAAAACTACAAATATCACAAAATATATCTTTAATATATCTGAATGCACAAGTATAACTTCTTAAACTAATCTTTTTCATAACTTTTCGCAAAATAATAAAATGAATGTAAAACACCAGTTGGAAAATGTTGTTGATAGTTTTCAACCACAAACTGATACTTTTCAACATTTCCAAAATATAAAATTAATGTCAAACACTGGTCACAGTAGCTCAACACATGATGGTGAGGGCTGAAGTTAAATCACAATGTAAAAAATAGAATTTTAATCAAAGGTTTGCATCTTAAATTCCAGACAATGCCAGTTATTCTTGCTAGTATACTATAAATAAGAGCTGTGATTTTAAACATCTTTACTTTTTTATATTATTGCTTGAAGAAATAATATACTATATAAAGAAATATAATATATATTGAGATAGATAATATATATAATATAGAGAAATAATACATTAATAATATTAATACATTTTTAATTAAGTATTACAAAATGTGAAATTTTTACCTTCACATTTATATTTTATTTAACTTAAATTGAAAATTTTTTGTTATTTAAATTTTAATATTATTCAAGTGCATTTATTTATTTTAATTTATATCTATTTAGTTTTTATAACTTGGCATAAAATCATTACTTTTATATAGTGAATGAACATGCATATGTCTGTATTATATATTTTATAATATTTTTTTGGCATCTTATAGTTTAAAAAAAAAAAAAAAAAAAAGCAGAGATTTTTTATAATTTGATAAAATATAAAAATTACTCAATTATTGAAAGATTACTCAATTATTCAAACAGCAAAGTTTTGTGTTGATCATAGTATACATTCGAAAGTGCAGAGTCCGTATAAATGGTTCAGCTGAATAGTGATACTTGCAAACTTCAAAATAATATGAAGTAATAAACTTCACATGCCTTTATTATCTACTAAAAGCACATGGCACATCTTTCCCTTGCAGATTATAAATTGTCAATCCCTGGAATCTTAAACAGTATGTAACACATTTTTTTAACTGATCATCTTGAAATTCAATGCCAACCTGGATTTTGTATAAATAAATCATTTTGCAAAGGTTGGTGTCAATTAAAGTATGTGTTCAAAAGTTAGATCTTATACAAACGAGCTAAATAATTGAGCTGAATGATGATACTTGCATACTTATATGAAACTTGCTATAGACTTGTATAAGAATTGTGTACTATGTATTAATAGTTATGGAATTTATATATATTGTGGCCTTTTCATTAGGAAATCAATTAGTTTACAAATCAAACTTTATATTTTGCATATTTACTAATTCTAGTACATTAATTACTATTAGAGTTTTCATATTTCATACAAATAAAATGCACAAAATACAAAAAATATAAAGCTTGAAATCATGATTTATGCAATATAAAATGTTCTTAAATATTAAAAATATAGCATAAATCACAGAATTTATAATAACAAAATTAAATAAAAATACATATTTCTACACTTAATTCTAATAATATTTAACTCTTCTTACGTTGATAAGTAATGGAGAATTCCATATCCTGGATCACTGCCAGTCATTTGAACTTTAAATGGTCTTAAAACCAATTGATATTGTAGCTCTGGACCCGTATAAATTGCATTATCCTCAGCAAAACATATCTGAAGAAACTTAGCTTTTCCATCTTGAAATAACAGTTAATAGTTAAAATAGAATAGGTAAAACACAACTGTTAAAATATTTGTATGCAGATATAGTAAAATGAACAGCATTAAGGAAATAAAAACTTACCGAGATCAAAAGAAAACTGCATTTCTTTACAATTTTTTTTCAGTTGGTGAATTTTGAAATTGCAGTTAGATATCAACTTAGGAGCCCCATATGCCGAAATAGTGAAACCATTAACCAAACTGTAAAAAATGAAATGATAAGCTATAAATCTGATATTTTTTTTTACATAAATATAAAACATATATCTTCGATATTTCACAGTTAACTATCCCAGGGTTAAAATATTTTTTTTATAAAAAATTGTTTTATATCATTTTCAATCAACTATATTTGCCATTCTTGCATTAAGCATTGTTATGTGATATTTTGTGGCCATTTTGCAGCATGTTTTATATTTGCTATTTCATAATTGATTAATAAATTTGTACCACACTTAGCAATTGGCATGCATACAGAGGACCAAGTTTGATCGCTGACCTAAGTACATTTTTTGTTCTAAACTTTAAGAGGTAGACATATATAAAAACACATTTGTCTTTTCCTCCAATTTCGGTTTTGATGGAAATATTTCAATATGGGAATTTTGTGTCAAATTCTTGAAATTTTAAGAAATGTTTTCGGTAAATTTTAAAGTCAAAATACCCAGAGTATAGATAGCTAGAATAGCAAACAAGTTTTTTTCCCTGTTGCACATAACTTTCTTACATGCTTACCACCTACTTTTGCTACAAGTATGTGTAGTTATATTTAAATGCGCTGAAATTTCAAATATGAACCATTTTCACAATTTCTGTACTCTCTGAACTTTTCAGCTTATGAGAAGCAGTAAAATTCACAAATAAATAAATATATATATTATATATATATATATATATATATATATATATATGTATGTATGTATGTATAATTTACACATATATATATATATAACTTAGTCCTAAACTAAAATCTTTGGCTTAGGCTTTCAAATATAAGTCTGAATTTAAATTCAGCATGCATGAATGATTGCTTGCTAAGCTCTTTACCTCAGGAGTCTTGGCACGTTATAGGACTCAAATTATAACCAGTTGTTAATTGTAAGTGATAATTTAGCATATATATATATAATTAAAAAAAAATTATATATATATATATATATATATACAGTGAAACTTGATTAAAGTGACAACCCTTGGGACCGTGAAAACTGGTCACTTTATGAAAATGGCAGTGGTTCCTATATGAAAATGGTATGGCCACTTTGAGAAAAGTGGTCACTTTAGCCAGGTGGTCAATATACTAAGGTGGTCACTTTACCAGGTTTCACTGTATATATATATATAACTAAGACCTAAACTAAAATCTTTGGCTTAGACTTTCAAATATAAGTCTGAATTTAAATTCAGCATGCATGAATGATTGCTTGCTAAGCTCTTTACCTCAGGAGAGTCTTGGCACGTTATAGGACTCAATTATAACCAGTTGTTAATTATAAGTGATAATTTAACAATAAAGCAGTCTAAAACAAATTTGCACAAACTATTAAGATAACATTAAAATGATATGACAAATATATTATGTATAAAACTGAGAAACTTACTTTGATAGTAAGCCTTCAATAGAAATACCTTCAATTTTCAGAGGTATTCCATCCTAAGAACACACAGAATTAAAGATATAACAAAAAGAAAGTAAATAAAAAGCTAAAAGTTTTACATACTCCTAAATAGAGATGCACCAAATATTTGGCTAATATTTGGCCAGTATTTGGACAAATACTGGCTCAGATTTGGTAGCCAAATATCTATTCAAATAATTTTAAATTACTTAAGTAACATTTAAATTTTCATTTTTCCTACAATATATAAGATAAAATCAAAAATACTTAATGCGCACATAAAATATGATGCACTTGTGTCAAATCAGGATGCTACATTCATTTTATCCTTACCCTAGATATCATCAGTAGATTGTACAAATCTTAAAGAAAATGGCTAGTCATATTTTGACTGATATGCATACTTAGGGCTTCGTAGAACACATGTCAACTGTTCTTAGTGTCTGAGTGTATTTTTAGTGTGACATTTGAGTACATATTTCCTTTAAAATGATGTGTTGAACTTTCACAAAATTCAGTAATTAAGTCACTTGTGCACTATCAGTGTTAATGCAGTATAACCTCGAAAATCTGAGTATCTAAAATCCAGAAACCTTTATAATAATTTAAGCTTGTGTAGTATTTAAACAAAGAATTAACAGTAAAATTTCAGTTTATAAACATAGCCAAGATTTAGAAAACTCATATCTAGCTTAAACATTTATCAAACACATAACATGAAACAGTAAAGTTAGCAACATGAACAGAAATAATCCACCAGACTACAGAATGGCAGCTTACTTCCAGAATCAAAAGTTTGTGTAGTTAAATAAAGAATCAAAGGTAAACTTTTGGCTTACAAACAATTTCAAGCTTTAGAGAAAGCATTGCTAACATAAACATTTGTTATGTACATAATATGAATACATAGTACTAATACATATGCAAAGAAAATCTACCAGACAAAATAATGATCATCTATTTTTAACATCCGAAGTTTGTGCATTCAAACAAAGTAAAATTTTGGTTTACAAAAATTGCAAAGCTTTGAAAAATGCATTCCTATTATAAACATTTGTTATGCACATAATATAAATCTGCAGTGCTAGAAACATAAACAATCTACCAGACAAAATAATTATTACAACACATAAAACTGTATTTTGTACAAAAAGTACTTTACAAAACTTCTTTGAAGAAAGCAGGCATATATACCAGTTAGGTGATGACAATCGTTTTGAAGACATTATATAAGCCCCTTCTTCGGGCCAAAAGAAGTGTGTACATTTAGCAACCATTGAGAATGCACTGTGATGAGACAAGCAAAGAGCAATTCAAAGAGCTTTTGCAAAATTCACTAACGAGTGGTATCAACCATTGAAAAAACAACCATAAACATTCCTTCCTTCTTAATTCCAGTCTCATCACTGGTTTTTCTTAACTCTTTCGGGACGGCGGCATTCCGAAACTACCGTGGCCCAAAGGACGAAGCGCTTTGTTTCCAAAATGTGCCCAAAAGACGGCTATTTTTTTGTGCTAAGCCTAACTCTCGAAAAAAATTCACTAAAAATCACCCGTTCAACACAGCATTCTACTTTTTTCAGGAAGAAAGGAAATACTTATTTTCTATTTGATGTATATTTTTTATACAAATTTTCTTTTATCAAAATATTAAAAAATTTAGTGTATATATGTTTTAGGTAGAGATGGATAATTCTTTGGCATGTCCTTCCGATTTTTTAAAACTGTACCACATACATGCGCATTCTTAGACAACAAATACTTTGCAAGTACAGGAGAGGTAAAAAATTTATCCAAATACAAAGTATATCCTTTTCCTAAAAGTTCACTTAGAAATGTTTTCACAACGCGTTCTCCATACCCACCATCAGAGCTTGATAATCCCGTGTCCTTTCCAGTATACACAAGGAAATTCCATTTATGGCCTCATTCCGATTCTGACGATTTATATATTTTTATTCCATATCTGGACCTTTTCGATGGGATATATTAACGAAATCCCAGCCTTCCTTTCCATGAGAACATAAATAACCTAATCATTTCATTGCCGCACATTCCTTTATCCCCCCCCCTCCCCCACCCACTCAAAAAAAAAAAAACTCTCTTATATTCCTCTAATTCAACAACGAAATCAATAAAAGACAAAATCAGAACAAGACCCGGAACTCAATTATAAAATTGTTGATGCTACGAGAAGTGCTCGGTTTACTTTACAGAACCATGTGTTCTGCTCCAAATGGAGAAATAATTCATTGGATTCTCCTTGTGCCAAGGTCAGACATCTACAAAATACATTTAAGTTGCTTCCACAGGCATTTAACGCCATCTAGGAGACAAATACATTCAAATTAAAACGTTCCACGTAGAAACACCAATACGTGCCAGTCGTCCTTTAGAGTAAAATTTTCTCCGGCCCGTGGGCATGCCGTTCGTCCTTGAATGCAAGTTCGCAGCTGGCACCTGGGCGTGCCGTTCGTCGCGAAAGGATTAATAGACTAATCGATTGATACTTTCTTTTAGAAGTTCATATAGCTTCTCAAACTGGTTCTTTCCTTCTTTCTGCATTATATATACTTTTTGACCAAGTCTCAACAACTATTAATTTTATAGTAGTTTGATTGATGCAGGTTACTTTTGTAATGTAACACTTTCCAACATAGTTGTAAAGTGTTTATAACTTTGGTCAGTCTGTCTTAATGTTTGCACGATAAATTTTGTAAAAATGACTTTCAAAATAACCTTTTAGTATGTTATTGAGACAGTCTGTGGGATATTTGGAGATAAAAATAAATAATATCACACAATTAATTTCAAATTTAACACAGGTTAAAAAAAAGGAAATACATTGAACCCTATGGGACTTAACTTTTCAATCATTTTTAAAGCAGAGTTAAAATTAGTAAATTGCTTAGAAAATTTTAGGATATTATACAAAAAAAGATGTAAAAAAAATTTTAGCAAAATATGTTGGTTAGTTTTTTAAATAAAAATTGAAATAATAATTACACACACCCATATTATATGAACCAATATATGAAGAGATCATGTGACTCATTGCAAAATAAAATATGGCTTCCATTTTTTCTACAGTGTATACTGTAGATGTAAACCAATTTACTTCTGCATATTATTTGTGTATCTAAATTCTGTGCCAATGCAATTACAATATTTTTAATTTTAAATAATCACTAAACTTTGATTATTCTTACAATGAAGCCTAATTTCTATAGCATGTATGTAGAATGCAAGCAAATCAAGCAATTGTAAGATGAATTGTATTGCTTAATTTTCATCACATAAAATTATTTAGCTCTGGAGTCTGGAATATAAGTGATATGAATGAAATATTCATTTATTTTGCAAAGAAAGGCAGGCAATTTATAAAATGAAATGGTTTGTCATAGTTACAACAATTTTGAAGAACTAATTTAACATGAGATAAACAATGTAGTTTCAATAATAATGAAATATTATAATTGTGATGTAATATTAACTGCAAAAGCATAGTAAACAATTCGCAAATTATTCTTTCAATTTATTATTTGAATAAAGTTCATTTTGTATGACTAGCACTGTCTTTTTCGATGAAGTTTTAAGATTAATTTTGTCGATGGCAATTTTTGAAGCAGCTTAAACTGTAAATAAAATTCAGTTGGAAAGTGATTCATAATTAATGCTTTATGCATGATTGATCTTATTTCCTTCTTAATTATTGACTCTTTCCCTGTAATTGTTTTATCTTCAAGTCAACTGGTTGATGCAAAGTGATAATTAGAAATCAGCTTTAAATCAATGTAATTTGTCCTGTTTGGTGGCTATTTTGGCTACAGATCAGAAATTTGGAAAATTCCAAAATACGGTAAACCATTGGTCTAGAGTAATTCGAATAATCAGCATATTACTGTATCAAATAATATTTCTTAATTGGATAACTTTACTTTTTGTCATTATTTTTATTAAAAATAATGTATTTAGTTAAAACTATATTCAAATTTTATCTATAATCCGGAATCTTCAAAGTCCGGATGATTTTGTATTTTCGAGGTTGTATTATAATATGTTAATGCAAAGAAAAAAATATATTTTTTTCTATATTATTAGTAAACATAGGGAAAATGACAGCCAATATGCTTAAATATTGGTTTGTTGAGTAAGTAATTGTGAGGGATTTTATAATTTTAGGTAGATAGTTTTGCATTCAGTGTGCTTTGTGATTCTAAATACAGCAATATTTTATGACACTGAAGTGAATATATGACATAAAGTGATTTTTAAATTATTTGAAATGGATTATTGCTCATTATCAAAAAAAAATAAATTTATTCCCCATAAAACATGATTTTTAATGCTTGTTTCCTGAATTTCAAAAGGCATTAATAAAATACATAAGAGAAACGTATGTAAAATGTGTACACAGATGCAATTTTAAAATGCCTGTGACTACAGGTTGAAAAACTTCCATACATGTAATTTTAAATTGACTAAGGTAATTGTGGCCAACTATTTCTAATTGCCTGAGAGGATTTAAAACAAATTTATTAAAGAATCACCAATAAACATAATTAGCTATAGACTGGATGTTGATCATGCAGCTATTTTAAACTATATTCATGAAAATAACAGTATTATAGAGCTGAATATTTGGGTACACATCTGTTAATTGAAAGTTATTTGAAGGGTCAGTAAAAAAGCCAAGCATTTGTTCTTCCTTAGTTTGGAAAGAAAAAGTAGTAAATGAAACATGAGAGAATATTTTAAAAAATACTTCAACCTCATTCATATACAGGGGGAAAAAACATGTTTCAAAGTTATCAGAAAAAGATGGGAGTGGATATTAAAATGTGGTGGTGGAAATTTAAACAAAGATGAAACACATTCAAATGGGTATTAAAAATTAAAACTGAAATTTTATGAGTCAAGCAAAATTAAATTTTCTTGAGTGATTCAGAAGATGATCATCTATTTAAACTATATACATATGCATTTGCTGTAAAATATGCTGATAAACTGCAGTACCCCTTGTTTTATATCCGCTGTAGATCAGAGGACCATAAATAATCTAGAGACTCAAACATATTGATTCAAAATAAAATATTGAACATTTCAAGATATGTAATTGACTAATATTTTAGCATATTAAAATATAACATTTTTATAATGATATAAATTAACAAGAAAGATCAATCATGCATAAAGTATTGATTATGAAACATGTTCCAACTTCAATGCAATTTTATTTAAACATCCCTAAAATGCGATGCATTCCTCGGTAATATTTTTTAAATTATCACAATACTACATTAATTTATTATATTTGAAAACTTAAAACTTCATCGAAAAAAATGAACTTCATTCAAATGACGGCATTGAAACATAAATTGCCTGGTTTAAACATCTCTAAAATGCGATACATTGCTCGGTAATATTTTAAAAATTATCATAATACTACAATAATGCTCGGTAATATTTTAAAAATTATCATAATACTACAATAATTTATTATATTTGAAAATTTCAACAAAAACAAATGAAATTTATTCAAATGACGTCATCGAAATATAACATGCCTGGCTCTCTATATAAAAGCAGCATTTCATTCATAACATTTTTCCGTTCATTTCATTCATCACAATACTATAATAATTTATTTTATTTAAAAACTTAAAACCATGGAGGTACAAGTAATTTAACTCTATGCTTGAAACTTCATTGAAAAAATCGTTTTCTGTGCTTCTCTGTACCAATGAATGCTTCATTCATATCAGCTATATTGCAGACTCCATGAATTAAATAAATTTGCATTAAAGAAATGCGGCAATTCTTATACAACTCATTCTACATCTTTTGGTATTTACATTCTCCATAAGTGAAAATTAAGCTTCGTTGTAGAAATAATCAGTTAGATGATCATTTAAACTCAAATATATTGTAATTGTGTTGTTTCAGTATTCATTTTTTCAACCCAGGTTAAATTCAAAAGTAATTGGGTGATATTATTCATTTTCATTTCCATGTGTCCCACAGACAGTCTCAACAACATATTAAAATTTCATTTTGATAAAGTCATTTTTACGGCAGTTATCGTGCGAATGGACAGACAGACAGAATGAACAAAGTCATAAACACTTTACAACTATGTTGGAAAATGTTTAAAAAGAACCTTGTGTAAAAAGTTTAATATGATATATTATAAATGTAAAATTGTCATTTGTTGAACATTTTATAATTTTCAATTTTAAATAATAAATAAAATATACTCTAATATTTTTCAATACCTTGAAATACATATAAAACTTTGCAGACATTATGTCTTCATTCCAAAGTGGAGTATCTGTAAAACAAAAATAACAGTGTGAGAGACAGTTTTATATTTCCTTAAAGAATCTCACAAGTATAAATTTCTCTCTAGGTATAAATCCGAATTGAACTTTCATTTTTAACTGTTTCTAAAATTCTTATCAAATAATTTTAAAAGCCTAGAATAGGAAACACTAAGAAAAAGTTATCCCCCAAAAGGAGCCTACATAAATATTATTCCAAAATATTTTCTTCAAATTGACTAATGAAAAATCCTAATATATCAAATGATTAAATACGGAAATATGAAAATAGCATCCTTTCGAAATAACATTTAAATATTTTGAATGGATTAATTGAAGAAAAGTTGTATGCCATTTTACTTGTTGTAAATTTTAAATACTATTCAAAATACATTTAGACAGTCTGCTAAGGAACAAGGTCTGATTAAAAAAAGGTTGCCTTTGAAAAAATCAAAGTTCAGAAACAAATAAATCGATCAAACAAATAAATCAAATGATTTGTAACATTTGGATCAAGCTGTATGACTTTTATACCAATGATTTAATAAGTTTGCTTTCTGTATGCTGAAATTTGTAATATAAAATTTGTGTTTACTATTCTGTAATAAAATTATGAAAATAAAAGTAAAAGTGTTTCATGAATTATTTTGATCACTAAGACACAACAATAGCTGGTCATACACACACATTTTTTCCAATGTGAAATAGCAGAACTTTTATTTTAATGAAAAGAAGAATGTTAATTACAGAAGGTCATTTGTACTTTATGGAAACGATTTTGATAATTAATTTTTATGCATAAAGGGCATATTTCTTGTGGCGTATCTGATAGTCTTGATTCTTGATTATAGCTCTAGCTCGAATTTTCCATGAAAATAAACTTTTTCTTAGCACTGTCATGTCAATTTTATGCCACTTCTCTTGGGTTGTTTTCCAAAGTCCATTCAGTGTTCTTGGATGCCGTTTTCCTACGACTCATTTAACAAACCGTAAGTGCAAAAGTCCATAGAAGCATCAGGTGATTTTACAGGTATTTCATTAAATGGGATACATTTTATTCCTATTTCTGAATCTTTCTTTGCTAAATATGTGGCAGTTGACTTGGACGTGTGACTAAGGCTTTGTCCATATGAAGCTCAAATTTATTGATGTCCTTTCCATATAAGGCTGGAATTTCTTCTTCAACAATTGGTCCTAAAATATCCTGCTGATAGTAGAGTGAATTAATTTTTAGCTTTGAGACTTTTTTGAATTTTAATTTACCATTGTAACAAAATCCTACAACTATAATGAATCCCTTTGGGAACTTTTCTGTACATTGACAAAGCCATTTCATACGATCATTTTTGTCAGTTGAATAATAGAAAATTGCTTTTTTTTTTATTACAGTCACTTAAATATGCTCATGTCTCATCGAGTGTTACTACAAATTTCCATTTACCAGCAACTAGGTGTTTTTCATATAATTTTCTACAATTTGTTTTTCTTTCAGAAATATACTTTGGCAAAAGCAGATGAACTTTAGATTTTTAAACAACTTTTTTAACTTCAAATCTTTAAGAATGATTTTACTTACAGTGCCAGAAGACATTCCCAGTTTCGATGCAATGGATGTTTGAGTTGGTTTATTTTCTTTTAGGAACAGAGACTTCACTTTCTTGATATTTATCTGCATTCGAACAGTCTTAGGATGCGATTTTGCAGCCAGTTTTTCATTTTTACTTTCAGCTAGATGCTTTTGCCCTTTCAAATTTAATATATTAAAAATACCTTTCTTTGAAATGCAATAACCACGATTTTTACACAGCTTTACAATTTGTTGATACGAATATTTTTCCTCGGGAAGTGCATTTACGTAACCTTCGAGCCATGGAGCCACTTTCAAAATAAATCTTTTATTCCACATTCCAATCAAAACAAAACAGTAGCAGACGATTATACTGAAAATGTCAAATATTTATTTCAAAATGATAACAAGAAACATAAATACAAAATCATTTCCATAAAGTGCGAACGACCTTCTGTAGTGGGTATTGCCACACACCACTAATCCATAAATAAAAGGAAGAGCAGGTTCAAAGTGCTTCATTTGTTTGGATTTCATTTCCTGTTCATACAAGCAGCAAATGAACATAGTGTCAATCACATCACATTGTGTCACAGTACTTGATGGCTGGAGGGCCAAATCCTGCCAAGCCTTTATTTTGTGGCCCTAAAGCTATGCAAATGAGAAATGGAAGTTTGTTGGAAAAATAAAGAAATGAAAGAAATATAGAAATATTTTTCTATATTAATATTTCAAGAAATAAAAGAAAAAAGTTTTATCATTTGCTGTACATGATTCTTAAAATTCACTGCCCCAACACTTTGAAAAAGTAGGGAATTGTATCCCTTCCTATAAATGTCACCTCATATTTATCTTTATATGCATTATAGTTACTTATGTTTTTGCTAACAACTATATTGAATATACGAAGTCTGATCAAAAAGTATCTGACCTTTTTTTATTATGCCAACCTTTTACAGCATGCAAAAAGGACTAATGTATCATATGACCTTGTACCCTACTGCGCATGTGTGATTTTTTACATGACTGCTCTGTCATTCAGTCGCTGTTAGGTGGTTGTTATAATAGTGTGTGTACTGTGTGTTCGTCGCAATCGTGTTTGGAGTGAAAATGGCAGAACATGTTGATCAAAAGATAGGCATTAAATTTGCCAGAAACTTGGTGATAAGCAATCAGAAACAATTGAAAAGAGAAAGAGGGCTTTTGGTAATGAAGTTATGGGTGTTACGCAGATTAAAGAGTGGTATCATCATTTCAAAGATGGCTGAACATAATTCGAGAGTGATGAACATTCTGGCAGTCCCTCACCAGCATAAATCTCCAAAAAATCAAGAGAGTGTGGTGAATACTGATGGACGACTGTAGAGTAATAATTAGAGAGATTGAGAGTGAAGTAGGAATTTCATTTGGTACAGTGCAAACAATTCTGACTGACAATATTTGCATGCACCATATTGTCTCAAAATTTGTTCAAAAACTTCTCACTCATGATCAGAAGGAAAAATACCTACAAGTTGCACGTGACATGCTGGAATGCACCAACCCTGACCCTTATTTTATGAAAATAATCATAACAGGAAATGAGTCCTAGGTCTAGAGTTATGACCCTGAGACAAAGCAAAGACACAGTCACCTCAATGAAAAATGCCAGAGTTTCCATTGCCAAAGGCACGCCAATCACGAAGCCATGTGATGGCTGTTTTATTTTATTACTAGGGTGTAGTACTTCATGAGTATGCTCCACAAGGACAGACCATCAACAAAAAGCACAACTTGTCTGTTCTCCCATCTACAAGATGCTGTTAGATACAAGACCTCAACTCTGGCAGAGTGGTGACTGGTTGATTCATCACGATAATGCCCCAGCTCATGTATCACAGCTCATCCAGAACTTTCTAGCAGAACACAGCATTACACAAGTTCAGCAGCTTCCCAACTCCCCAGACATGGCCCCATCCAACTTTTGGCTGTTTTCTAGATTCAAGATGTTACTCAAAGAAGAGATTTTATGCAGAAGACATCAAGAGAAATGCAATGAAGCATCTCATGAACATTCCAAAAATGGACTTTGAAGCATGTTTCCAAAAGTGGTAACACTGGTCGGAGATGTGTGAACTCAGAAAGGTCCTATTTTGAAGGAGATTAATATTTGAAATTTGAACTAAATATGTGACTTAAATTTTTTTCCTGACCTATGATTGGATGATATTTTATTAGACCTCATATACCTTTCTACAGGCAAATCTGTCTAGTTTTGGAATGACTCTAATGTACCAAATGTTTTTATATATACATGCTTCTTAGAAAAAATTGAATATATTAATGTAAATTCGAATAAATAGTATTTCGGTTACAAATTTGAAAAGAGGCCATTGAAACGTTTTAAGGTAGAGGTTGGGTAAATACATAAATACATGGCATGGTCACACAATTGTTGAAATGTGTTGGCTAGTGCTGTAAATATGATAAATTCAAAGTATGTTTGAATGCCTTTGATATCACTGTCATCATCATTTTTTAATACATAAAAAACTGCTCACTGGTATAACGAAAAACATTTCAAACTTGTCCAGTCTATGATAATAATCCCTTTATTCATCCATACTGCAACATAAAGTACTTTACCACTGATCTAAAATATGTATTTTATGCTGAAAATTCTTATATGCAGTAAGGCAGTTGTGCAATTATTGTGCACTGTATCGATAGATGACGTATAACAGATGATGCCAATATATATCATAATCTATGCCAATATACCTGTACTACTTATATTCTCATAGATTAGAAAATATACTTGTGTATTTATACACATGTATAGTGCACAACTTTAATGCAATATATTGCATTAAAATTTATCAAGTACAATAATTGTTGATTACAACAAAACTAACTACTATGTATAATAAATTTGGAAGTCTCTGTAGTGACTGATAATGTCAGTTTTACTATATAATTGGTTTCAAATCAATTGTACATAATAAGCTCAAATAGAACAAGACTGCAAGACCAATTACCACAGATACTTCCTAAGTTATAGAACATAGTAAGTTTTTTTTTTTTATTTTAGTGCAGGAAATAGACATTCACAGTTGATTCACTTTATTTAATAAGAGGAAAACTGGTCCAGCAATATCAATGGCTGAATTAAGAATAGTCTAAGCTTTGAATTCTAAGAATAGTATGATATGTTATAAAGTTATGAATGAGAAAATGAATACTCTATTGTCAGCAAATATCAGGGCAATGTACAAAACACTTTCAATCTATATCAATAATAACTGACAGGTATATTAGCTTCATGGCTGCAGACTTAGGGGAAAAAAAAGATTGAGTTGTCAAATTTTGAATAACATATAACATTACACATACAATATTATATTTTCAAAATTAAGCTTCAATGATGAACAGAACAATTGAACAATCAGATTTTATATTCGATTAAGTAGAGTAATCTGATATATGGAAAATAAAATTTGAATGAAGAGCAAATCAACTTCATCTATTAATACATTGATAGTTACAATCTATATAAATAAAATTGAAAATCTGTCTGTTTATTTGTGCATTTATTTGTCTGATCATCACAGGAGAATAGTCATACTGAATTGGATGAAATTTTTGGGGTAGACTTGGAATAGCCCCACATAAAATTTAGTCCATGTTTTGGGTTTCTAAGACCAAGGGTTGTCTAGATATCAATTACAAACGCACAATTAAACCTTCAATAGAAATAACATTATGCGGATATTTTTCCACCAATTTATTTGAAGAAAATTATATCATGTCGCTTAGCAACAGATTTAAATTCAATGTGTTTATGTGGCAGACGATTTTTATTAAATATTTTCTGATTTAGATAATAAAGATATATATATAAAATAATTTTCATCGATATTGCATTTTTGACTGGATTATATTAATTACTGTCATCAAGTTTAAACATTATTATTACTGATATTTTCATTGATTATTGATTCGAGGATTATTGATATTTTCAATTTATTATGTCATTGTTTTATTTTAGCAAAATTTGTTAGAACTCATATATTGTACATAGTGTGGGTAATTTTCTACAAATATACGAGTATATTTTCTAATCTATGAAAATATAAGTAAAACAGGTATATTGGCATAGATTATGATATATATTGGCATCATCTGTTATACGTCATCTATTTTATTTTGATAAAGATTTTAGAATTTCATATGTTGTAGTACGGGTAATCTTTACAGGGATTATTGATATTTTCAATTTATTACATCATCTGTTTTATTTTGGGAAAGATTTTTAAAACACACTGTAATACTGGTAATCATCTAACACACAGGCATATATATCTTCTAATTTGCGATAGTATAAGTAGTATAGGTATAATTTCCATACAATTTTAGCGCTTTCATTTTGGCATATATTGGAAACAATTATGGCCTTCAGGTTTAAAGATTACAGGATTATTGATATTTTCAATTTATTATGTCATCTATGTTGTAGTATGTGTAATCTTCTACTAATACACAAGTATATCTTCAAATATTCATCAATATAAGTAATACGAGTCCCATATAACTTTAGCACTTTTATTTTGCATATACTGATTCAATTTCATATTTTTTGTAAACGTGTATACAAACAAGACCAGGATGTTTTATTCTTTAGATTTGCCCATGAAGATAATTTTGTATAGCAAGAACAGAAATTAAACTTCTTTTTAGGAACAGTAAATTAAATATTTTAATACAATATTTTGATTAACAATGTCATTTAATATACTATAGGAATTTGCACATGATTGTGAATTTTAAGGGTTTTTTTTTTATATTATACAGGGTGGTCCATTTAAATTGAGACATCGAAATATCTTGCGAAATACGCATCATACAAAAAAAAATGTTTTAACAAAGTCATCATCATATTTTTGAGAGGGAAAATTGAACCCCGCAAAATTTAGCCCACTCCCACCCCGAGGCAACTTTAAAATTTCAAATGGAACCCCCATTTTTTATTGCAGATTCAGATTCTACAGAAAAAAATACGTAACTTTTGTTGGAAACATTTTTTTTCGAATCTTTGTAGATTGCGCTGCAATCACAAAAAATAAATAATTTAAATTAATTTAATAAATACCTCATTTTGACTCCAGGTATAAAAATACTACTTGAAGATGGTAAAACATGTCTAACTGATGTAAGAGGAACAAACAGAAAAATAAATAAAATAATAAAAAATACTACTTGATGAAATAAGTATTTCTAGTGCTACCCTATAAAACGTTCTTTTTTCAACGATGCACCAATGTAAGTAAAACATGTGGATTCCTCTTGAAAAAACGAAACTTAACTAATCTTTTGTTGTCAGTTAGATGTATTTTGCCATCTTCAAGTAGTATTTTTATACCTGGAGTCAAAATGAGGTATTTATTAAATTAATTTAAATTATTTATTTTTGTGATTGCAGCACAATCTACAAAGATTAGAAAAAGATGTTTCAAACAAAAGTTACGTATTTTTTTTCCGTAGAATCCGAATCTGCAATAAAAAATGGGGGTTCCCATTTGAAATTTCAAAGTTGCCTCCTCAAAATTTAGCCCACCCCCACCACCTCCGGGGGTGGGGGAGGCTAAATTTTGTGGGGTTCAATTTCATTTTCGAAAATATGATGACTTTGTTAAAACATTTTTTTTGTATGATGCATATTTCGCGAGATATTTCGATGTCTCAATTTAAATGGACCACCCTGTATACTCCATAAGAAGAACAGGTATACTGCTAGTATTATATAAAATTAATGACAATAGAAGCCAAAAAAATGAAAATTAAGTAGATTTTACCTTGAAGAATGAAACAAAATTTCCCAAATGCATGTTAATTCAACTTACATAATTACTGCATGTGACCACTCAATTTATTAATTCAATTATGCATTTATTGTAAAGTTTATCACAGTTATTGAACAAAAGTTATAAATTTACCATAAATACGGGTTCTAGATGACCAAAAGTAGAATTCCCTTTCATCTTCTCCAGCAAAATGGATTGTACCTATCATCTGTCCCCATTGTTCATATCTGTTTTGAAGCCCATGAAAACTGCAATTGAAGTTCAGTTAAAATATAATAAAACACTACTATTTTCACACATGAAAATTAGTAAAGTATTTTTAAGTTACTTTACTTCCTTTTAAAAAAATTATATATATTTTTTTAATTTTAATTTATTAAAATCTATTCTTTAATAAAATCTATATAAACATTAATAAAGTCAAAATTTTTCTATAACATACGTGTTTATGAAGTATAAGGAATAACTTTTGGTATTTTTTTTGGAGGGGGGGTGCAGATGTAGTATAATTCCTTTTTCATTCTTGGCGATTTTAGGTAAGATTCTGGCAATCCCTGCTATAACTTGGAGAACATCCCATTGTGGCGAATCTTTTCATGTCTTTTGTCGCCGTTTTGTGACCAAGATAAAAATTGCAACATTCCATTTTGGCAACTGTCTTTTCACGTCTTTTGTCGTCCTTTTGTCATCTTTGTTCACCCTTTTGTCATCTTTCGGCACCTTTGTCACCCTTTTGTCACCTTACACCTTTCTGGTAGGTCGGACGGTCTGGGTTTCAACAACAACCCTTTTGTCACCAAAGTAAAAATAAAAAAATGTTCTCACTTTCATATGCTCTATGAGCCACAGAATGCCTGTTGCACAAACAGCTGTTGTTACATGCGACCTCCAACAGCCAGCGGTACCAGATTCTGTGATGTTTATTTAGCGGGCATAGATCCATTTTTTAAATTGCTACAGATCAACTGTTGCACAAACAGCAACAAAATGGCGATTTCTATCTTGGCGACAAAAAGGTGACAAAAAACGACAAAAGGCTGACAAAAAATGTAGAAAGGGTTGCTAGAATTGAATGTTGTGATTTTTATCTTGGCGACAAAAGATGACAAAAAGGTGCCTGACACAAGACGTGGAAAGAGTTGCCAGAATGGAATATTCTTCAAATCATAGCACTGATTTCAAGAATCTTACCAAAAATTGCCAAAAATAAAAAAGGGATTATGCTACATCTGTTCCTGTTTTTGTAAGAAATAATTTAACATGCTCATAGAAAATGATGAGATATACTGTCCTCCTAAGCCGTAAAAATATATCTCAAAGCTTCGCTGAATTGTAATTATCGTCGTATAAGGACAGTTGTGCTATTTATCACCTACGTATTTCATAGTGTAATAGACGTATCTTATTCATGTTAAGCTCTTAAAGTGATAGTTTTCAGTCAAACATGATTGTAAACGAATATCAAGAAACTGTAGAATTTTTTTTTTTTGCTACGACCAATATTCATTACAACTGTTATTCTATTTCTTAAAAAATTACACCTTGGTATAACCATTAATATAGTTAATCACATAATTTATTAATCAATATACACTATAAGTCACTATCATTTTTAAGGTTTTAAAAGAAGTTAATATTTAATAAGATAATTAAAATTTAATTACTTTTTGTAGCAATTAATGACATACATAATATAAAAATTATTACATAATTATAAAAAGAATAACATACATTTTATACTTATATATTATACATTTATCCATGTATATAGTTAGTGATACATGTCTGAGAAACTTCAGTTTCAGATCTGTAAGTTTATGTTAAAAATACTTAAAGCACTTAAAACACTGTTGCTTGTATTATTACTCTCAAAGAAATCCATCAGTGTGTCAACAGTATCTTGAGTATTAGAGTGAGATGCATGAGTCCCCATAAAATTACCTCCAGGGGGGGCTGAGAAACTACTAATATCAGTGTGGAAAATTTTAGAAAATATAGAACATCAACAATCTTTATGCTCACTTTTGTGACCTTGAATGTCCAGGAGGGCAAGTGCTCCCCTTGTCCTCCCTTATGGGTGCTCATGAAAAGATGGTGTTGGTTTCACTGATGAAAAATCTGCTATACATTAATTGATTTTGCCATCCAAATTTTCTATTAGCATAGCATTAAGTACATCACCATTTGTTAAATTTCCAAACATTATATTCACAAATGTCAGTTAAGTGTTTAATTTTAATTATTAATAATTTAATAATTAATTAATAATTTATTAGTTTAATTATTAATTGTCAATGTTTAATTTTGTGATGTTTAAGATATTCTGAAAAAGACAATCTATTGTTCGTCCTCATTAAAATTGTCATCAGTTGAAGAAGAAATCTCTTGCAAAAATAACTCAGGTTTTTTGCAAGAGATGGAGGAATGCTTTCATTTCACTATGATAGCAATCAGAATGCTATTAAAATCTGACTTTGTAAGTGTTTCATAGTAAAATGACTTATTTTTAATGTAAATAAAAATCCTAAAATATTTGAAGATAAGGTTAAAAATGCAATTAGAGAGGACAATATCTCTTCATTATATCTATGAAATGATTCACTATATCCATGATATTTCACACATATTAATACTTTAAATCAAACTAAACAAAATCACCTGTACAATATAGCTGTGAATTTGTTATGTCTATGTTCATTATAACTGAGTTCGAATGTATAAGACACAGCTCATAGACTCAATGGAGAGCAAAGGGATTTGGACACATAACTTAGAACAAAATGTTGAGATACATCTTTTGGACTTAGGAGGATAGTATAGTGAATTGTTATGTAGCTTTTTGCCCTTCCCTTACAATTAACTTCTTTATTTACTAAATTATAATTTACTATTAATACTTATTTTATTTATATTTATTCTGTTATTAAGATTAAGCCTGATCGTATAGTTTTTTAACAATCAATAAAGTTTACTTTTATAATTTATTTTATTTGTTTCTTTACTTCTTTTTATTTACTTAGTTTATTGCCTACAGCTTGGTCTGTGCTCAACCATGTAAACCTTTTAAAAACACTTCAACATCATATAACTTCTAAAAATTCCACTTACCTTTAAATAAATAAATAGCACAGCCAACAACATCTTAATAAAACACAACTCATTTGTTAAATTAAAAATTAACTTTTATTAACAATTAAGAATTTAAATTTAAACATTAGGATCTCTAAAACAATTATTTGATATATAGTACATTGCTCAAAATTAAAATCTATTAAAGTTACCCAATTACAATAACCCAGGACACAGAATCCACTCTGGTCTGAAGACCAGAGATTGGTCTGCCTGGAGCTGGCTGTCCACCACTAAAAATGTAAAGTATTAAATTCTCAAAAATATTAGAACTAACACAATAATTTGAAACAATTATTTTGTATCTATAAAACTACGAGATAACAAGTATTGTATGCAAGTAGTTGTCTCTTAAAATTCTTGTTACTTATTTAAATTTCCAAATGCCACACTATTATTTTTAAGCACAGATGTTGCACAGATTAAGCACAGGATTATACCGTTGATTTTTGTATCTTGAGCATAATTAATACACCTCTGCTGATGACTCACTGTTGCACACAATCACTTTGGCGACTGCTGAAACCGGAAATAAAAGTGGTTGAAGACAAATAGGGGGGGAAATATCTCCCTAGTTGATGTGTGATGAAAAACTAATCATAGACTTGAAGACACAAAAATTTGTTGATTTAAATGACAGTTTGAAACGGAGCTGCACTTTGACGAAACTGTAGGTTTTAAAGAGGCCTGTTATGAACGCTGGTTTACTTCAACCGCACTTGGTCATCCGCTCCTTCAATCCTTGGATCCGAGTGGTAACGAAAATAGCCGATTTCTTTAATTTTTCTCTCCAACCTCTGATGGAACTGGAACATCCGGTGACAAAGACAGCAGATCAAACATGATGAGCCAAATTCATGACATTGGCTCTAGCATTCTTAAGGCGACTGCGGGATACAGGCGCCCTTGCATTGGGGCCCCGTCCCACGGACCTTTGCAGCAACCAAAACCATCACTTCCAAAAATGCCGGTCTGGAATCGAAAGCCGCCAGGCAACACGCCTGCCTCCCAGGAGACGCCAAACTTGGCGAGCGAAACTCTGCACTTCGCGCCGAGCGCCCACGCATACACTGCGGAAATAAAATACTGTTATGCCAAGAACCATTAAACGGATCACTTCCGCCAAAGCGGCAACCCGCCGCACAGCAACCCACCGGATGCGCTGGCACCCTCTTCTAGCAGGTGTTTACTGATAAGCGGTTCAAGGCCAAGCTTTGCCTAAAAATGCATCCTTTTTTCTTGCTCTCATGAATGAAGTGAATTGAAGTTAAAACACGAGAGCAAAAAGCCAAAAGATTAACAAAAGATATTTTAACGTTTGAGGATGCATTGCATATAATTTTGAATAATAAAACCATTAAAAGATAACAAATTACGTTAAAGGGGAAACAAATCGCCGAAATATTCAAAAACACCCAATAAATTTTGAATTTTGAAGGGAAAGGGGAAAATAACGAATTTTAAGCAATTACAAATTTTGAACTATTACTTAAATTTAGAACTGTCAAATCTCGGCATAACAGAATCATCTGAAGTAATATAGCTAAAATTAATCAATTAAGGTATACCCCTAATATGAATCTTAATTCCTCCCCCTTTCCTTACTGTAATTTAAACCTTCTGAATTCCACTACAAAATAGAAATTTGAACAGTTAAGTAAAAACAAAACAACAACAACAAAAATACTCAAACAGTAAATTCTTAATTTATTGTACACCTTTAAAACAATTTAAGCTTTTTTAGCAAACATTTTTATAATAGTGAGTTATCTCATAATTTTATTTTTTCCAAAAAAACTTTTTCTTTAATTTTAATAACTGTAATCACAAGTTCTTCTGTTACAAAGAGGTCCTTTATTCCAGTCCTTTAACAACGTTGTTAAGTAACCCTTCAAAATTTTCCAAGGAAATCTTCTCTTTGTTAACATCAACATCATCATGATTGCTATCTCTAATTTTAAGATTTTGGGATCAATTGTTAGGCCAGGAACTCTGGATTTCCATTCTTAATTTCAACTAATCTGATTCCTGGAAATAAATATTTTTCAATTCATCATATTAAACCCTTTTCTTCAACTTTCAATAGACCACTGACATCAAAATTGTCAAATTTCAAAATTAGGATGTTTTAAATTTCAGGATTAATTTTTAGGCCACAATCTCAAGATTCCCATTTTCTAGTCTTAATCAAATTTCAGATACTAGAAATAGGCAATTTTTTCAACTCACCGTATTAAATCCTTTTCTTCTACTTTATGTTTAGCTCTAATACATGAAGAGGCCAGCTCTTTAGCATTGTACAAAAAATTCATTTCTTGTATCTTAGACATAGCAAGCCATCTGAAAGCAAGTTTAAAAATATAAATAAACAAATTATTTAAAATTTATGTTTTTAAGAAATATTCCTGACCACTTTATTGTTAAAAAATTTCACTAGTTTTTCCTAGTACTACACAGAAAATTCCCTAGGCATTTGAAATTAAAATAACTCAGATTATGAACTGCTTAACACAACATATTTTTATTTATCCTCAATTTATAAAAATATTCTGAGTACTAGAAAATGATATGAAATAAACCTCAATTCATAACTTAACAAGACATATAATGCAGCTAAAAAATACTACACATGTATTTATAGATTACCTTCTTTAATACAATACAATGATTGAAATATACAAAGAATATTACTTAACGGATAATTAATTATTTTTTTATATAAAATTTATTGGATTTATAAATTCAATTAAATGGAAGATAAAACTGCCTGTCTAATGCTGAACATATCTTCAAACATTAACATCTATTTCTTTTATTTTCTGTAAAGGTTATTTGAAATGATTGATATCATATAACTACTAACTGAAATTTATAAATTATTCATTAGAATTCAACAGTACCAATATCCAATCTGAATATGAGGAATCCTTTTAATAATTCTATATAAATTTTCCAGACTTTTCTATGGTTTTGCTATGAAAATACCACTTTTATTTGACAATTCCCAGTTTTCCTAGCAGCATGTTAAAAAATGAATGAAAATCTAGTTAACATTCGCAAAAAATTACATAACTGCAAAACGAATTTAACACAAACTATTTCAAGAGGAAAAATTAAAAAAAATATTAAATGACAAATCTATTAAATCATCATCTTACAAAGCATGTGATACTTCTGATAGAAAAAACTTTTTATAATGTTCTATTGCAACACCAAAATTGAAGAAAACACTAAATATCACTTTAAGCGATATTGATTAAATTTAAACATAATTTTGATATTGATTTTCGCAATTATATATATGAGTGATTTTTAAAATTTTTTAGTAAAGTCGTCAAATATAGAACTTTATTGTTCAATATAAATAACACTGCTATGGATTAGTCATGTTTAAATTCATAGTAGCATACAGAGAAATTCCTGTTTTGCTATATATTTTTTGTCTTGAAACAAATATGTTTGGAGTATGTATCATATTTACAGAGTTCATGCCCATTTTTCAAAGTGAAATTCCCTGAGTTTTCCAGGTTTTCCATGTTATTTTCACCAAAATTACAGTTACTGTGTACTACTATTTTAAAGCCAATTTCAAAAAATAATTTCAGACTTAACTGAAAACATGAAAACATGACAGTGAGAAAAAAAAACATTCAAAATTTTCTATATTTATATACAGTTTTATCTGCATATACAGTACAACCTCAAAAAACAGGACTTTGCCAATTTCGGATATTAGAATTTTCCGGATTATAGAGTTTGGATAAAATTCAAACCTAAATACACTATAAAACTAAACACTAAATACACTATAAAACTAAACACTAAATACACTATAAAACAACTACATCAACTAAATACAGTATAAAACATTATTTTTAGTAAACATAATGATAATAAGTCAAATTAACCCAATAAAAAATAGTATTTAATACAAAAAAAAATGGAACAAAAGAAATTTTAAGAAAAAATATACATATACAAGAAATAAAAAGAGAAAGAAAATCCTGTAATTTGTAGTATGATGTTTCCCGTAGAAACTACGAAGAATCGGTAGTAATTAGCATCTCTGTTAGCAGGTTGGGAAGTTGAAAATTCCCTGATTTTTCCAGAATTTTGAGCAAAAAATCGATTTTTCTTGCATTTTCCCTGACATTTTAGTCCACTTTCAAATTAGCTGTAAATTTCCGGTTTTTCCTATTTCCAGAGAGCACATGAACCCTGTATTTACCATGTAGCTTTGAAATGAGATAAAAAAAAAAAAAAAAAAGCCAAAATGGAAATAATATTAAACTTGTGATAATAGAATTTAGTATATTACTCAAGTACCAAATTTTGTTTGGAAAAATTAATCATAAAAATCATAGCCTAAATTGCAAAAAATAGTTTATTATGACTTTGTATTTAAACACATTTTGAGTTATAAATTTGATTTATAAAGAAATAAAATATTGTTTTACAAAAACTGCTTAGTTTCTTATCAAATTAAAAAAGGTAGAAAAACACTAAAAATGTGCTGACTGGACAAGTATTTGAAACAAAATAACAGAATTTGAATGAAGATAATCTAATGAACATTGCATGTGAAATGATTTTAATCCTTTATATTTTTTGATGAATTTTCTATGCTTGGAGATTTAAACATAAATATACCACATGACACACAATATGTTTTAGATAAAGTTTAAACTTACACAAAAGAAAATTTAGCATGAATCAATTCTTCATCATGTTTGGAGTTGCAGCAGTTCCTGATTGGAATATAATGAGTTCATATTATTTATATATATATATATATATAGAACTGCTTTAGTGATTTTAATATTTCATAATTACTTGGAATTTGTTATTATTATATCTTTCTAATATTATATATACAGGGTGTCCCAAAAAGATTGAAATGCACTTTAATTCTTTACCTGTTAGAGATAAGTGGGGAATGTAAATTGCAAAAATGCTGAAAGTACGGTAGGAAATAAGACTACATGAATGACACAGTCCTCCCATTAATTTTCAAAAAGTTACACTTTTTTAATTTTTATACGATCCCCTTAGACAAATTTGGTCAATCAGAAAATTTTTATTTTTAATGCAACAAGATTATTAAAAAACCCGCATATCTGTATCTTTAAAATCAACTGAATTATGATAAAGGAAAAAAAAATCTGACTTATGCCACTTTTCCGTACCATGTAAAAGGCTGTTTCATCAGTGAAAATAGGGATCATAAACAAATTGACAATGGAAATTGTTTAGATCAAAAATATGTTAATATGTGTCAAAATTCTTTATCACAAATGCATCTAAATAAAGCATTACACAGACAGAGATCATATAAAGCAGAGGTACTCACTACGTGGTTGGGCGCACAATTAAAATATCCATGCATTGATAGAAGACCACTGATATAAAAGGACAAATTTCGCTACAAATACTAGAAATACAATTCACATAACGCAATTCACAAAACATTCTCAAAATGTTTTCCTTCAACTCCAATATATAACTGAGCTCTTCTAATAATGCTTCTGTAAATATTATAGAGTTCTTCACCACTAATATTGTTACAAGCATCAATTATCTTTTGTTTAAGGTCAATTGTGTTTAATGGGCGAGTATTATAAACTAGTGTTTAAAGACGAACTCATAAGTAAAAATCGAGAGGGGTTAAATCAGGGGATCTCGGAGGGCCATTCTGTGGTTCCTTTCAAACCAATCCACTTAAAAGTTTTCGTTGAGCCAGTTTGTCACAATTATATCCTGGTGTGCAGGCGCATCATCTTGTTGACAATACATGTTTTTTAGAAGCGATAATGTTGTCGTCTCCATAAAATTCGTTACAGTACCGTTTAAAATAAGATGCATGTATTTTTCAGCTGTAAGAGTCCCTTCATAAAACACAGGACCAATCAGTTTTCCATTCCAAATTCCGTACAATACAGACACAGAAAACTTTCTCTGGTGATGTATTTCACGGACAAAAAATGGTTTCGCATTATCCCAATAATGATCGTTGTGAGTATTGATTGCTCCATCTTCCATAAACAAACATTCATCAGTCCACAGAATGTTCTTAACAAAGTTCGAATTGATGTCTTGTTGGATTACCAACCAGTTGCAAAATGCTACACGCCAGTCAAAATCGGACGTATGAAGTACTTGAAGTCTATGAATACAAAATGGATGCCAATGGTATTTTCCAAGTGTTCTAGCAATTGACATCCTAGGTAAAGCCAAAGTTTCGTTTGCTTTTCGAATGCTTGTTCGTGGGTTGAAAGAAAAATATGCGATGCTGTCAGTTTCTTGGTCCTCCGTGTACAAACGATTTCTTCCCGGGCCAGGTCTTGAACGAAATGAACCGGTAGTTCTTAATCTCCTCATCATCTAATAAACAAATGCACATGAAATTTCAGGCAAGTTTGGATATTGCCGTCCAAAATCCCGATCAGTTTCTGGAGTATTTTTATTACACAGAGCATACATCATTGTTAATTCGAAAAGCTCATTATTTGTTAAAAATATCATAATGCACAACCAGTTACATGTTCTTAATTCGTCAATTCAGAACTAAGCATGCTGACGATACGATTCACTGAATGATTTCTAATCTTCTTTATTTTGGTATAATATTAAAAAAAAGTTTAGTTGTATTAAATAGAAATAATACTGGGAATAAATACGTAAATTAAAAAATAAATCATCTGCATTTCATTCAGTTTATTTATAAACATTTGAAATGGCTAAATTAAGAGTTAAAGGAAAGAAAAATTCGTCTGTGAGTTCTATTCTTTATTTTGAAAATTTATGTTAAATTTCAAAATCAAATACATACTTACATTTGTTTACTTATTTATTTTAATTATTTCAAATAAAAAATGGCGTGTCTCAATGTGAAAAGTACTTCAGAATCCGTGATTGCATCGTGAGCCTATGCGGAATTCGCAAAAATGCCTCCTATGTATTATCATCCAGTTTTATATTTTTTGTGATATGTCACAAATTTACATTTCTAATTTGATATATAGTCCCCATTCACAATGTTCAATTTTCAATTAAATATAGCTTGCTCAATTTTAAAGATACTGATATGCGTTTCTTTTTAATGATCTTGTTGCATTAAAAATAAAAAATTTCTGGTTGACTAAATTTGTCTATGGGGGTCGTATAAAAATTTAAAAAGTGTAACTTTTTGAAAATTAATGGGAGGACTATTTCATTAATGTAGCCTTATTTCCTACCTCACTTTCAACATTTTTGCAATTTACATTGCCCACTTATCTCTAACAGGTAAATAATTAAAGCGTGTTTCAATCTTTTTGCAACACCCTGTATATATAATTAACATGGTAAAATTAAAATTTATAAGAGTACATATATACTGCATAAAGATTACATAGATAACATAAGATGACATAATTATATATATAATACATAATATTGCATAATTTTTAAGGAACTTGAAAAAAAATTCTGCTTCACAGCCAATTTTGACTGATATCTGAATGGTACTGCAATCTATTGTATCTTCTGAAGCATAAAACTTTGACACCCAATTTTAAGTGATTTCTCACAAATGTTCTTTAATTGCCTTCCTTATATTCAAATATGTTCTTTAAGTTCCTTGGCCAAAAATATTATCACAGAGTTTTCATATTAACACCATCGGAAAAATTGGAAAATTCTGTATCAAGCAAATATTGAATGGATTTTATACGCATTATAGATGAATTTTCATGAAATAAAAAATATACATACTTTTCATATTTTGAAGAAATATGTATAATAGATTGCTATACCATCCAGATAGCAATTAAAATTTGTCATGAAGCAAAACTTTTTTCAAGTCTTATAAAAATTATAATTAATGAAAATATAGCTAATTAATGAATAGATTAATGAATGGATGGCTTCAGGAAATGATTTGCTTTCTAAATTAAAAATATGTTTTTGCCAGTTAATTATAATTATTTTATATTGCAATTTTAACATCTAAGACATCTTCAAATGCGAAAAGTATTTTGAAGTAATTGAAAGGAAAATTAATTGAAACTAATTGAAAATAACTAATTGAAAATAAATTAAATTTTATGTAATAGATACGTACAATTTACCATGATTTACTTATCACAAGTGTAAAACTTAAAAACTGTAAAATATACACTCTCTGCAAAGCATAAGGAAAAAATAAAACAGCTCTAAGAGATCATGAACTTTTTAAATGTATATACTAATAGATGGCAGTAGCCAGACAGCCCATGGGAGAAAATGATTCAAAATTTTAAGAGTTTACTCACTTAAAAAAAATGTATAATTAATGAATGGATGAGTTCAGAAATTTATTTCTGATTTGAAGCAGTGTGCAATATTTAAAGGAGCTGATGTTAAAATTTAAACATTGGATTGCCAGTCAATTTTTTATATTGCAATATAAAAATCTGAGGCATTTTAAACACACAGAAAGTATATATTATTTTTAAATTCATAAAATTTCTTCTATAAATATGGATTCTGTTCAAAGTTTTTTTGAAAGACAATTTTCCAATGGTGTTAAGATGAAACTCTAATATTTTCAGTATCTAAGGAACCAATTTATATGAATATCACTCAAAATCATGTTAAAATATATAAAATAACTAAAGAACTAATTCAAATTAAAAAAATAGCACCAAGGTGCACCTTCCCGGGTCCTGAAGTACCTGTGTACCAAATTTCATGACCATACAATGTTTAGATTTCCTGCTACAGACACACACACACATGGATATCTTCCTTTATTATGTAAGATAAAATTAAAAAGTTTTCAATAGTTCTAAGAACTCAATAAAAATAGTTTACATAAAGTTATATATATAAATTACTTTTTTTGCACAATTAGAGGAAACAAAGACATCTCAATGTAAATTGTTAAGCAAATAAGGAGTGTATATGATCTTAAAAATATTCATAATTTTCAACACTAAATGGTATTAACCACAAAACTTGCCATATATCCAATAAATTGGAATCATGTTCCAATTGCAGCAACCAGGATCATTTGACTAGTTTCACTCTCATTTGAGCTCATCAGTATTGAACAGTACAGCAAGAAAATTTTAGACCATCCAGTGTTAATGTACTCTAACAAGAGTAAAACTGATCTATTGATGGTGGTTACTTCAGTAACAGCATAATTCTAAACTAAATATTATATTTTAGATATGATTCTGATAGAACAAATAATATTAATACATTTGTGTTTAATTTTGAACAATTCATACACTACTGAATTATATTCTGCTTATTATTTCAATTCCAATTTTTTTCAAGTTTTTTAATAGAAAATATTCAACTGGACACTTCATTAAAAAATCTAATGAGTGCAGTACATGATTAACCCTAAAAACTGAAATTATTTATAATCTTTCTTGAGTTATTTACATCCATTAAAACGAGTTTAATCGTGCAAAATAACACATAAAATGAATAATTTAATTGCATCATATAGTTTTAAAATTTTTTTCTTCTTTAACCTCCCAAAAATTTAAAAAAATGAAAATATCATGAGAATTATTCATTCTAGTACAATAGGAATGGAATTTTGCAGTCAAAATCACATTAAAACATGTATTTAACATAGTTAAGTATATTTATTCTTATATCTTCAGAAATCCTTTAGAAAAAAAGGGCATTCTATTATAAAGATTTATATCTAAATCTAATAAGCACTGTGATAATGGTCACAACATTTTATGAAAATTGATTGGATAGTTTCTGATCTAGAGTGGATACATATGTTGCACAGGCTGACAGATGCTGCAGAAAAAGGTCTATTTGAATTTTATTGTACCAAGTATGTAAATTTATCCATAACTTGAACTTGGAGTTTTGATTTCATTATAATACTTTCTATTCCTCTAAACAAATACTATGCTTTGTTGGAAAAGTAAAAAGTAATTAAATTATTTCATATCAACAAATTCATAATTTAAGAGTTCTAAGAAACAAAATGTAGAGAAAGAAATCATTACAAACAATAATTTATGTCAGAAGTGCATAAATACAACAATAAGATATTATGCTTAGAAAACACTGATAAAATATTTAAAATTTTAGGATGACTAACTGTAAAAGTCCATTGAAGGAAATACGCCATTTTCTAAGAGGACTTAAACATTTAATTTGCAAGCCGGAAGAAGAAAACATATTTTCACTTGCAATGTAAGCTTTTCTAGTGTCAGTGTTAAAAGGCAGTTTATACATCTTGCCATTTGATAATTTTAAGAACACCCAAACCAAGGCCAAATTTTTTTCTATTCTGTTGATGCACACATCAATCATGTTTTCATCCGAACTGATTCCAGCAAAATGAATTCCATCACAGTGCTAAAAAAAATAATAATAAGAGATAATTTACATATCTAAATATCATATGTTACATTTAGATAAGTTTCATATTTAAAAATTATTGGAGTGGAGCTCTTTTGTCAGTGACTCAAATTGTGAAATATTTGAACATGTGTTACTTGAAAACGTTTCAATCGATTCTGAAAATTTTTTGCACATAATTATTATCTCACTGTGATCAAGGTCATGATGAAGCCTGAATATTTAGTTTTCTGTGTTTTTACTGTTTATCAAGCATAGATACAGAAAATAGGTAATTATGCTTTTAAAGAATTTTAAAACATTCAGAAATATTTTTAATATTTATGTAAAATTTATGTATTATTTATCAAGAAATATTAAAAGTACTTTCATATGCAAAGCTGTAAAAGTATTTTTTAATTTAGTAACAGGTGATATATAAAAGTAGTCACTCATGCAATTTATACATTATGTACTATTTGCTATACTTTGCAAAACTAAAATAATTTAATTATTTTTAATTCATTTTGAGTCACTTTTGCTAGATGACTTTTTAACTGTTACAGATGTTGCTGTATATAAGGTTTCTACTTTTAACTATCTGCTACTTCAAAATGTTTCCAAATCTTTGAATTTTCAATAAAATACCAAAAATATATTTTAAAATTATTTTTAATTAATATATTTCAATTTGTCAATTCCATGTAAGGAATCTGATCTCAAGTTTACACGGACTACCATAATATCAATATTAGTTTTTGAAATAAATCTTGTAACATATAAACTAAAAGTTCATTTTTCCCAGCTGATACTTCAAATTTTGAATGGCAAATTAAAAATTAAATTTTATAATACAATGATCTATACCTGGAATGCTGTTTTACTTGGATTATCCAATTCATATTCTGCAGCAGACGGTACAAGTCCAATATCTATAGGTGATAGATCATTTCTTCGCAAATCAGTAGGTATAAGTTTCCTTCTTTGCTTCTTAAGAAAATTACGCATGTACCTTTCTGCTAAAATATACTGTTTCCAAGAATGTATTTCTAAAAAAAATGAAATATTTTAGATATTTTATAGCACTGCATCATAAGGGGAAAAAATTGATACCTATGGTTAACCTTATGTATACGTACGTCTTCCTTAAAAGTGAACTCCATGGTCACTCTCCCACAGGAAGATCAATTCCTATAATCATACCTCCTTCTTTTAGTAATTAAATGAAATAAGTTTTAATCTTATTTCTTCCTTAAAAGTGAACTCCATGGTCACTCTCCCACAGGAAGATCAATTCCTATAATCATACCTCCTTCTTTTAGTAATTAAATGAAATAAGTTTTCTTGAAAGCATTTCACATTTTCAATAAAGCTATTGTGAGATATAAAAACTACAATTGTTTCTATGTTGGACTAAAGAATCTTATTTCTAGTTCTCTAATTTTAAATTTTTTTGCCTTATCAACCCTTTTTGGTTATGATTTCTCTAAAAATGTTCTGCTTGCAATAACTACAAGAAATTTTTATGTAGTTAAACCAGATATGGTCGATGGTTCAAAAGTTATATGTTGATACCCCAATGAACAAAATATTATTGTAAATTTCAGCTATATGTCAAGAAATATTAAAAATACGATTAACTATGCATTTCTGAGTAAACAGATTTTGTAATTTCAAGATTTTCGGCACATTATAAAAGCATATTGTTTTATTTAGAATGAGTCGAAATTGAGAGCATATCAGACAGCATGACTCTAGTTTTGCATTTGTAAAAACATTTCTCAGAATATAAGCAGGTTCAATCCATATCATTCTTTAACCAATGTGAATTTTTTTTTTTTTTTTTAGTTCGAGAATCAGTCCAGAGCACATACTTGAAAATGTGATTGCAAATGAATAGTACAGGGTGGCTACAGGATCTAGGATAAAAAATTCCTCGATTTCCAAATATCTTCAAAAATTTCCTAATATGTATCGTTATCTACTTTTAATGAATATCAGTTTAATAAGTATAAAAAGTTAATTAATAAAATTGAAAATGAAAATTAAGAATAAATAATTAAAATTAATTACTTTCAGCATTGTAAAGCACAGTAATAAAAGTATAGCATTTATGCAAGAGTTATATAAGAATATTATTACAAGAATATTAATCTTTTAAGCATTAAAATTCTAGATAAGCTATAAAACTCAGCTATAAACTCTGCAGTGTTCTGTAAAATTCAGTAAAGGATTCATATAGTTAAATATCACTTATTGCAATAAAATAATGTATAAACAGAAACAGTATTTTTTTTTAATCTGTTCTTCCTGTTATATAAAATATTTTGACTAAAAATAATTGCAAGGGATCACTGAGAAACATTGAAATTTTAAAACACTCTTCTTTTTATTGAGGTGTCTAATAAACTGTCTCCCATCATATAAAATGCGAAAAAGGAATTCTGAGTATTATCGTAAGTCAGAAGAAAACTGTGATTACCTTAAAAATTCCAATTTCCCTGATTTTACAGTTTGTTTTCATTTATTCCCTGCTGATATTTCAGTGATTTTTCAAAAATGTTCATACTCTGTGACATTTCTTTGAATTCCAGGTTCTGTAGCACCCTGTAGTATTGACAGTTGAAGGTAAGCATATTTAAAAAGTCCAAAAATCTGATTAAAGATCTACATTCAATGTGTTGAAATTAGGAAAAATCTTTCAAACAATTTGTTTTTTCACAGGTCAGTATACTACACAGCTTAAAATATGTTCAACCATGTTAGTATAAGTATGTGGGTCCTACAATTTAAAACACACATATTCAACATATAAAGCCACAGTTTTTTTAAAATGGAAGGTAATGATCTTGGTATATGCACAAAATTTTCAAAAATTAAAAATTAAATAGATTTTTAATTACTTACAAAACACTATCCTAAACCACTGAAAATCAGACCTAAAAATATATACAACAATTAATAATAAGGCTTGCTAAATAAAAGCATCCTTGAGAGACATTTTTGCACAATGGTAAATCTTGGTATCTATAAGCTGTGAACTATCCATGTAGTGGCTCATACTGAGCATGCATCCACATAGTGGGTATATCTTTTTGCATAGACAGAGGTATCATTATTACAAGTGTTGTAATCAGATTGTATATGCACCAGTACAGTGAGTGTATTAATTGCTAGCTGTGGACGATAAAAAAAAAACAGCCAAAAAAGTGACTACTAGCTGCAGATACTATAACTAATACAGATTTAAATCACACTGACTCTCAATAAAAGCAAACAGTTTCTACGGTAGTAAATTAGTAGTATAAATGTATAAAAATAAAGAAATGAATTTTATTGAGCATTAAAAGTAAGACTTTATTTTGTACTAGGGGCTACTGCTTCCTGGTTGCTAACCCCTGACGAATGCCTCCTTACACTCAGGCCACTGGCTATAATCATGGGGCGTAGTCCCATGATTATAGTCAGTGGTACATTACCTCAAATCATTTTGATGGGAGAATGCATCCTCCAACAATGATAGTGTATGTTCAGCAAAACAGGTTGGTTTGTCTGATGACCTAATGTCAAAAAAACAAACAAAAAAGAGTTGAAATAGGTTCCAAAAGTCATAAAATGTGTTTATCCATCAAAATCATGAAATCGAAAATATTCTGGAAAATATTACTTTCTCTATACAATATGAGAAAGTAATAAAAATGTGTAATACCTGTGAAAGGTACTATAAACCGAATTAGTTATGAATCTATCCTTGCAGACCATGTACACCCATACATGCAGATTGTCTTCCCTGAGCAGATGGGATCTACAAGCATGAATGAAACTGCAACGTGTCACTCAGCAAAAACTGTCAGAGTTGTTGGAGGAGCATGATGAAGACTTCAAAGTACTTCCCTGGTCCCCTACTCCAGACTTAAAACCAATTGAGCATCTGTGGGACCACTTCGATTGGGTTGTTCGCTCTATGGATTCTCCACCACTCACCCTCCAGCAGGTGTCAAATGCACTGTAGTCAGCATGGCTCCACATACCTGTGAACACCTTCCAGTACTTTATTGTGTCACTCCCAGTTCGTCTAGCTGCTGTTCACGCAACATGTGAATGTGTGTGTATATATGTATATTTATATATATACACAGTGTGGGCGCGGTAGCACATTGGTTAGCGCGCTGGAGTTGCAGTCAGTAGGCCCGGGTTCAATTCCAGCCACTGCCAAAACTGCCGCCGTGTTCATGCGGAGTACGATCACGTTAAACATGTGGGTCCGAAAGTCCTTCCGAGAGGTTGGTGGTAGGGGAAGGAGGGTATGGTCCCTGTGGATGCCTCCCCCACTGGGTTCCGGTCTAAATTGGGTGGCACTTCCCGATTGTCCAAACAGTTACCTTACACCTTTCTGGTAGGTCGGACGGTCTGAGTTTCAACAACACTGTACATGGTGATTATATATATATATATATATACATATACACAAAGTCGAGCCACCACAGTTGTAACCACCAGCTAATATCTGGAGTAACTGCCGTGTACAGCACGGACAGCAGCTAGATGGGCTGGGAATGACTCAATAAGGTGCTAGAAGGTGTTTTCAGGTATGTAGAGCCATGCTCACTGCTGTACATAGGACAGCTTCTGGAGGATGTGTGTGATGGAGAATCCAGAGCGAATAACCTGATCGAGATGGTCCCACAAATACTCAATTGAGTTTAAGTCTGGGGAATCAAGGGGCCAGGGAAGTACTTTGTAGTCATAATAGTGCTCCTCCAACCACTCTTGAACAGTTTTCACTGCATGACATGTCACTTGGCTGGTAAATCCCAACGGTGCCAGGGAGGATAATCAGCATGTATGGGTGTATGTGGTCTGCAAGGGTGGATTCATAACGAATTCCATTCATAGTGCCTTCCACAGGTATGAGTGGACCCAGAGAATGCCACGAAAGCATTCTCCAGACCATAACGCTTTTTAACATTTGGAATTTTGTAGTCCTCTTTTCACACTTTGAATTTCGTGAAGTATTTCACAATAATGTAAACCCAGATATCTGTTGAACCTACGAATACACTGATCTTGCTTACATTATAAAATTTTGACATCGCTGAATTTTTTACATTAGTGACCCTATTTCTTCTTGTAACAAAACACTTCCTATTCTGCTCCTGTGCTAATGGTTACCTTTGTGGATTTATCATTCATAAAACTCTGTCACCGTTTGTAAAATAAGTGTAAAGCATATTGGTTATAAGGATCATTTTTTGGTATTTCTTGGTGACGAGTGTTTAGACTGTGAAATCAGTGCATCAACGAAGACAAAAGATGTTTTATTGATCTAATTGTTTGGTTCAATCAAATTCTAACTCAAATCCATTTATCAGAAGAGTGATTTTCTCAATTTAACTTTTACGTCCTAGGACTATATCTTTCATGAAAATATATAGTTTTATGAGTTAATGATCTTTTTTACTAAAGTTGTTAATAAGGAGTAAAAAAAAATAAAACACACATATTCAATGTATTTTAGTTTTAAAACTTTAAAAATATAGAATGAAATGTCAGTACGGTCCCCTATCCCCAACACACATTTCACAATATCAAGACAAGGTTACTGAACTGTGGAATTTTTGGAGAGCTGAGAGAGTGTAATATTATAATACATATAATCCAAATATCTATTTTAATATTTATTTTTGATATTATTTAAATCCCTCCCCACACACACACCAGATTTTTATGTAATTACTGTCCAAGGTATAAAAAGCATTAATTAATGACAATAGATGGTATCACTAAACTTTTAATATCTTTCAAGAAACAAAACACAACAATTTTTAGTATTAGTGAAATAATTGATGAATAACATCTCTCTTGTTTATCATGGATTAAAACAAAAAGTATACTTATTGAAAAAATTACCATTGCAAGGAGGCGAGTAATTTTTATTTGTATAAGTACAAATAACAAATTTATAAAATATGTATAATCAAAACAGATAATAGAATAATTTCTATTCTATAAAGTCTAAATTGAAGAATTGTAATTATAGTCCCTGTAACTACCATCCCTTCATGAAGTAAACTTGAAAGGGGATGATAATTACTTAAAAGTGAATGATAATGATATATAACTATTTAAATATGTATTTGATCTAGCTAATTATGATTTCTAGATACTTGCTTTATTACAAACTAGAAAATGCACCCGTCAAGTCAAAGCAGGGATAAATTGAATTTACTAATCTAAAAAAAATAAATATTAATTTAAAAAAATTATTCATATAAATAACAGTAAAAATTACCAGAGATACATTATATTTATTAATCTAAAAGAATAACAAAGAAAAAAAATTATTCATATAAATAACAGTTAAAATTGTATGGAATGGGAGGAAATTCTGTCACTTGAGGAGACTCTATGCAATTCCGCTGTGCATTCCCCGGTTGGTCATAATAGATAGAAAAGTGCTACAGACACAAGAAAACTAAAACATACAGAGAACTCCTGAGTTAAACCAGAGAACAGAGAATACACAGAAGACAAAAGCAGAAAGATATAAAAAGAGATACCTAAGACTATCAGAAAGCAAATACTCTTCACCATCACCATGATAAAAGTATCTGCGGTTATGAACCAAGAAAGAAAGGAAATAAAAAAAGGCTACTACTTGAAACAGCTTTAGAATCACAATGGACAATTCTGGCCTCTTTTTATATTTTTTTACTCGATTTGAAATGTTGCAAAACAGACAAAATAAAAATTTTTATTCTCCGAGCTGTATTTCATGTTTTATTAGCAGTCAAAATTCGCCTTTCTGATTGTGGCGGGAAAACAACCCATTTTGGCGCGCACGGAATGTGACGTCACAAGGTTCGTCCATGGCTCGCGTCTTCGAGAATTGGTGCATAAGTTTGGTTACATTCGGAAAGTTCCGATAATTATAATTATTTCTTCTATCCCAAACTGCCGAATAATTATAAGTATTGTATCGCTCCAATGTGTCCAACTACTAGTTTTACATCATCAGATAAAATATTTATATCTGTGCCAAAAAATGAAGTTTTTCGTAAAAAAAAAGGGGTGAAGTGCAGGAAGCGAGATTGTAAACAAAACTCACCACTGTCATTAAGGAGTGTTCATTACGTATGTTATGATAATAAATCAGTGACTGTATAATCCAATTTTCGAATCTTATGAGAAGTTATTTCTTTATGATTTAATAAACTTTGAAAATCGTTATGGGTATCCACTACTGGTTCAGTACTCTATTTTCAGTTTTGCTATTACGGATGAATTTAAAGCCAGATTCAAAGTGGATTATTGACTTTTGTACCCGGTTTAGTGTGTGCTGTTCACAGTTAATTCAGAGAATATAAAGCATTCCGTGCATAAAAAATTTTTATACCAGTATACTGCAATGAGCAGTTGCAATTTAGTATTTTCATTAAGTACATATGCTTTTGAAAAGTTATAAAATATATTTTATCTAAAAAAATAAATCACAAATTTGAAACATTGCACAAAAGGAATAGAAATTAAATGGAAAATAATTTAAAATTGCTTCACCTATTCAGAATCATAAATGATTTACTGTTTATTATAGGTTTTAAAATATAATATTATAAGAAACAATTTAAAACTGCTTTTAATTTAAAAATAAATTATTAGATATTATATATTTGGAATCCTCACAAATTATTAGATATTATATATTTGGAATCCTCACAAATTATTAGATATTATATATTTGGAATCCTCACAAATCATATAAATATAATAAAAAATATATGCATAAAAATATATATACATATAAACAAATATTTTTAATTCTCAGAAAAAATACACCGCTCAATCTAAACTTTCAATTTAAATTTACTGTATAACAAACTTAACTATAAAAGGCTATTTGCACTCAAAAAATTATGGAGAACATTATAAAAAATAAAAATCAGAGGTGGGTCGTCCAGTCTGATAGAGTCGAAATGGTTTTTGCGTAAATAATATTTTGTAAAATAAAACTTCAGTAAAATTCAATTTATTCGATTTTTTTTTTCAGACTCATTTGTTTAGTTTACAGACTTTTAAAGTGCTACAAATTACTTGCTAACTGTTTATAGCTAGCTAGCATTTTTACTTTTCTTCCCGATTTCATCTAGAAACTCCGAATCTAGATATGCAAATTTCTCAAAATATAAATTTTTTTTTATTAACTTGCTTTGCAGTATATATATTAAACTTAACAATATATCTAATGAGATTTTACATTCAAGTAATTTATAAACTTGTCTGGCGGCACATAATTACGTACTTGATTATGTATTTTTCATATATTATGTTCAAACCTCACCAATCAATAAACATCTTTAGAATTTTCAAGTCTATTTAACCATCTAATTTCTTTAAACAAAATAAAATATCTCATTCTTGTGCACCCATACTTCACCAAGGAATAAGTAAAGACACTGAGCTGCAACAATCGTGATATTTTAAATATTGCAGCTTTCCCAGCTATTGGAAAATCCAAGTTAAAAACTAAGCTATCGAAGTTATAACCACTCGATCCAAAACCCAATTATATACACTTGCAAGACTTTAGAAGAGCTACAAATTCTTGCTCATCGTTCATAGCTAGCATGTTTAGTTTTTGAGATATAAGCATTACAAACTTGTAAAATGAAAACATTTTAATCTTCAACTTGACAAGACGATTACTCGAAAACTAAGTCAGTATGGTTCAATAAATAAGTTTTTTTCTTTTCAAAAATTAGATTCGGAAACTAAATTTGCTAATACATATTTTTGTCACTTATTATTTATATCTATCTTTTGAAGTTTGAGTGAAAGTAAGAAAAATTAAAAAGTCACTAGCTCGGATAGATGCTTGAAGTGTTTCTAAAAAAGTTCCAAAGTATTAAAATTATTTTATATATTCATAATCTAAACCAACAGAACAAGAAAAAAATATGTACATTTTTATCTATCAGGTTAGGAGAAATTGGCGTCCAAAGTGTTTGAATTTTTCTTAATGCTCCGATTTTCACCACAGATACCCTAAATGTAGATGTAATTCACATAATAATAATAATAATAATAAACCTTCAAGAAAAGAGTATCAAGTATACACCTCGAGTTTCAACTGTCACAAAATATTTATTGTTTCTGAAATAGAGCACCATCACAGTAAAATTGATCTTAGGCAAATTGTCTGATTTCCCTTCAAAAACTAGGATCAAAACCAGGATCCATGTTTTCAATAAAGTAAAATAATAAGCAAATAATCTATATTCAAACAGACTAAGTACAAAAGTAAAATTTCAATTGTACACAAAATTAAACCCCTACTACTCTGCAAATATCTCAAGGCAAAACGCGATAGAATGTTGCATCATAGGTCGAACAGGCTATGTGATGACACGGCGAATCACGGGCAGTTTTGTGTTTAAGTAGATTTTGTGGTTTTTCATTTCTTGATATTTAAATAAATAATTATTTTAAGAGATTTTCGCTTGGATATTTGAAATCAGAAAAAAATTCTCTATAAATATCAATTGGTTTTAAGCGCTTTAAAAAAAAAAATCTGAACTGTCCATTACTCCGCAAATCAACAACTTTAAGAAGTCCTAAAGAAAAGCAGTATTTGCCAAGCGTATTTATAGAGCAATATTAAAAAAGTACAGAGTGTGTAAACAAGCAAAGATATTTTAATTTCTTATCAAAACAGAAAAAATTTAGAGAGTGCTAATTCAAAATACTTCAGAGAGAAAAAATGCAATGCACTTTCAAGAAGTTATAGCTGTTAAAGATTTTTTGAAAAAGATGAAAACACTTGTCTAGACCCAAGTAAAAAAGAATTTATAACTCAAAGTAAATTGAGAAAACAAAAGAGGTATCTTATGCATTAGCTTCAGAAGCTGCACAAAAAGTTCTTGCACAAAAGTTGCAAAAAAAGTCATCTCAATTGCAACTGTCTTACATTTCATTCTCATGCCTTAAACCACTCTAGATAGTAAAACCAAAAGTATCTGGATGATGTTTATGCATTAAACATGAGAATTTCAAATACATAACAAAAAAACTTAACCGGATAAAAATTCTAAAACCAAAATTTGTGTAATTTTCTGTGTTGATTACCAAAAATAAGAAATGCATGTTTGGACAATGTCGACAATTGTGCAAGAATCTAAAATGAATGATTTTTTTTTTTTACCAATGGACTAGTAAACGAGAAGATAATATTGACAGAAAGATTCATATATAAAGAGAAATCTTTGTGTACTGTAGAAGAACTTGATTGCAAAGCAAATGAAACAGTACCAAACTTTTTGAAACATGCTTAAAATAATGCTACCCACCAGTTTGAAGAATGAAGAAATTGCTCCACAGAATTTCAACAAATGGTGGTTGTTTGACTATTTTTGATTCTTTTCATATTTTATACATTGAAACCTGTATAAATGAGAAGTTGAAAACCACTTTTAGAATTTTTTTATTTTGATATTTTTTTAAACTGCAGGGTGTTAAAGAAATGAAATTTTGCAAAAAACAGGGTTTATGAAATTGCTTGTATTTTATCAACCAATAAAGATATTTGAAATCAAATCTGTAAAAAAATTTAAAATTTACACATCTTATAGAATCAGATAAAGTAAGTTTTATAGTTTTAGGTCTATAAACAAAAATTATACACCTATGAACAATGCTAAAATTACCAGTTTTGAAAAAAAATTTCCCATGAAGAAAAATAAATGGCAATATAATTTTTTTATGTCATTTTATGGCTTTTAAGGTGTTCCTACGAAAAATTTCAAGTTGTTTCTTCATTTCCTTCTTTAATATGCATGAGCTTAAATATTGAAAATTTTCAAAAACAAACTTTTTTGATCATTCACAATTGAAACTGGGGTATACGAACAAAATTTGACAGAGTACGTATGTTTTGATACATAACCCAAAAATTTTATTCTGTGGAATCAATTCCTTGATGAGATACAGTGCCTTAAATCTATGAAGAATCAGTAGCTTTGATTTTGAGAGCATGTGCACGAGTGTAAATAAACAACCTGCAACATAAAGGCAAAAGGGCACTATTTTAACTGTAGCGTGTAATGGTAAACGTACGATGATGGCAAATAAAAATTGAAACTAAGCCCATTAAACATTAAATTGAAATTGAATTTTATCTTTGTGATGAAAATAAGTTATTTAGAATACTTGAATAACAACATATATATAAAGATTTCATTTGCTAAAGTGCACTTTAAGTGATTTTAAGTGAATGTACACTACTACTCATTTTTACTTTACTGTGGTCACTAACTAGTATTCTAAGGATGTATATATTTACTAGTAAATTCTGCAATGTATATGCGAACGTGAAGGGAAAATATGTAACGATTTTTCTTAAAAAAAAACTTGTGTAAATATTTTAATTAAAGTGATATTTAATTAAAGTAAATATTTTAATTTTATTTTCCGGTTAATTAAAAATATCCATCAAACAAGATAAATTTAGTAAAATTAGAAGTGTTTCTAAAGTAACAGTTTTTAATACAGAAATAATGAAAATTTCCATACTGCTAAGCAAACGAGTATTTTGTTTTGGAAATGTCACAAAACATAAAGGAAAAATTGTTTGTGTGATGTCACATGCCCATACTCTATAGTTCTACACGTTCTGGTGTTTAACATGAGTTCTGGTACCGCCATCTATTGTTTAATATTAAAAATAAATTCAATTTCAGCTGTACGTACCGATTCTTTATAGAATGACTTTTTCAGGTTATAAATTACATAAGTATAATTCTATAAAGAAAATAGGTATCTGATGGAGGGAAAATTTGTTAGTCTAGCCACACAGAATAGGGGGAAAAAGTTATTCTTGATGCAGAGGAAAGAGTAATACTCCTTTCCTCCCTTCAAGGTATTCTTCATAGATTTAAGGCACTGTATCTCATCAAAGAATTGATTCTACAAAATGAAATTTTGGGGTTATCAATAACACACATTGAGATGTTATCCTCTCAAATTTTGTCTACCTTGTCTCCGGTTTCAATTGTGAATGATTGAAAAAAGCTTGTTTTTAAAAAATTTCAATATTTAAGCTCATGTATATTAAAGAAGGAAATGAAAAAACTGGAAATTTTTTGTAGGAACACCTCAGAAGCCATAAAATGACAAAAAATTGTATTGCCAATTATTTTTCTTCATAGGAAATTTTTTTTCAAAAACTGGTAATTTTAGCATTGTTTCAATTAGTTTTACATAATTGTACAATTTTTGGTTATATACCTAAATAAAGCTATAAAACTTACTTTATATGATTCTATTAGATCTGCAGATTTTAAATCTTTTTACAGATTTGAAATATATATTTATTGGTTGATAAAATACAAGCAATTTTATAAACCCTGTCATTTGCAAAATTTCATTTTTTAACACACTACAGTTAAAAAAAATTTCAAAATAAAATTTCTTGAAAATGGTCTTGTGTATACAGGTTTCAATGTATAAAATATGAAGAGAATAAAAAATAGCTGAGCAACCAAAAAAAAAATAATAATAATTTACTGAAATTCTGTGGAATGACCCAAATGAAGTTTTAATACTCGTAGATTTCTCTGAAAATTATGTCTGTAAATATGAAAGGGAAATTCAGAGTGTTCACATTGGGGTAGCAAAGAAGCAACTCACTTTGCATACAAGTGTGGTTTTATCATCAAGGGGATATATAAGAAATTGAACAGATGATGACATTAAACAGAACTGCATATAATTTTGTAGTGTCTGAGATCTATAGCATGTGCAATTTTGGTACACCTTCAGTCAATTTTGCACATGATTAAACAAGTTTCCCAATATAAATACCTTACATTTCCAAAGCGATGAACCAATAACACAATATTGCAACAGAATTCATTTATTTTTATTTCAATACTTTTGTAATTTATTGGGATTAAAAGCAGCTAGTTAGAATTTTAGAAAGACAAGACATGTCAAAAGTTCTGCCAATGCAATAGGGATGTGACAAAGAGAATGGATGATCAAGAAATAACCCATGGTCATAACATCTAATGCACTAGCATTCATTGATTCGCTTCAACAGAAGAAAGATTATAAAGTATGACTGTTTAATGTCACAGATACTGATATTAAAAGCATTATGACATTGCAATCAAAGAAATGAACAGGGTTCATACTCTTTTGCAAGAACCCATTTCCAGGAGTTTTTAAGGAGTTTTCCAGGAGGGTTCAAACATTTTTCCCATGAGTTTTTCTAAACATAAAAAGTAAAATTGAAACCAAGATTCTACAAATGTTTCTCTTTCAGCCACATCGCTTAGTTTTATACCAACACCACTCTGGCAATACAAAAATTTGTCTTGAATTACAATGCACTGATAAAGGTAAAGTTTGCCAATTTACACTCCATAATTTATTAAATATCAGTGATAGAACAGGGTTCATTAACAAATTTCTTCTTAACCAAGTCTTTATATTTTTTTAAATGAATTAAACATCAACTTGGCTGGCATGGTTAGTAACCAAATATTTTATTTTCCATTTTTCCATATATCATTTCTTGAAACTCAGTGGGTTCTTGGGGAGGGGGGTATGACCCACAAATCCTCCTCCTTTATCTATGCCACTGCTCACATTTGCTTTGTATCGCTATATATTGGTGCTTTATATTTTCACAAGATTTATTTGAATAATGGTTGCTTATAGTTTCAGTAATCTAGACAGGAAATTTTCAGTAATGACCAGAGTGGTTCGATTCGCGATAAAAAAGTTGTTTGCAATGATAATCAGAAAAATATTTGATCAAACATTTCAAATTTTTTATATATATTTTTATATGAAATGTTCAAATTTTTAAACTAAACGAATAAAATATGAATATATTAGTCTTCATTACTAAACAAAAAAGAAATTTCAAAATCCTTAATAGAACATGCTTAGCTTAAACTAAAAAATAAGTAGGAAAGCGAACATGCTTAGCTTAATAGAAAACAGAATATGCTTAGCTTAAACTAAATGTATTTATTTATTTATTGTTAGCCTCCTCTAGCTCAGACTTTAATAATTTTTTTTTTTTTTAAACATGAAAAATAAAGAACATTTGACATGGTTTTTATTATTTTAAGTAATAAAAAAATGTAATGTGTTTGCACTCAAATTTAGCTTAAAATCAGCCCCATATTTTCTAACAACAATACAGAATATACATTTTGAGACAACATTATTATGGGGAACAAATAATATTGCTTTCATCACCAGATAATATTAAATTCTTCTAGACATACTGTTAAAATTTTCTGGGCAAATTGAATTGTGCAATCGCACTATTTATGTAAATAAATAAAAAATTAAAAAGTAAGAATTAAAAAATTAACCTTAATAAATAACCAAAATGTGAAAATAAGCTAGTTTTGTTAATCTAATGATTAATATATAGAGGATGGATAGAAAAGGATATTTGTGGACTGACAGAACTACGTGATAATTCCCTGAATTGCTGAATCATACTGAATATAACAAAATAATTATAAAATTAACATGAATAATAAACCAAAACATAAAGATAAACAAGTTTTGTTACTTTAATGTGCAATAATTACAGTATAGAGATGGATGGAAAAATATACTAGTCAACACTCGGCAATGTACGCTGCGATACTACCGGAATTACGCAATCCCTCTATTTATAAGAAAATAATTAAAAAAAAATAGCCTTTATAATTAACCAAAATGTGAAAATAGGCTAGCTCAGTTCATCTAATGGCTAATATTTGAAGGATGGGGATGGATGGAAAAAGATACTTGTGGACGCCCAGCACTACAGGAGAATTTCTTGAATTGTACTATCATACTAAATGTGTCAAAATAATTAAAACATTTACATGAATAATAAACCAACAATATAGGAATAAGCAAGTTTTGTCAATTTAAGGTGCAATAATTACAGGATGGATGGAAAAAAAAAAATTCTGTAATTTTACGGGTGTTTTCCGTAGTCTGTAATTTTGTTCAAAAATCCATAAGAATTGCGAAAAATACATAATTAGCATATCTGTATTTCCAACAACAGTATTTGTGCACTACTGTTAGTTTGTTGACGCCACCTATTGATTATATTATGAAATAAAAGATTGTGATGCCGATTTTCCAGGAGTATTTTGAGATTTTCAGGAGTTTGGGGCTAAAACAAATAAAATAAGGATTTTTCAAGGGCCCTTATAAGAAAAACCTTAAATCTAGGAGTTTTCAAGGATTTCCAGGAGGGGTACGAACCCTGAATGAAGACCAGTTCCTAACACTAAGAAGCTCCATCAGCTGGTTTGGTCTAAAAGGAAGCCAAAATACTGATAAATTTACAAGAACTGACCTGTACTTAATGCGGAACAGATCTTATATGTGAACATTTTGGTGCTAGCCCAGCAACAGTTGATATTCATTGTGATACTGAAAATCAAATCTTGGAGTCAGGAAATTTGGATCTAAATCCTAGACAGGAGGTATCCAAGCAAATTGAAATAGAATCAAGGAAAATTGATGATGATCAGTGGGTTGCAATAATTCATGACAGCTTTCAATTGAAATCCAGGTATGCATCCAGTAATTTGAAATAATTATTAAATTAGTGTTTATTCTAAAGAATGAGGGAAAAACTGAATTGCATGACATTTTTTGGAGGAATATATTTTCTTATATATATTCGTCTTTAGGTGTGGTGGATAGTGTAGATGAAGATAGTGCTTTGTGTCTTTCATTTATGGGTCAGTAAGGGGAGAATTTCTTTTGGCCAAAAGAGCAAGATAAACAGTTCCAGAGAATGAAATAATATGCGATATAGATGTGCCACCTAGATCAATATCTTCGTGTTACCATATCATTGATGATGCTCAAGAAATAAACAAACTCTATTCTAAATTTTGAAACACTAAAATATATTCACAAACTTTGGTATACTAAGTTTTGTGACTGTAAAATTTTATTATTGTTTTGTCTACAAGGAGGAATGAGATTTCTATAATGTTTGATAGTGTGGATTTGATTCAAATATTGTAAAAGTTTTTGACATATATGATGTCTAACGTAATTTTCAACTTCTTGTCATTATCATCCCCTTGTACAAAAAGTTAATTGAAAGATTGTTTTTTTATTACAAAATTGTGTATGTTTATTTGAAAAATCAAATTGTACTTAATATAGAAAAAAGTGATATAAAAGTGATTTAACTACATACTGTAAAATATCACAGATAAATTTTCAATATTTCTTCAAACCACTCCGTATAAGTCACTTTTCAAAAATGTTGTTCAACTTAAGTACTCAATTTTTTTTTAAATTATCTTCAACATATATTCTTCCATCATTGCTAAATAGTAAACTTTACATTAATTTCTTCTCTGTTTTACAAAGCATTAATGTCATGGGACAGTAATTACATATTTCCTACTTTCTGAATTTCAAATAGCCATTAAATTTTTTTTTAAATGTCTTTTCCTTGTTGAGCATTAATTTGAATACTGCAATAGTTGCTCTAAGTATAAAAAATAATAACATAACCAAAATTTGACGGCGAAATTTTTATATGTGCAACTAGTAAAAGTTAACACATTGAAAAAAATCACTCATAAACAAAAAGTACAATTCTTTTCTAAAAGTTTAACGTATATAACTCTTACTAAATAATAAAAAACTGACTGACTGATGAGAGACGGCTTTGGGATATATGCTAAGAGATATACGATGGAATCAATATGATATATTGGGATATACGATGCAATCAAAGGACTTCGTCCATCGACGCAAAGTTGATATTCCAGGATGAGGTTCGCCAATTTTTCTTCTATATTGATATGCTTGTCTTAATCTTAAAGTTTTAGCAATATCTTCCCTAGTCCAACGAGCTTGCTTTTGGTGATTCATCAAACATGCAATTTGAGTTTTAGTCAGGACACCCTCTTTCAATTTCAGTTTGTATAAATTTAGCTGTCCAGATCTTGTCTTTCTTAGATTCTTCTTTGTGTTTTATTTTCTTCTTGCAGTTTTGTAATTATTTCTTTCATAACAAGTACTTGTCTTTCTGCTACATTTACATGTATTTTTTTTTTTTTTTTTAATTAATGCAAAGGCACATAGATACAAATCAATTGGCCCCCATACATCACACAGTGACGCATGAAGCCAGAGCAGAGCACAACAAAAAGAGAAAACAGAAACACAACAAGAGCAAAAAAATATCAAGAACAAGTAACGAGTTAACAAGAGTCCATCAGCATCATAAGGGAACGAGCTCCCCAATATCGATCATAGGATGTTCTCTCCAGAAATGGCCGTACACTCACGAAGATGATCTCCGTCCATGTCAGTTATTTGTTTACACAAGACACAATTTGACTACTAAAAATACCTATGCGGTGTAGATGCTTAGCCAAACAATCATGTCCAATAAGAAGTCTAAAAGTCGCTACAGTAATGTTTCGAGGACTGTTAGGGATGTTATGTATAGAGTCTCTCCAACTTTTGTCCCTAATTTCCTCAGTCACATGTGATTTATACAAAGAGTTTAATTTATTTTTAATTAATCTAGTCGCCGAGCAAGCCGGAATTTAACGTTGACAAAGTTGAACAATTTTTGTCCCCTTTTTTGCCAAAAAGTCAGCCATTTCATTTCCGTAGATATTACAATGGGATGGGATCCACTGTAGTACAACTTCAGTACCCCGTTCCCCCAGATCATTTCTACATTTTTCAATAGTAGCAGAAACTGGAGTTCCGTACTTCGAAATTGCCTGAATAGCGGAAACAGAATCAGATAATATAACCACATTCTTAGTATCACTGTTTCTCACCAAAAGTTGTTCTATGGCAGTTACAATTGCCTGCACTTCACCATCAAAATGAGTAGTATTCGGTCCCAAGGTGATGTAGAAAGAGAAATCCTCCGAAAACACTCCAGCTCCTGCATTATTTTCGATAGAAAGACGTGATCCGTCAGTATACACATGATACCACTCAGGTCTTGGGTATCTTGTGTTAATAGTTTCCAATGCATATGCTTTTCAATTCTTCCTCACTAGCCTGAGATGTCTTAACATGAGTACTCAATTTAAGGTTACTTCTAATTAAGTTTCTTTTAAAAGGCCTAGTTGGCTGAACAAAGACTTCAGGGCAATCAGGCAGATCCAAGTCCTCTCTGTGTTTTAAGACAGTTTGTAAGAATACCTTTTGAGTTTTTAACACTCTAGGTGTACTAATATCATATTCTCTCCAAAAGGGAATATTAGGAAGACGTATAAGTTTTTCAAAAAGGCAAAGTGCTTTTTCTCGGAATACTTCTTCTAAGGGTTTGTTATCTGTTAAAATTTGCATGGCAATGACCGGAGTGGACTTTACCGCACCCGAGTGCCCTGTTCTGACACATCTCCAAAATTTTCAAGTTAGTGCCGGTAGCTGTAATTAAGGGTTCACAATAGTAAGTAAACACTGGTTTAATATACATATTATAAGTAGTATTTAATGTATTTCTATTGCAACCCCACTGAGCCCCAGCCAATCTTTAAAATCGGCAATCTTTTTCGTACATTTTCGACAGTAGCTTCTATGTGTTTTTTCCACGTTAACTTTTTATCGTAAAGCACTCCCAGGTACATTGAACTGTTTGATTCTGTTAGTTTTGTATCATTATATATGACATCCAAAACAGTGGAATGTTGTCCAAGAGTGAAAGTTTGGTATATTGTTTTTTCCATGTTAACCTCCATTGCATTTTCATCGTTCCAATCATGCAGCGTCTTCAAAGCTTTTTATGGCATCAGAATGAGTCTTATGCTTCATTACTAAACAATATATACAATCTTCAGTATTTTCAGTGGTTGCACTCTTGTCTACTTTTGTCCTTTAGGGGGACAAATTGCTTATTACACCTAAAGCATGTTTTCGTATTCCTCTTCTTACCCACCTTTCGTGTCCTTGCAAAGGAGTATTAGCATCCACAGTACGCACAGGTGTTGCATTAACATCCACAGTACACAAAGGTTTTGAATTAGCATTCACAACATACAAGTAACAGATACATTAACATCTACAGCAGCATTAACATCTACATCTAGCTGCTACAGAAGTACCATTATCCACAGAAAGACATTTCAGTGTGGCTACTTCAACTAATGTTCAGGTGCTTGAACTTGGCCAGGTAAATTTAGAGTAGGAATAGCACCTTCCTTTAATAATTTCCTGGTAGGAACATATCCCAATAATTCTGCTTTTAAATTTCGCACATAATCGGACTCTGCAAAATGTAGGGAACATATACGTGAAGCATCTGGATTAAATGGATTTTTGCGTTTGCAAATACGCACCCATTCTTTTTTAATCTCAGGCTGTTTAGGAAATCTATAATAAGAAACCGTTTTACTCGTGAAACTGCTATTATTGGGGCAAGTTGCAATAGCACAATCGTTCGGCATATCGAAATTTGCTCAACAAAACTCACAAAATGAATAAGACGATGATTTTAGATAGTAGATATAATAAGTTGGCTTTAATAAAGACTGTTTGAGCTTCTGTAATTGCGCCGCCGTTGATTGTTTAGAGTAGAGTCTACAGCTCGCGGATTTTCGATTTATCAAAAACGCTGCAGCACTCAGTTTTGCTTTTTACGCATGCGCGTGATGTGGATTTCGCGGGGCGCATGTTCCGAAAACGTACCGGCTATACCCCCTGCTCTGAGGCTGATTCTTCGCTATTGGTTAAGCTAAATGACGTCATGGGCGGAGCCTCACGTTGAAGTTTGACAGTTTAAGACAAAATCTGTCGTCTTCGAGATTATACATTTTCCTTGGATACATTTCGTCATGTATTTTACTTCATACACACATATTTATTTGCTTTTGATATGATTTTAAACTAAAGAATTAAATCAAATATATTATTATTATTACTACTTGATCAATGATAAAAATGCTTCATTTACGGGAAAAAAATTATATACAGCAAAATGCTTGTGTTGTATGTATTATGTTAGGTGGACTTCGCCTGTTTTCCGCCCATGTTAAAGTATAGGCCATTCCTATTATCAAAACCGCAAAAGAACGCGTGTTCAAATCCTTTTGGAATTTATACGAGTGATAGACTGGGATATGTAGTTTCCTGTGCAGTCAGAAAATTCGTATAATATTAATTAATTAATTATCTATAAATAAAAGACTCAAACAAGATAATTAATTTTTAGTTTTACAGCTCTGAAATAGATGGCGCTATAAAGGCGTCGCACAGCGATTGAGGTACTTTAAAAGCCGTTTTCTTATTTCCTACACCGAATATTTTACATTTTCTGACTACAGGAGAAAATGGTTGTTTAGCTTAATCATGTAATATGTAAATCCAATGTTTTCTCATTTTCTTTAGTAATTTGTCCGTTTATATGATAATGCGATTTACAGTGGTTGGCTAACTTTTGGCCATTTGTGCAGCCCATGCTCGGCAATATTGGCGTAAGGCCAGTAGCACAGCAACCCTAGCTGTAAACGTGAATAAAAACAGTTTTATTCTTTAAAATATTTTTAAAAAAGGTAAATAAGGATAAGTATTATATTTGATACATTTCTAGCACAACTCTACTATTACAATTTATGTCTCAATATAAAGATTAGCATTTTAATTCTTACAATGCTACTGCTTATTTATTAGGTTTAGTTCACCAGTTGACAATGCAAAGTGAATGTTTGTATTTAATGCTAATGCTGCAAGCTAGAAAATTTCTCTTAAGATATGCACCTTATCAGTAAATACATTAAAATTAAATTTATGTTGTAGACATATGATAACAAAGACTGCAATATACTATTTTTTTTTTAATAATGGGTAGTATTGCACGAAAACATTGGAAAGTTTGTAGGTCGGCATTCCCAGAATCGCGCGTTGTTTCGTCATTTATGAAGCGCCTGGCAGGTTATGCCGTATCTTCGATGTGTGCGTTGAGTATCTTGAAGCTTTGACATCAGTTGTCTGGATTGCAGGTGTGCAGATAGAGTCCATAGGGACCACCCACAGCGGGCGGAGCAACGGGATCTGTTTTTCCTGTTGGTCAAGAGAACTGGAGCACAACTTCGAAAAACTATCTTGCAAGGCAGAGTCAGTTTAAGTTATGGGGAAAGTTTGAGGTTTTTTGATCTGCAATTAGTGTGATTATATAAAAGGTCTTTTGCATCGGGTCTACGTCTGCTTTAATTATTTTGGTGATTTGATTTAAGAAGTTCCTGACATCATTGATATTGAAATAATCTTGAATTTCTTTAAAGAATTTAATGAAACCTTCGTATCAATAGATCAGAAAATTCAAACTTGAGCATGGAAAACTTTCCACAGCTCCCTAAATCACAAAACCTCGAAATTGTTACAGACAACGTGGCGATGGCGCGTGCCGAGACAAGAACACCAAGTTCTGAAGAGCACGTGGCCCACACGCACTCAGATGCCCCAAAATCTTCAAATCAAACCCCTAACCTCTTTCTGGAATTCATTCCCAGAATCGTGTTTTATGGAATACTGATATTCTAAGTTATAAATAATAGAAAGATGGTGGTGTACATTCTTACCATTTATCTTAAGATTTTGAAAATATTTATAAATAAAAAATTAACTTATAGTAATTTGACTACATTGGTTAAATCAGTGGTGTGTGTAGTCGTAAAAAAAAAAGTGGGGGGACGCTCTTTTTTTTTGAAGAATTTTAGCCAATACTGTAAAATTTCTGTGATTGACATAGGGCTGGGAAGTATCGCGATACAAGTATCACCCATGCAAAATGCCTTGAGTAACGACCCTAGTCTCTAAATGTATTGCGGATTTTGTATTGAGATACTTTTTCAATTGTATCCAGTCTTTTTTGTTTGTTTTTTCTTTTTTTACTTTCCAACTCGAACTCTTAACATGTTGATAAAATCAAAAGAATAATAATTATTTTAATTTTACTTAGTTATTTATTAAAAACCAAAAATTGTGCTCCAAAGCATATGATTCTCAGTTCAAGAAAGAAAAATCAATTAAGATTCTTGCATTTTGAAATGAAATTATCTCAAAGAACTTTCCATAGAGATACTTTTTCATTGATAACATTGATTACTCATTGAATACATTGATTACATTGATACTTGTCATTGATTTCTCTAATGATTTTTTAAAGCTTTTTAGCTTTGGAAAATTTCTAAAACCCGAATGTAAATAAAATGTAAATAACATTTTTTTGTCTACAAACGTTTTTTTTTTCTAAAAAAAAACCCGAAAGCCGGGTTTTTTTGTAATAACCGCCATCCCTATCCATATGTTTTTTCAGAGGAAGAGTGACCAAAGAATAATAATCTGAGGCCATCGGCCAAGCATTCCATCTATGCCAAGCTGCTGAGGGGTTATATGTATATATAAATTAAAAAAAAAAAGTGCGTCCCCTTACAAAATAAAAAGTGGGGGTACGCTTGAGATCAGGAGAAACGGTGGGGGGTCTGCGTCCGCCCGCGTCCCCCCTCGACTACACCCCTGGGTTAAATATTTTACTGTAAAGCAACTAATTAAATAATTCAAATTGAAACAACTGGTTAACAATTTAATTGGTAGCTTCATAAAATATTCTAATTTAAAATGTGCTAACAGAAGAACATTTTTTGGACATGGTATTCAGCATATGTTCCTTTTACTGCAAATTCAACTACACTACAGATATAGAAATTCTGCAAAAAATAGAGTACATAAAGGAGTAGTAGTTTGTTATATTTTCAAACTAGTTTGTAAACAATCCTATATAAAGTGTCAAAAAATTTAAATTTATTATGGTCACGGAAGGACAAAATTTCTCAAATTTGAAATATCACTTAATTATATAAACTGCAAAATGGAGTGTGACATCATGCAGAAGGAATTTTAATGACAATCATTTTGAGAAAATCCCCCTGTGCATGAAATGACAGTTGCAGCCAGAAATAGTAATGCACTTTTATTATAAACCTAATTGATAATGATTTAAAAAGCCTTTATTAATTTTAAAAGATTTAAATGTGCAGTCTATTGATGTTGCAGCATATAATTAATAATAATCAATATTGTTTATAAATGGAAGCTAATGGAGTTGTGCTTAGAGTGTATTAATTATAATAATACTTACCCTTTAATTTTATTTCCTTAATTCTTTTGGATTTCAAATAATGAATTCTTTCTGTTTGCTTTTATTTAAAGTTTATTTACAATTTTAAAATATCTAAAATGATAAATATTTACAAATTCAATCCTTGCAAAAGATTACATTTTATGCAAGTATTTATATTAAAACTAACTACTAATTCTTTAAAATTAAGTTAAGAAAATGCATAGCGCGCTCCCAAAAAGCCAAGTTAATCATGTATTTAAAAAACAGAAAGTTTTTAGGTAATCCTAATTTTAAAATTTCTTTAAATGGTCTTTCTCAAACCTTTCAAATTATATGCTCACGATACAAAATTTGACTCTCTGAAAATTAACTTTCAACCTAGACAATCACTCAATATTACCAATACAATCTTATACTTTTCCTGGCAGTAAGGCTGTATAAATTCTATTTGTATCTACTAACAGCCAGGCCAACAACTGTCATTCTTGTGTTGCATCTTAGCAATGTGATTTTTCTGATCCATAATTTATTTTTGTTTCTAGATAACAAAGAGAAGGGGTAGGGAACCAAAAATTGTTTTCAGTGCCATTTGTATACTCTAACAAGTAAACTAACACAAGACAAAAAAAAAAGAAATTATAAACATTAACATGTTTTTTCTTACCTGGTGTTTTCTGACAACATATATTACTTTCAGTAGTATGTCGTTGTGGAGCAGGACAGGACAATCATTCCAGGGTTGTTGTTGAGACCCAGACCGTCCGACCTACCAGAAAGGTGTAAGGTAACTGTTTGGACGGCCGGGAAGTGCCACCCAATTTAGACTGGAACCCAGTGGGGGAAGCATCCACAGGGACTATACCCTCCTTCCCCTACCACCAACCTCTCGGAAGGACTTACAGACCCACATGTTTAACGTGATCGTACTCCGCATGAACACGGCGCCAGTTGTGGCAGCGTGCAAATCCAGCGCGCAAACCATTGGTACAGTGCCTAGAACTAATAGTGTGCCGACCGCCTATACCTCCCAATGTTGGGAGATGTTCCTGAAAAGCCGCCTCCGCCAGACAGCGTTGGTCTCGAATAAGCGGTCTGAAGCGGAGGAGTTAACATTGAAACTAATGGGAATTTATTGCAAATGAAATGACCGATATCTTTCGAAATAACTGAAGAATATGTGTCAAATTTGGTGTGATTATTGTAAGTGGTATACACAAAAAGTCATTTAATTTTCAGAGAGATTGAGCTAGGGATATATTCATATTTTTAAAATTTTATTTAACTTGATCTGGTATTCGTTCAAACCTTTGAGGTCCAAAATAATCTGGCTCATTTATCACAGTAACGTGAAATTCGTTATAACGTTTCCTCTTGTGGTATATTTCAGTTCTTTCGATTTTGAAGCTTATCGGGCTAGCCCGTAATGGCCCCGCTATAGAACTTTAGCTGGTTTTTGAGAATAACTCGAAAATTAGAGAAAGTAGGAAATCTAAATTTATATATCGTTTTCTTTTGGGGTATATTTTAATTCATTCAATTTTTAACCATACCGGGTTAGCCCGCCTTAGAAACTCACCCGTTTTTGCGGTATAACTCGAGAACAGGTGTATCTAAAAATTCGAAATTTAGCATATCCTTGTCATTTGCTGTATATTTTAATTCTTTGGATTAAAAATCTTTTCGGGCTAGCCCGTCTTGATTCCAACAAAAGGAATATATCGTTTTTTGAGAATAACTAAAAATTCGAAGTATCTAAAATGTCTAAATTTAATATATCATTGTCCTTTGGGGTATATTACATTTCAACGTATTTGGAACCTTATCGGGCTAGCCCGTAATGGGCCCGCTATAGAAATTCACTCTCTTTTCAAGAATAACTCGATCAATCGGAGTAGCTAAAAAATGTAAATTTAGTATATCATTTCCTTTTGGATGGATTTTAATCTAGATTTTGAACCTCATCGAGCTAGCCCGTCTTGGATCCGCTGAATAATGCATTCGTTTCTGACGAATAACGCGAGAACCGAAGAAGCTAAAAATTCCAAGTTTAACAGGTCGTTGGCTTTTGGGGTATATCTAAGTTTCTTCGGATTTGAAGTTTATCGGGGTAGCCCGTCCTGGGCCCGACATAGGAATGGACCCGTTTTTTTAGAATAACTGAAAAATCAGGGAAACTAGAAAATACAAATTTAGTACATTCTTAACTTTTGGGGAATATTTTAATTTCTTCGATTTTGAACCGAATCGGGCGAACCCGTTTTGGGCCCGCCTTAGAAATTCACTTTTTTGGGGAATAACTCTAGAACCGTAGTAGCTAAAAGTTTCAAGTTTAGAATGCCGTTGCCATTTGCGGTATGTCTTAGCTTATTGGATTTTAAACCTGATCGGGTTAGCCCGTCCCGGTGCCAACAAGAATGTACTCGTTTTTTAAGAATAACTCCAAAACTGTAGCAGCTAGAATATCTAAATTTAGTATATCATTGTCTTTTAGGGTATATTTTCTTTCTTTGCATTTTGAACCTTATCAGACTCGCCCGTCTTGGGCCCGACATAGTGATAATGTACTCGTTTTTCGAGAATAACTCGTAAATCGGAGCAGCTAAAAAATCTAAATTTAGTATATCAATTTCTTTTGGGGTTTATCATAATTTATAATTTGAACCTCTTTGAGCAGGAATGCAATCGTGTTTGATGAATAACTCGATAACCGGAGTAGCTAAAAATTCCAAATTTAGCATGCTATTGTCTTTTGTTATATATTTAATTTTTTCGACTTTGAACTGCATTCAGCTAGCCCGTGCTGATGCCATAGGAATATACTATTTTTTTTAGAATAACCCGAAAACTGGAGCAGATAGAAAATCCAAATTTAGCATATTAATTCCTTTTCGGATAGAATTTAATATTTTCGGCATATATATAATTATAATTAGTGGCGTAGGCATGGGAGATGGGATGTGTGGTAAAAAACCTCATTTGCCGAACAATTACATTAGTTCTCAAAATTGTCCATATTTAAAAAAAATGAATTTTGTACTATAAGCTCCATTCGATCGTTGACCCCTTTTTTTTCTAGATACATAGTTACATCCATATGCAAATGAGCTAAGAAGTGCGAAATTTATCCACGGATCTTAGGTCGGTGCACTAGGAGTACGAGTGAAGGTTGCGGTTCTGTGTGATCTGACGAAGAAGGTTTTTTGCCTTCGAAACCGGTCGATATTAGCATTTCGACTTGTATTCTGCTTTTTACGAAGATAATTTTATTTCTTTAGCAGACATTTGAACCGCACATATTAATATTGTTTACTTGAAATTGAAATTTTTCAATAATTTTTAAAAGCTTTAAATTTTAAATTGAATAACTTGAACGAATGCTTTCTTTTGTTTTGCATTTTGATACATATTACCATGTAAACCTAAAAAAAGAATGTATGATAATGTCTAGCCGATATTTTGCTTTATTTCATATGTTCGGCTACTGGGGAAAATGCCTGTGGGTGGCCCTGTGAATTTGGAAGAAAAACATGAAACACCATTGCCGCTTGAACATTAGAACAAAGGGGGGGGGGGGGTCTACAAGTGCTGTCTTTTTTTGTACGGTGAAAGATAGCACTGATAAGAATTTCGATTGAGAGTGGACATGCAATCGACCGCTATTTTATTTCGACAGGCGCGTCTCCTTTACATACGTTTCCGCAAATTGCCACATCTCTTACACGAACAATGCTCAAAAGATCTGCAAATCAGCGGGGGCTCTGGAAATGGGTAGAACACCAGACAAGGACATTTTGTACTGCCTTATATCTCATGAAGTATCTCATTAGCACATTAGTCATCTGAGATCCAATCTGTTTAACCGTCACATGTATAATATTCTTTTTCGTTCATAATCTGCGAATTTCAGCATCCAAAAATCCCGTCACAAGACTTTTCTTTGTATTATACTATGTAGTACGAATCACTATATTACTATGAATCTTTAAAGTGCACCGTGGGCTGGTTTTGCATTATTTAATTCTCTTGCATATAAGCGTAACCAAGATCTAGGATAAGGGGGGGGGGGGCGACGATCGAATGTGGGTTTACACAACAGTACAAAATACTTTTTCAAATATAATTCTTAAGGAGAACTAATGTAATTGTTTGGTAAATGATAATTTTTCTCCGATTTTCGAGTTATTTTCCAAAAACGAATGCATTCCTAAATACATTCCTAATGCTTCTAAACGAATGCATTCCTGGACAAAGACGGGGTAATCTAATAAAGTATAAATTCCAAAGAATCAAAATATATCCCAAAAGAGAATATACTAAATTTAGACATTCTAGTTGCACGGTTTTCAAGTACAAATCGGGCTAGCCCGTTAAGGTTTTAAATCCGATGAGCTAAGATATACCGCAAATGACAACGACTGAACGACATTCTAAAGTTGGAACTTTTAGATACTCCGGTTCTAGAGTTATTCCCCCAAAAAGTGAATTTCTAAGACAGGCCACTGCCGGTCTACACTCAGGCCGTGGCGCCAGAATCATGGCGCGACGCTAGAAGGGGAACTCTTGCTAACTCGGGAAAACTTGCAAATTGAGAGTTAAAAACATATTTCAAAATAATTACACTTTTACTCATTTCTATGCCTAAATTTTAGCACAGTTAATTTGATAAAGATTATCTAAACGTAGATGGGGGGGGGGGGTATAATTTTTTACTGGAGCTCCCACAAAGCAAAAACTACTCTGTCTAAATGATTACAAAATTATATATAATCTAGATCCTTTTACAGTTACAAACCAGTGTTAATGAATATTAAGTAGCTTTCATTTTTTTTTCTACTACTGTAAACAATGCAATTAATATGACATCAAAATTTCTACATCCATATGTATAATAGCAAAAAAATATTGTGTGACAATTCTATTTTTACATATAATTTGAAATATTTTCACATTGCTGATGAGAAAAATCACTTAAATTGATTTTTAATAAATATTTTAGGTTCATTAGGATTTAACGAAGCAAAATTTATTGCCAAACTTACTTTAAAATACAATCGCAGATGCAATGGATAATTTTACAGCATATTAAAGTATAATGTGTGGTATAATATATATATACAATAATTCTATAAAATGCATCAGTATCTCCACTGTTTCTATCTTAGTTGCGTATGGTGATATCAATATGAAAATTTCTAAAAAATGAAAAAAATTATAATAGTCTGCTGAAAACAAGAACTGGTAAGTAAATACATTGAAACTCCTTTTAAGAAAACTGATGAAATAACGTATGAATATGAGATATTACTAAGTATATAAATGCGTTTCAGTTACTTAAAAACAAAAATAATACTTTAGGAAGCAAATTTTTTATATTTCCTTTCATCTTTTTTTTTCTATTTTTTCCATCCTCGAATATATATCCTATAATTCGAAAACATAGATGTAATCAAAAACACTTGGGCAGTTTTTGCTTTTTCATTACTATCAAAACAATCACCGGTAACTTTACAACATTTAAACGTATACCTAGGATCAACATAAATATCATCAATTAAGAGCGAGACAAATTTTTGGTCTTCGTTTAAACATTGTACCCTACGTTTTAAATAACTATTACACGGATTAAAAAATCTGAATCCACATTTAACTTTTTTGAAATTCTACTTAATGTTCTCACATGAGACAATGTCAACACCTTTGAATTTCTAAATGCCTTATAGCACGAAGAACTAGATAAGTATATTTTAAAGCATAGAATGAACAGTTCTTGTGAAAATCGAAGCTGATTTTTTGGTTTTTCTAGCAGTTTTACTTGTTCAATTAAAAAAGTTCAATTAATTATTTAGCGGTGCAAATTTCTAAACATACCTGCTTCTGTTTCTCCAACAGCTTTACTGCGGCTTCGATATAATTAAGTTGTGATGGAGTAGAATGCACAGTTTCACATGCACTTATTAATAAATCCAGATCACGTTTATTTGTAATTAGGCTAAATTGTATTCCATATTTCTGTAGCTGCTTCTCACTGCACTGGAGATTTAAAAAAAACACATCGAACGTTTTTTCTTGGCGTATGCTGATACTCGCAATAACACATGGCACAGATGATGCATTAATGCGAACTTTAAAAAGATACAGCTTGTCATCGATTGAAAGGTGGGTCCAATTTTCTCCTTGAATAGTACAAAAATAAACCTTGATATCTTCTAAACTTGGCAGACTGTTGTTTTGCTGCTCTTGTTGAAAAGTCATTATACTTTTAGAAATTGCCGCATCTAATTGCTCATTTTCACGATTTTCCATAGTCCTCCTTTTCTTTGGAATAGGTTCTGTAAGATGCTTAGCAATATTTCCGACAATTGTGGGATAGGCATACGGTTTTAATTTTAATCTGCCTCTTTTAATTGTTATTATCTTCCCAGATTTATCTGTAAAAGTGTCTTCACGAATGATGAACGATTCGTCAAAGTGATGAATACATACTCCGGAATTTTTCCCAGTTTTGAAGTCCACACGATGAATTTTTATCTCCCAAGTTTTTCTCAACGCAGAATCTTCAGGGAACTTAAAGATTGGAACGTAAGAAGTTTTTGACGTATAGTTCAACCAGCAACCGGGAACGGAACACGTGCGAGGCATTGATAATTATGCAGATATAAACTATTTAAAAAATCGCTTTAAAGCACCCATGAACGTTAGTTAAATGATAATAAAACATAAGAACAACTTATTATGCACAAAACACGATGATATAAAACTAATAGAACATTCCAAAAACATGAAAAGCATTTTGCAATCATCAACCACTCTACGAGGGACGCTGACCGCGCTTGGATTTTTGTTCTCTTCTTTCCGAATGCTCCCCTCTTTCCGTGACGTCACGACATTTTCTCCTCAGTGGCGCCACGGCCTGTGTGTAGACCGGCTGTGGACAGGCCCAAAACGGGTTCGGCCGTTACGGTTCAAAATCGAAGGAATTAAAATATTCTCCAAAAGATAAGGATGTACTAAATTTATATTTTCTAGTTGTCTCGATTTTCCAGTTATTCTAAAAAAACGGGTCCATTCCTATGTCGGGCCCAGGACGGGCTACCCCGATAAAGTTCAAATCCAAAGAAACTTAGATATACCCCAAAAGCCAACGACCTGTTAAACTTGGAATTTTTAGCAACTTCGGTTCTCGAGTTATTCTTCAAAAACGAATGCATTCTTCAGCGGATCCACGACGGACTAGCCCAATGGGGTGTAAAATTTAAATTAAAATCCATCCAAAAGGAAATTATATACTAAATTCACATTTTTTAGCTACTCCGTTTGATCGAATTATTCTTGAAAAGCGAGTAAATTTCGATGGCGGGCCAAGACGGCTAGCCCGATAAGGTTCGAAATGCGATGAAATATAATACAGCACAAAGGACAATGATATAATAAATTTAGACATTCTAGATGCTCAGAATTTTGAGTTATTCTCAAAAAACGATATATTCCTCTTGTTGGGCTCGGAACGGGCTAGCCCGATGGGGTTCAAAATCTAAATTAAAATCCATCTAAAAGGAAATGATATACTAAATTTACATTTTTTAGTTACTCCGTTTTATCGAATTACTCTTGAAAGCAAGACAATTTCTATGGCGGGTAAAGACGGGCTAGCCCGATAACGTTCAAAATGCGATGAAATATAATATACTACAAAGGACAATGATATATTAAATTTAGACATTCTAGATGCTCCGAATTTTGAGTTATTCTCAAAAAACAATATATTCCTCTTGTTGGGATCAGGACGGGCTAGCCCGATAAGATTTTTAATCCAAAGAGTTAAAATATACAGCAAATGCAGGGCCGATCCTAGCAGGTGTTGTTGTTGAGACCCAGACCGTCCGACCTACCAGAAAGGTGTAAGGTAACTGTTTGGACGGCCGGGAAGTGCCACCCAATTTAGACCGGAACCCAGTGGGGGAGGCATCCACAGGGACCGTACCCTCCTTCCCCTACCACCAACCTCTCGGAAGGACTTACGGACCCACATGTTTAACGTGATCGTACTCCGCATGAACACGGCGGCAGTTCTGGCAGCGGCGAGAATCGCGCGCTAACCACAGGGCTGCCGCGCCTGAAAAGAGCCAACAACACGCGGTGTTCCCAGGTGGTCACCCACCCAAGTACTAACCGCGCCCGATGCTGCCTGACTTCGGTGATCTAACGAGAACCGGTGTTTTCAGCACGGGATCCTAGCAGGTGTGCAGCGCGTGCACCGCACGCGGGCGGCCAAAACAAGGGGCGGCCGCAGGCCGCATATAGTTCTATCAATCAAGCAAAATTTTTTAAAACTTATAATAAGTCGAATAAATATGCTGAATTTTAAATAGTTATTGAAAAATCAACATAAGTCCCATAGTTTAAGAAAAATAGAATGTTAGTGCACAGTGTGTTGGTCCATTGTCCATTAATGTCTACTCTTTACACACATCCTTAATTTGATAGCAAAATTCGTGGCAGAGCCGGTAATACGGCATAGAAAAGGATACCAAATTTTAAATTTCTATCTAAAAAAATAACCAAGGGGCATATTTTTGAGACGCCTAAGGATGTTTCGTTCCACTGTGCGGCGGATTATTTATGTTTACCATGGTCGGCACGGGGTTCGCAGATCAATGGTCAAAAGAAACGTTATTTTAGCGGTGTCCTTTGTAAATTAGAACTGAATTATTTCGACAAAGTTAACCCTTTCGCAACGGCGGCATTCCGGAACAGCGGCGGCCCAAAAGACGGAGCGCTTCTTTTTCGAACTGTCCCCAGGAGACGGCAATTTTATTGCGCTAAGCCAAACTCCCGAAAAAAATTCCCTAAAAATCACCCATTCAACACAGCATTCTACTATTTTCAGGAATAAAGGAAGTTCTTATTTTCTTTTTGATGTATATTTTTCTTTCAAATTTTCTTTTATCAAAATATTAAAAATTTTAGCGTATTAAAAATAACTTACCTTGAATAAAATAGTTATCAGTTAATCAGGAGTGTATATAGATTTAAATCAGTTATCAGGAGTGTATACAGATTTAAATTTTGAAGCTAATGCATCTAAAACGGGTTTCAATTTATCTAGTTTTGGGGCATTACTATCAAGAGTAAAATGAAGGTAACGTAATATTCTTGGCCTAACATTTTAACGAAAAAAATATTGATTTATTGGTAGAACATGGTCCCAAACAAGTAGCAAATTTTAAATTTCCGGTCGATGAGAGTGGCAGAAAATTTACCTGTTCATATTATAACAAAACTTTAGTGAACGGGGAGAAAATAAATCGCGCGTAGCTCTGATATTCCATAAAACTAAATCGTATTTTTTGTTTTGCATGTAAATTGTTTGGTAAAGATAGTTCAACACAACTTGTAAGTACTGGCTTTTCTGATTGGCGTCATTGTTCGGATTACCTTAATAAGCATGAAAACACTCTAAAACACGTAAACTCTATAAGATCGTGGTGCGAAATAAAGACGAGGCTGGAAAAAAATTGTACTATTGACGCGGAATAACAAAATGTTTACAATCGAGAGAAAAAGCGATGGCCCGCCATCATTGAAAGAATGATTGCTGTAGTACAATTTTTAGCCAGTCAAAATTTGGCATTCAGAGGAACTAGTACGAAGTTGTATCATAGAGATAATGGTAATTTTTTAAAGGCAGTGGAAATGTTGGCCAAATTTGATCCAGTTATTTCAGAACACCTTAATAATGTCAGTAAATACAAAGATAACAAAACACGTATTCCACACTACTTAGGGCAGCATTTTCAAAATGAAATAATTAATATTTTAGCCGAATCTATTCGTAATGAGATAACACGCATTGTTAAAAAAGCCAAATATTACACTATAATTCTTGACTCTACACCAGATGTTAGCCACACAGAACAAATAATGTTTGTAATTAGATGTGTGAACACTACTGATGGTAAGGTAGATATTTTATAATTTTTTCTAGGATTTTTTCCAGTAACTAATACCACAGGAGAAGGTCTGTGCAATTTTCTATTAGAGAAGCTGTTACCTAGTCTGCAGCTCGAAGTTAAAGATATACGGAGTCAGGGCTACGACAATGGATCGAACATGAAGGGGAAAAATAGAGGGCTTCAGAAACGGATTCTCGATATCAATCCTAGAGCATTATACGTGCCGTGTGCGGCTCATACATTAAATCTCGTCGCTAATGACGCTGCCAGCTCCAGTGGTGAAATTTCTGGTTTTTTTTATATGGTACAAGAGGCTTTTCAGCGTCCCCATATCGATGGGATTTACTAAAAAAACACGTGAAAAGTCTAACTTTAAAACCATTAAGTGAAACAAGGTGGGAAAGTCGTATCAATGCTATTAAATCTCTAAAACAAGACCTAAAAAACATTATTACCACATTAAATGCCTTAATTGAAGATACCACCAGAGACATGAAAATAAAAATGGGTGCTGAATCAATAATTAAAAGTCTTGAAACATATAAATTTTTGTTTTCAATTTTAATTTGGGATGATTTATTATCAAGAATTGATGTATTGAGTAAAATGCTTCAAAATCCTAAATTAAACAATTCGGAATGCATTGAAGGCTTAGATAATCTCAAAAAATATTTAGTTTCCCAAAGATCTCACGATAATTTTAAAATATTTGTCGATTCAGCAACAACACTTGCTAGAGATTTAGGTATTGATCCCGAATTTCCCAAGTCGAATCTCAGGAAAAAGGTCCGTTTATTTGATTACGAGGGCAGTGATGAACCAGTTTCAAATCCCTTCCAGCAATTCAAGACTGCTTTCTATTTTTCAATTCTTGATCACGCATTCTCTTCGGTAAATGAAAGATTTACCTTATTATCTGAGTGCCATTCAATATTCTGCTTTCTGTATGAGTTTCACAACATTTCTAATGATGATCTCATGAAAGCCTGCATGGACTTAGATATTAAGTTACAGGCACAGGAGGAAGGAAGTATTGTGAAAGATATAGACGGTATACAACTCTTTAATGAAATAACTTCATTCAAAGATATTTTTCCAGGTATAAAACAGCCAATTGAGATATTAGAAATTATAGTCAAAAATGAACTCATTCCCTGTTTTCCAAATTTTGCTCTAGCAATAAGAAATTTTTTAAGCTTACCTGTTTCTGTGGCTTCAGGTGAAAGAAGTTTCAGTAAATTAAAAATCATTAAAAATTACTTGAGAAATAATATGACAGAAGAAAGGCTTTCAGATTTGGGCATCATCTCTATTGAATCCGAAATCTCTGAAAAAATTGATTTCACCGAAATTATTGACAAATTTGCTTCTCAGAAAGCCAGAAAAGTTATTTTATAGTTAATTATTAGGTAGTCCTTGTAGAAGGACTGATTTATATACTTTTCGTTTCACGAGATTTATGCTTTCGTACTTTTTACTTTCCCTGCAATACATGGTAATGTATAGGGAAAGTATTGGAATCATGCCGAAAATCACAACTCGAGTTTTCGACGGATCTACACGTTTCGAGACCTCTAGAATACGAAAAAACTATTTTTAGCGTGACGTCTGTGTGTGTGTCTGTGTGTCTGTATGTTCAGATTTTGTATCCACTCTAACTAAAAAACTAATGGACCGAATTTCACAAAATTTGGTAGGTAAGTCACTTGTGGGCGGGGCTGGTGCTGATTAGTTTTGGGTACGATTCGGAATAAAAGAACCCGCCTTTTTTTGCGAAATGGCCCGCAAAAGCTTGTATCCACTCTAGCTGAAAAACTAATGGACCGAATTTCACAAAATTCGGTAGATGAGTCACGTATAGGTCACCCTGGTGCTGATTAGATTTTGGTACGCTTCAGAAAAAAATAACCTGCCTTTTTTTGTAGAATGGCCCGCAATAATTGCCAAAATCTAAACTAAAAAGCTACGTATGCTCAAATATATCCATTAAAGGCTTGTTTAATGCGTAATTTTTAACGAAGAAAAGAATAAGACCAACCCCATTACACTAGGCCTAGCCGTTCTCGAGATATATTAGTGTTTTTCGTATTTTTCCACCCCACCTTTGAAAATAAGTCCAGTTATCAAATGAGAACGAAAATTGAATTAAAAGTGAATTACATTTAATTGAAATAAATAGAACGTGGATATAAGTTTCCAGGGAAAGTCATGTGCTGCCCACATCAGATTTTTTTTATTAGATTATATTTTCTGAGTAAATACTGTTGTTTTGCATTTCTAATTATAAAATGTCTATTTTCATTTCAAAGGTAATATTTTTGTTTGTTTATTATTTTGTTAAAGTATTTTGTTGCTATTATAACCTGTTAGCTGGCCAAAAAATAAAGTTTTGCACTTCAAATTTTATTTGCATTTTTACTAATGTTTTACTTTTTACTCTTATACAGGTAGATGAATTTATAAAGTCAACGTTAAGTATTAGTCAAAATATGAAAAATTCTCTAGAGGGGCGGCACATTAGGTCTTTGCACGCGGGCGGCCGACACCCTAGGATCGGCCCTAAGCAAATGACAAGCATATGCTAAACTTCGAATTTTTAGATATACCTATTCTCGAGTTATACCAAAAAGTAAAGGCATATGGCGGGCCCAGGACAGGCTAGCCCGATAAGCTTCAAAATCGAGAGAACTGAAATGTACCACAAGAGAAAACGTCATACCGAATTTCACGTTACTGTGATGAATGAACTTGATTATTTTGGATCTCAAATGTTTGAACGACCACAGATAAAGTTAAATAAAATTTTAAAATACGAATATATCCCTAGGTCAATCTCTCTGAAAATCAAATGACTTTTTGTGTATACCACTTGCAATAATTACACCAAATTTCAGACAAATTCTTCAATTATTTCCAAAGATATCAGTCATTTCATTTGCATTAAATTCCTATTAGTTTCAATGTTAACTCCTCCGCTTTAGACCGCTTATTCGAGATTAACGCCGTCTGGCGGAGGCGGTTTTTAGGGAACCTGTTTTTCGCCTCGGTCGGCACACTATTCCTTCTAGACACTGTACCACTAGGCTACCGCGCCCAAAAAGTGCCAACAGCACACGGTGTTCCCAGGTGGCCACGCACCCAAGTACTAACCGCGCCTGATGCTGCCTGACTTCGGTGATCTAAAATCATTCCAGGGTGCATTCCAGGGTGCCTCTTGTGACGAATATAATTTTAGCTTATGGACCAAAGACTACATTAATTTGGGAAAGGCAGTGCCGGCCCTAGGCCATTTGTCACCCTGGTGCAAAAAAAAAAAAAAGAAATTGTTGCCCCGACTAGGAACTTACTTTTCTCTGGAACAAAGGAATTGAACACACCTCTTCAGTTTATCAGAAACAAATTAAAAAAGATTTTTAATTATTTTTTATTACAGAAAACGATAAGAGAAAGAAATGTTTAACAAAATTTTATCTTTCTTGCTTTTACATTAGCAAAATTTTCTATTACTTTTTTTTAAATCCAAATTATCACACATTTCATGCTCAATTGATTTTAAGGCAAAATCAGAAAGCCTTTCTTGCCCCCAGTTTTAGTTTTGAAAAAGACCTTTCTCCAGTTGCAACTGATGTAGAAAGCCTTAATAAGATTCTTAATGCTATTGAAATGTTGGGAAAATTCGCTGTCAATCCATGCTTATAATTATAAATGTATTGTAGGACATCTTTTAGCGAAGTTTCTGTTTTAAAAAAACTGGTGATTATACTAAGTTCGTCTGCAAGTTCTATACCATTTATGTCTTTAGGGCAGTTTATATCAGTTTTATCACTTAGTTTAGATTCAAGATCTAAAGCCAGTTTCAAAAGCTCTGATTTGTTCAAGTTCGATATCGTTTCAAAATTGAACAAAAAACCAAACTTTGTGTAATACGTTTGTGTTTGAACGCCAATAGTCATTTATGTACTATAAGAATAAATTATTTGTCCGTCCATAACGCTTGACGAGATTTTGGCGGAATGTCGCCAACTTGGCGACTTTTTAAATGCTACTAAATTAAAGAAAATCTCACCAAATGGATAAAAATGACGCTAAATCAATAAAAATAACGACTATTTAACGAAAATTCAATATCTTGAAAAATATATAAGTATCTACTATAAGAATAACCTATTTTGTTTTAACTGTAAGAGTAGTAAATACATTGCGTTATATAAGGAAAGTCATGTGATGCCCACATCAGATTATTTTAGAATGTATTAATCAATCATTTATATGTTTGTACTATGAAGCTATTATTGTTAATAAATAAACACTTTAAATTAATAATCGTATCAATCAAATATTATCTCCGTTAGGTTCTGACCCGTGGCCGATACTATAAATTTGCAAAGATTAAATCTTCAAGGTCAGCGTTTTTCAAAGTGGGTTCCGCGACAGTATTCGCAACGTGATAGTTTCGTGTAACTTTTATTCAAAATTAAAACAACTCGTAAAACTTTGAATACATAATTTGGACCACAATGAACCTTTCCTCAATTTTGGGTTCCGTCATCAAATTAAAATCCAAAAGAGTTCCTCTACTGAAAAAGTTTGAAAAATACTGTTCTAGGTCAATTGGTGGTTTCTGAAGGTGTGGAAAGACACGTTAGATAACTGTTATATAAATTCCTACCTTTCCTCTTCAGTGAATAAAGTAAACCGATCAAGATGACCAAAACTGTGAACACAACGGCGTCTGTGGAGGCATCGAAAATCATGGTAGCTGATACGGTTTGATAATTTTCACAAAATCCCAATTCTGGTCTGTTCCATAAGTAAATCCTTTCGCCTTCAGATGCGAAATTACAACCGTGTCAAAAAACATCGATAGTCATTACAGACCTTCTGTAATCTTATCAACAGACCTCTTTCTTTTACGCTGAACAGTGAACTCTTATCGCACTTGCACATATCAAAAGTTCCACACATAAGTTTTACACTTTCACCGCAATCTCTAAAGCGAAAACATCCGGAAACGGCCTTGTGAAATTTACGTAATCACAGTCATTGAAGGATGTTTTTATTTGTTGAAAGTAAAAAGTGTCTATGCGAATACCGTTTATACGTTTGTGCCAAATACACATGCATGCATAGTAGTAACCTCCCGAGGTTTCAGAGACTTCAAGAGAGCTTTTATGAAAGGCCCCCACCACCCATCTGAACAAAAGAAAAAAAAAATCTGATGTGGGCAACACATGACTTTCCTTATATAATGCAATGAATTTACTACTTTTACAGTTAAAAAAATGTTTTTCTTATAGTAGTAGATACTTATATTCTTTGCAAGATATTGAATTTTCTTCAATTAGTCGTCATTTTCATTGATTTAGAGTCATTTTTATCAATTTGGCCAGATTTTTGCTAATTTGGCAACAATTAAAAATGTCGCCAAGTTGGCGACATTTCGCCAAATTCGTCGCCAAGCGTTATGAACGGAGAAATAAGTTATTCTTACAGCAGATAAATGACTATTGGCGTTCAAATACAAAAGTATTACTCAAAGTATCTTTTTTCATGAATGGAACGAGCTAGATCCACGAGAATAATATCACCAAATTTATCGCATGGTATTACATATGAAAAGTGAACATGTTTCTCAATAGGAAATATATATATTTTTTTATTTTATATAACTTTTTGATAATTTTTTGAAAAATGTGCAATATCTCGAGAACGGTTCATGTTGGCGTTCTAAAATTTATATCAATCGTTTTCTAATTAAAAATTACATGAGAAATGTTTATTTGCGTAACTTTATTAGCGGTTTTGATTTTTTGACGATTTTTTCAAAATTTCACTCGAAAATTTAGGAGGGTTCTGAACATTCGATTGCGTATAAAAACAATAGGCTTCTAGTGTTTACGGATTGTGATTTTTGTACCAAATTTCGTTCAAATCGGTCCATTCGTTCGTCCGTTATCGTCTCCACAAACTCACTGACACACACACACACAGACATCTCTTCAAAAATGTTTGATTCGTGATCAGGGATGCTTGAAACGTGCTCTCCCGTCGAAAACTCGAATTCGAATTTCCGACCCCGTCACAATACTTTCCTTATACATTATGTATATAAGGAAAGTAAAAAAGCTGTAAACGTCACACATCCGAAAATTGGTAATCCGAAAAATTGATTATCTGACTATTTATGCAGTTTCAAAGTGTTCGAAATAAATACGGATCTATTACGCCAATCTTTTCGTTTCAGGTTCTGGCACAGAATTTTGGACCCTCTAGTCAACAATATTTTGAGGACCTTTGTTCATGATATAAAAATATTCCCGAAACTACCATGTTCCAATGAATAATTCGACCCTATTTATATAACTGTATGCACTACTCGATATAAAAAATGCAACATCATGAAGCTTTGGTCGTATAATTATGCAAATTGTTAGACAAACGCAGCTGGCCGATGTATGCAAATGATCTGAAATGCGAATAGGCCACCTGATTAGAGCTCAGGATAGAAGGGATGGAAACGGCAAATAAGCCGAGCTGTTTTTCGTTTCAGAAGACACGTGTTATTGAAGAGATACCTGGCTGACGCCGCGGAAGTCCGTTTCAGCGTTTGGACGATCATGCGAGGGGATTCATTTTAAGCCTGCATAGGATGGTCGTCCAAACGTACGTCAGCACGCGTTGATCGATGCATTCAAAGGTATGCGGTGGCGGCCCCACAAACGACGACTGTCGACATACTACAGAATTTGCAAGGTACATTGGATGTTCCAATACCAGCGAGAACAGTTTTTCGACGATTGACTGAAAGCTGCTTGCAGTGATTGTTGTTGTTGTTGTTGTTACTGATAACCACCTGTTTCGGCGGAGCCGATTCAGGACTAGCGACGCAGGAAGCAGGAAAGAACGAAGAAAGACACAAGACGTGAGAACAAAGTTTATTACAAGAACGCATCACTGACGAAGATCGGAGGGGGGGGGGGGAGTGCAGCTTCACATTTAGACGATGACCCAGAAGGCGGAAGACTGACTTTATCCTCGAGAAACATCCATGCCTTATTCGGGATTCGAACCCGAGTCCACAAGACAGCAGCCGTAGACGCTATCCACTTCACCGCCTGGGCGGCGGCTTGCATTGAAACCGTCCTTTACGAAAATTGCCATTGATGACAAGACACTGACGTGAAAGATTGCAATGCGGTGTAGGTCCAGAACTTCTTGGACGACTGAATGCGACAGGGTATTGTTCAGATGAGAGTCTCTGTTCTGTTTGTCGAATGGCAGTCGCCGTGTGAGAGTCTGGAGGCGACGTGGAAACAGATCCAATCCTGCTGCAACTGTTGAACGCCATATTACTCGACAACGCGGCATGATGGTTTGGGGTACCATCGGCATCTATAGCCGGTCACCTCTGGTTCTTATCAGAGGCACAATGACGGCACGTCGAAATGTGGATGAGGTATTGCGGCCGGTTGCACTGCCCTATCTTCAGCGGTTGCAAAATGTTGCTTTTCAGCAAGATAACGCGCGGCTGCACACGGAAACCACCAGCAGACAAGTCTTGCAAGGTATCCAGGTGTTTCCTTGGCCTCAGCTGTCTCCAGATCTCTCATCCATTGTGCATGTATGAGACGCGATTGGCCGTCATTTGACTGCTCTGCCCTCGCCTCAAACAGAGGACGACCTATAGAGGACGGTTGAAGGCATATAGTCATCCATCCCTCAGGAAACTATCCCCATATTCAGAGCGTTTGTTCCTCGAAGGGTTGCTGCTTGTATCGCCGCAAGAGGTGGTCCTACTGTCTACTGATCACCCTGTCTATGCCATTACTGTACTGCATTATTCTTCTGGAATTAACATCACTTATTTATATATGCCTTCTCTGTCTGTGTGTCCTTTATCATCACACTTTATTCGCTCTTTCATGGTGTTGCATTTCTTTGTCGGGTAGTGTATAACTGGTTATATAACCGTTTTCTGTCTAATACCTAAAGGTCCATAATGCTCAAGCAGGAAGAAGGAATACTGATTATGCAAATGCTCTTGGTCGAGGTCCATTAAGCTCTCCTGAAATTACAAAATATCGAAATTCGAAGAGACCACAAAAATATAGAATGCTACAGTGCTTACATTAAAACCTTCAATACACTTAGAGAGAGCGCACCGGGGGATTATAGTATAGTGATATCAATATGCTAAACTACAATACGATAAAAAGAGACCATAGCTAAAACTGCAAATTGATACACAAATGACTAATGCTAAAATGCAGAATTATATGAAATACAAGAAAACGTGTTGAATTGAAATGCAGTAATAAATCATTCAATAATTGCAAAAGAGGTCCAATAGAAATAATATACAAAATTTTGAGGCCTTTTGCAGACCTCAACATTTTGCACAAATTTTGAACGATGTCATGTGAAAACTTCATAAATATTTTGAGTCTCCGGTTTCCTTATATTCAGTTCCGCCGCCAGAAATTTTAGGCTCCTTTGCAGCAAATGCGACTCCCAAACCTTTGGATTAATTAGTTGCCAAAAGCGCCCATTTAAATTTACATGATGTTAATTAAATACTAGAATAGTGTGCTCTAAATCTTGTACATAATTTCACTGTGAAAAAAATAAAGTCATTGCTTTATGTAGGGAAAGTCATATTATGCCCACATCAGATTTTTTTAATGGAGATATCTATGTCAAACAATGCAAAAGCAACTCTAAAAGAAACAAAAATGTGTAATCCAAGCGTTTTTACTTTCCTTATGTACATAATGTATAAGGAAAGTATTGTGACGGGGTCGAAAATTCGAATTCGAGTTTTCGACGGGAGAGCAAGTTTCAAGCATCCCTGATCACGAATCAAACATTTTTGAGGTGATGTCTGTGCGTTAAAGACCCAGACAGTCCGACTCATCCTAGGACTTGAGCAACCATTTGGACGGCCGGGTGTGTGTGTGTGTGTGAAAGTATGTGTGTAGGTGTGGGGGTGTGTCAGTGAGCCTGTGGAGACGATATTTCACGAACGAATAGAGCGCTTCGAATGAAATTTGGTACAAAAATCACAATCCGTGAATACTGGAAGCCTATTGTTTTTATACGTAATCGGATGTTCAGAACCCCCATAAATTTTCGAGTGAAATTTAGAAAAAATCATCAAAAAATCAATACCTTTTATAAAGTTACGCAAATAGACATTTCTTATGTAATTTTTCCTTAGGAAACGATTGACATAAACTTTAGATCGCTAGCATGAACCGTTCTCGAGATGTTGCACATTTTTAAAATAAATTTATCAAAAAATCCCATAAATTAAATAAAATCTATTAACTGTTAAGAAACATGTTCACTTTTCATATGTAATATCATGCGATATATTGGGTGACATCATTCTCGTGGATCTAGCTGGTTCCATTCATGAGAAAAGGTACTTTAAGTAATACTTTTGCATTTGAACTCCTATAATCATTTATATGCTATACGAATAACTTATTTCTCCGTCCATAACGCTTGGCGAGATTTTGGCGACGAATTTGGCGGAATGTCGCCTACTTGGCAACTTTTTAAAATGTTGCCAAATTAACGAAAATCTCGCCAAATGGATAAAAATGATGTTAAATCAATGAAAATGACAATTGATTGACGAAAATTTAATATCTTGGAAGGAATATAAGTATCTGCTAGAAGAAAAACCTATTTTTTTTACTGTAACAGTAGTAAATTCATTGCATTATATAAGGAAAGTCATGTGGTACCAACATCACATTTTTTTTAGTTGAGAATGTACTAAATTGGATACGCAGACTTTATCTCTAGCAAACGAAAATCTATTGTGACACTATTGCATTGTCGTTCATTCATTGTTTATTTTATCTCCTCACTGTTAGTTTAACGTTAATTGAAGTATTAATGAAACCCTGCTTAAAAGAAAATTTACCCGTCAATCTACCTTTGCAAATAGTTAGTTAAAGGACTTAATAGTTGAACATTGTAGATTGTTGGTTTCTACAGCTAAACAAGACCGTGTGAATATAAAATTTCTTTGAATTCAGTCGATAAGTGTTTTTAAATAGAGACTGGAGTTCAAATAAGTAAAAGCAGAAAACATAGTTTTTTAAAGTACACCGTTTTATTATGTGTATGTCACTTAAATGTAGGAAAAATGTAATATTATTTTTTATAATGTAATCTACATTTTAAAAAATATTGTGTATTTGTTTTAAACGTAGATGTATTTTTTAAACTGTAGAAAATGTATTTTTTTAAATGTAGATGTATATTTTAAAATGTAGATGTATGAAAGACAATTACATACCAAATTTTGACGTTTTAGTTACCCAGGTTTTCGAGTTATTTCCCAGAAACGAGTACGCTCTTATAGCAAGTCCAAGACGGGCTAATTCGATAATGTTCAAAATCTGAAGAGTTTAAATATACCGCAAAAGTCAACGACATGCTACATTTAAACTTTTAACTGCCTCGGTTCTGAAGTTATTTCCAATAAACAACATTCCTATGGCGAGCCCAATACGGGCTGGCCCAATAGAGTTCAAAATCCAAACAATTAAAATATACCACAAAGACAATGGCACTTCAAATTTGGACTTTCACTTTCTAACAGCTCTGGTTTACGTCCTATATAGGTCATTAATTCCTATATGGATCCTATAGCGGGATCAAGGAATTGGGGTCTCAAATATCTGAATCATACATCATATCTGAATGAAACAAACAAGCATCAGATCAAGTTAAATAAAAGGTTGTCCATTCAGTTTTTTCACCATATTCTATAAATTGTTAAATCTGTATCACAATCAGCTCCAGAATGAAATATATGTATATTTTGGGATTACGCTACCGTCGCTGATAACAGCAGCCATGAACCGGTTTCGTCTTTATGCGCTCGTCAACATGAAATAGCCTATACTTGCAATGGCAGATATCTCCATGCATGCTGTTTTCAGCAGTGAAAACGCCATCTCCTTACTTTGAGAACGCCATTCATATAAAGTGGGTTCTGTGAATATGAGCATGGCAGTCGCAGCCTCGTGTAGCATGAGGTTTTTTGAAGAAATTTGAAATCGACTACCTGGTAGAACTGAATTTGTCGGTTCCCATAAACATAAGGGGGTTCTCAAAATTGTGGCACATAGGAAGTTTTCTTGCTCCCATTGCAGCGATTCTAACTTTGGGAACGTTCCCTACAGGCGGGATCTGTTAAACATTTTATTTTTATGACGTTTCGTTAATAAGTTTTTATTTCAATTTAATTTCTTAATTTTGTTTCTTTACAATTTGCTAACAGATCGTTAATTTATTGCCAACTTATATATTAATGAAAGAACAAAGCTAAGAAGTATTTATTAAGAACTTGCAATCGAATACCCGTACCCAATTTCGTTCGAATTGATCAATTCGTTTCTGATTTATTCTGTCTCTTACATAAAAACATCGACAGACATTACATCGGGGCGCGTAACCCAGTGGTTAGCGCGCGGGATTTGCACTCGGTAGACCAGGGTTCGATTCCCTCCGCTGCCAAAACTGCCGCCGTGTTCACCCGGAGTACGATCACGTTAAACATGTGGGTCCGTAAGTCCTTCCGAGAGATCGGTGGTAGGGGAAGGAGAATACGGTCCCTGTGGATGCCTCCCCCACTGGGTTCCAGTCTAAATTGGATGGCTCTTTCTGGCCGTCCAAACAGTTACCTTACACCTGTCTGGTAGGTCGGACGGTCTGGGTCTCAACAACAACAGACATTACATCAAAAGTATTTGATTCGCGCAAAACTCAATTGAAAACTTTTTTTCAATAAATTTTCCCAATAAATTTCTTCCTCCGTCACAAGACTTTTCTTATTCTTAATCCCATGTTTGTAAGATAACGAATGATAGAATATTTTATAATAATATTCAATAAGATTTCAATAATATCAGAATAGTCAATAAGATTTTAGAAGAGATTTTACTTTATATGAGCAACTTATATGGTGTCTACAAAGGAAGAATACAACTTCAGTATATGCTATTAAAAAATACGATAGAAAAAACTTACTTTAAACTTTCTCGTGTAAAGAAAAATATCGTCGAACACGGAATACAACAGTCTTCCCCGGCCGAGAAATCAGCATGAGTGTTTTGATTTGCGATTTCTTTTTTATTTTGGGGCTTTATTAAGGACACTGTATACAAAAAAATGTTAAATATATCCCTGAGTTCAAAGAACATATTACTGCATCCAAGGTTCTTTAATAAAAGGTTGCGCCTTTATCCCGACAAGCAATGAAAAAGTTGTCAGCGACGAAGTCAGTTGTTGACGAAAGACGTTGTCAGTTGTTGACGAAATGGGAATTAAGATTCGTCATTCGTGATGTCATGGCCCAAAGTAAACCTCGAGAAGTGTTGCCAAACTACACGCGTTATTACAATTAAAAATAGTTTGCTAATTTTAAAGTGGCAATATCCAGGCGTAAACAACTTGCGCAAAAGTTTTAAATTGTGCTGTGCACAGAAGATCCAGTGACGTCCAAGGAAATATAGTGACGTCGTTGGAGTTAGATGAGAGTCGCAGTCAGTGGCGTAGCGTCCATTGAGGTTAAAAAAACTGACTCTTCCCAGTTTAAAATCTGGGTTAAAGAATTATTTAAACATACATTTATTTATTATATTTTTTAAAATAACTTTGCAAATATATACGAATATCACATGTATTATTTAGCAAATTGTTACATTTTACTTGCTTAAAGTTACACGTTTAAAGTCTTTTTCCCATTAAAAAGCATATTTTAATGTTTTAGAAGCTGAAATCATTCAGCCTTCGTGGTTTATAAGGAGAAGCATGGTATTAAACACACCCAACTGCTAAACTCATCCCCAGCTGATTAACTAACATGGAAACTAGCTTACAGAAAGGTGTGGCTATTGCTTCCCTCATCTTCTTCCCTTTGTAAACAGTTAGTGTTTGGATGTGAGACATGACGTTTCTTCAATGATGGTTAGGAAGTTTGAAAGAAAATTTCCCGGGCAAGGCTAATGGATCCTCCATTTTGGGTCAAATGTGATTCTATTAATTAATATTCGCAAAAAATAATCATTATATGTAATACTAAAGAATTTGAGTTATTTTTCACGAATAATCTATCATTTACCTAACTTTAAACAATATCAAGACGATGAAATATAATAATGATGACTAACATTAAACATAAGTAGTTTGCAAAGTAGATTTAGCGCTTTATATCGGCATCAATATCGCAAAACATCCGTTTGAATATTTGGGAGTTTGAGACGAATAAAACTGATTTCCCTTTAAAAATCTCGTGTTACGTAAGAATATCAGTTAGATAAAAGTGGCTGATAATTTTCTAGCGGATTCTTAGCATATTGTAATAAGATACTTTTACGTTTTCATAGTACAGAATTTGCAAATAATTAATAACTGTTTAAAGACATTGTTGACTACAGAGATTTTCAACTACGCTTATGTTCACGATTTCTCACCAATTGCACTCTTTCATATATGGGCGCCAGTAGAATGTGTTCAGGGGGGGGGGGGGGCGGTAAACTCAAGAATAAAAGTAAAACGTCGTCTTGCTTGATGCTCGTTTTTGTTATCTTGAATATCCAAGGGGAAGAGTGCCCTCTCCAATGAGCGACTTCATATTTAATAAAATGGTTGTAAAAGTTCAACTAATTTAGAAATAAGAAAACATTTAAATTATTATATTTTGTATGTATTTAACTTACATAGGTAACTTATTTTTAAATATCATGCACTTCATTCATTCTTAGCATTTTTATGTTAAATTATTTTATTTTACTCACCGAGGAAATAAAATTTATTGAAAGTGCGAATTCCAATATAACTTTCACTTATAATACATAAACCTTTTCCAAGTTAAAACGTCAATCGCTCAGCCTTCCCAGTCAAAAGTATCACTCTATGCTACTGAAGTTAGCAAATTCGGTCCCTTTTGAGAGCCCGAGAACAAAATGCGCGCGTTCTCAGTTCCCATGTTGTCATATGTGCAGAACCAAGTAAAAATAATTAAGTCAGTCATGCTCCAGGATGAAATCCCCCTGACTGCAGCTTCCTCCTTCTTACACCTGACATTCTGCAGCGTACGTGGGGGGAACTAGACTAAAAAAAAAACTTTCACGGTTACCTTGTATTTTGACATTAAAAGTAAGTTATTATTTATTGTAGTTTTTTAATGGCATACTGACATTGCATACTTCATTTATGGACACCCTGTATATCTTTGTTTACACGGTGTTTTTCGTAGAGGGATGAATGTATATTTCGAATTCGGTTGGCGGTAGTGGCGAATTTAATGCCAACTTTCAACGTATCCTTTAAAAGTCAAAGATTTGGTTGCATATTTTTAATACAGGTAGATCCAAGGTTATTATAGGTCAATCACCTACTGAATCTCCTCCTGGCACTGTTTAAGCGTGATGCGTTATCATGATTCCTCTGTAAATACTGCTCTTTTCAATGTTGTTGATACGTTAGGAAAATGTAGGTTCTAGAATCATTATGTCATATTATCAATTACGCATTTATCTAAACTGTGGGAATTTTATATCGGCCATACTTGATAAAATCCTTATATCATTGTTAAAAACAGCTAACTCATTGTACTAAGGTTCTATTTTCTACTTCCTATTGTTTCAAAAAATAATGGCTAGATTCTTCGACAAATACACTCTAGTGCAAAAATACATATATGCGCACCCATAAAAAATTGCGCTACAACCACGTAACTCGGCATAAATGTCGTTTTAAGAGTTATGCAAATGATCAAATTGTCAGCGTCAATGACGTTATAGAGCTCATGCAACGCGTATGAGAACAACGCATCATGCAGCATTTAAAGCAACCGATGTTCTTACTCATGGTCGATTGAAATTGGATCTTCTGCTTTGATATAAGTTGTGTACACAGATGTCTGTGAGAGGTACTCGACGGCGCTATGGACTATGGAGAAAGGTCGCATCCTAGGCCTAAGGGAAATTGATTGGTTCAACAGACGTATCAGTCGTCAGTTTAGTCGGAGCGATAAGGTAGTTGCTTGGTGTTAGCAACAGTGGATCAGAGAAGGCACATATAACCGTCGAAGAAGCGCAGACAGACAATTGCTCGAGAGGATCGTGCAGTCAGGAAAGGAGCTATTCCCACAATAATGGCGTCGATGACTGGTAGAAGGTTAGGTGTCGAGGTCCATTAAGGTACCTACCACTGACCCCTCAACAAAGTTAGAGCCATCTGGATTGATGTCGAGCTCGGTCAACCGGGACCTGGACAGTGTCCGATTGGAGGCATGTTGCCTTTAACAAGGAATCCCACTTCTCTCTCAGTTTTGATGACCACAACATGCATGTGTGGATGTGAACTGGCCAACGTTCCGATCCCGTATTTGTTGTCGAGCGGTACATGGCCATCACACGTGGTGTGGCAGTCTGGGGAGCCATCTTGTGAGATAATCGATTTTATTTAGTTGTGTTGCAAGCCAGTCTAATGGCTCCCTTGTACGTCGACGATATTCTGCAGCCTACGTTTTGCCTATGCTGTCAAGCCGCACAGGTTCCATGTATCAACAAGACAACGCTCGATCACATACTTTTCCAACAATATCTTCGACGATTTACCCCCCCCCCCCCCCCCCATAGCCATCCAGGTCCCCAGAGCTATCACCAATAGAACACATCTGGGACATGTTAGGACGGCAATTGCAACCTTCTCAGTATACCACTGAATTTGTTGACACGTATGTCACGCCAATAAATTTAAATTGGATGATTTATAATAATAAAGTGAAACCTGTTTATAACGATATTTCAGAGACCGGGAAAAATGTTAAAAATATTGTTATAGACAGTTTATCGTTATTGGTGTGGTTGAACTTGATACACTTTATAATGGAAGTTATTTAATATGTGTGTGTGTGTGATAAATCATAACAATCTAATTCCAGTTCGAAGATTTAACATGTGTATTTTAACCTCTTAATCTAAAAATGCATGCTTATAATGATAAAAATCTGATGTGGGCAGCACATGACTTTCCCTGCAGACTTATATTCACGTTCTCTTTATTTCTTTAATAATTCATTGAGTTTAAATGCACAAAATAACACCCATAATTATTTAAAATTACACCGAATTCGTACTTTTAATTGAATTTTCTTTCTCATCTGGTAACTGGACTTATTTTCTAAGGTAGCGTATCGAAAATGAGAAAAAAATAAAATATCTCGAGAATGGCTAGTCCTAGTGTAATGGGGTTGGTCTTATTCTTTTCATCGTTAAAAATTACGTATAAAACAAGCATTTAATTGTTATATTTGAGCATACCTAGTTTTTTATTTTAGATTTGGACGATTTCTGCGGACCATTTCATAAAAAAAGACAGGTTATTTTTTCCCGAATCGTACCAAAATCTAATCAGCACCAGGGTAACCCACAAGCGACTTATTTACCAAATTTTGTAAAATTTGATACATTAGTTTTTCAGCTAGAGTGGATAAAAGCAACTTTTCAAGACCATTTTGCAAAAAAGGCAGGTTCTTTTATCCCGAACTATACCCAAAACTAATCAGCACCAGGGTCACCCACAAGTGAAATACCAATCAAATTTTATGAAATTTGGTCTTAGTTTTTGAGTTAGAGTGGATACATACATTGCACAGACACACAGACAGACATGAGCACAGACGTCATGGTAAAAATAATTTTTTCGTATTCTAGAGGTCCCAAAACGTGGAGATCCGTCGGAAACTCGAGTTGCGATTTTCGGCATGATTCCTATACTTTCCCTATACATTACCATAAGATATACATTCCTATACATTACCATTACAGGGAAAGTAAAAATCTGATGTGGGCAGCACATGACTTTCCCTGCAGACTCAAATTCATTTTTTCTTTAAATCTTTAATAATTCATTAAATTGAGTTTAATTGCACAAAATAGCACTAAATTTGGATTTTACTTTCCCTGCAATACATGGTAATGTATAGGAAAAGTATTGAAATCATACCAAAAATCGCAACTCGAGCTTTCGACGGATCTACACGTTCTGGGTCCTCTAGAATACGATAAAACCATTTTTAGCGTGACGTCTGTGTGTGTGTTTGTGTGCCTGTTTGCCTGTGTGTCTATCTGTCTGTGGGTCTGTCTGTCTGTACAGATTTTGTATCCACTCTAACTAAAAAACTAATGAACCGAATTTCATAAAATTTGGTAGATAAGTCACTTGGGTGTGACCCTGATACAGATTAGTTTTTAGTGCGATTCGGGATAAAAGAATCCGCTTTTTTTTTGCGAAATGGCCCACAAAAATTGCCTGTATCCACTCTAGCTAAGAAACTAATGGGCCGAATTTCACAGACAGACAGACAGAATGAACAATGTCATAAACACTTTTCAACTTTGTTGTAAAGTGTTTATGAACAAAGTCATAAACACTCTTTTCAACTTTGTTGCAAAGTGTTAAAAATATATAAAAAGAAAGTTATGGAGATTGTCGCGGTGCCTTAAAATTTCATTATTAGTTCTAACTTCATTAAACTGAACCAAACTTTGTTAACTTCACGGGGTTGAGGGCGCGGTAACCCAGTGGTTAGCGCGCTGTAGCCCCGTGGTTAGCGCGCGGGAATTGCACTCGGTAGGCCCGGGTTCGATTCCTGTCACTGGCAAAACTGCCGTCGTGTTCAGGCGGAGTACGATCACGTTAAACATGTGGGTCCGTAAGTCCTTCCGAGAGGTTGGTGGTAGGGGAAGGAGGGTACGGTCCCTGTGGATGCCTCTCCTACTGGGTTCCCGTCTAAATTGGGTGAATAAAAAGAAAGTTATGGAGATTGTCGCGGAGGGCGCGGTAGCCCAGTGGTTAGCGCGCGGGAATTGCACTCGGTAGGTCCGGGTTCGATTTCCGCCACTTCTAAAACTGCCGCCGTGTTCAAGCGGAGTACGATCACGTTAAACATGTGGGTCCGCAAGTCCTTCCAAGAGGTTGGTGGTAGGGGATGGAAGGTACGGTCCCTGTGGATGCTTCCCCCACTGGGTTCCGGTCTAAATTGGGTGTCACTTCCTGGCCGTCCAAATAGTTACCTTGTACCTTTCTGGTAGGTCGCGCCAGCGAGTTTGCCACGGTCAGAATTTTCAAGGGTAGTGAACAGGCTGGTCGCCGAAGGCGGCTAGTCTATATAATAAAAGGCAATAACTGTGTGTCTTATACACTATACGTTCAGCGACCGCGAGTCGCAGAGATACAAAATTTGGAAATCGGAGACCCGAGGGGGGGGGGGGGGGGGCACACGTGAAAACCGATTTTAAAATTTGAATTTTTTTTGTTGTTATTTAGCATTTTATGCGATTTCGGCCGTTCTTTTCACTCCCCCCCTTTTTTCCACCATCCAGACGTCGTAGAATAAAACAAATCACACGACCGGAAAGGGCAGACAACTGCGAGTAAAAATATATCAATTTCAAATCTCAGGGACAAATTTTAATATTTTTTAAAGATTTTAAAACAAAAGTCACTTTCGGCTCAAAAAAACGAACTTTCGCTTTTAAATCCTCGCATCTGAAAAAGTATCCAGAATTTCGACTAATAATTTACATTTTTTGAAAGCTCAAACATCAGGCATTCTTACAAGCCCAAGCTAGGCAAAAAATAATTTTAAATAGCGGCCCGATCCTGATTTTAAAGAAGTAATGATTTTAAATTTCTCGACGAATTCTAAACGAAGTTCCGATTTCGCTCCCAGATACGCGCACAGCCGCGGACGTCACGTTGTTCCCGTGGAGATTGTGCATCGGGTTAGAAAATTATGTGATATTGGAATTAAGATGGAATTAAGAGCTTATGATGATGGAATTAAGAGCTTAGCATATGGTCATTATAAAATTTAAATGATTGAATTATGGTGGATTGAATTGTGGTGATGTATTGTATACATCGGGTGAAATTATTATATCTATATTTTAAATGATGGAACGATGTGGTTTTTTTAAATGGATATTTTAATTTTATGGATATTTTATATGATGGAACGATGGAATGAGGATGATGGAATCAAGAGCTTTGCTTGAATGGTCATTATAAAGTTTAAATGATTGTAGTTTGATTGAATATGGTCATTATAAAGTTTAAATGATTGTAGTTTGATTGAATATGGTCATTATAAAGTTTAAATGATTGAATTATGGTTTGTACGGTTTTTAGCCTAGGGCCAATTAAAAACCGAATTAGTGCTTGCTTTTTATAAGGTTTTTGGCTCATCATGCTGGATTGAATTGTGGCGATGTATTGTTTACATCGGGTGGTGGTTGGGACCACAATGAAAACACTTAAACACTGAAGAAATAAAAAAATTAATAAAAAGAAAGTCATGGAGATTGTCGCGGTGATATTACGTTATTTTTAAAACACGGGAATTGCACTTGGTAGGCCCGGATATGACTTCGGGTAACAGCTTGTATCCAGGACAGATGTGGACCAACGCCATACCATTGTGTTCACTTTGTGTAGATCTTTCAGTTGTTGAAACCCAGACCGTCCGACCTACCAGAAAGGTGTAAGGTAACTGTTTGGACGGTCGGGAAGTGCCACCCAATTTAGACCGGAACCCAGTGGGGGAGGCATCCACAGGGACCGTACCCTCCTTCCCCTACCACCAACCTCTCGGAAGGACTTTCGGACCCACATGTTTAACGTGATCGTACTCCGCATGAACATGGCGGCAGTTTTTGGCAGTGGCTGGAATCGAACCCGGGCCTACCGAGTGCAACTCCAGCGCGCTAACCAATGGGCTACCGCGCGTGTGTAGATCTTTCAGTGTAATAAGTCATCCAATTGTTCTGAAATTCTAGTAATTTCTTCTTCTGTACATCCACATTACAGGTATCAAATTTTGTCTCATTTGTATAATTATTTCTTGGTGCGTCGATTTTTTGTCTTAGAGTGTATATATATATATATATATATACACACACACACACATATTTATATATATATATATGTGTGTGTGTGTGTTTTCAATATCAAAATCGAACGAAGAGACGAATTAAACAAGTGTAAATTTCCACCTGAAGAAACTAAAGAACTCTTATCATTCATCTGGGGCCCACACATCTACGTGACGTCACACAAAAAGAAAAAAAAAAAAAAGGGCTCCTATATATACCTATATAGGAGCCTTAGAAGAGCTTAGTTGAAATTCCCGGCTGACGTAGTTACCACGTGTATTTTCTGTGAAGCTTATTGCGTAGAATAGTCGCGTGTCATAACACCTGTTTTTATTTGTACCCTTTATGGCGTTAGATTTGAAAGGCTTATTTTTATAATTTTGAATTTTTCTGTTTATTAATTTATTATCAATTAAATTTTAACCTACTGTTGTTACTAGAGTCCCTAGTTGTTACATACTTCTCTCTAGTTGTAACATACTTCTAATAAAGAGTGAAATGAATATTTATAAAAGAAAATTCTGCATGCAAAAGTAGCAGACGATTTGAAATCTTGTTGAATTAGAAAACGGTAGGCTAAATATGTGTAATAGATGGAATAAATGTGTATAACTACATACATAATAATTTAAGGTTTGGCTATTTTAATTAAAATATTGTTTTACTAGATGTTTCAAATGAATTGAAACTTAGTAAACAAAGGTAGAGTTTAGAAATAAATTATGTTTTATTTTCTTATTTATACTTTTGAAACACAATTGTTATAAATATTTTTAACCAGGAATGCGAAGAAATTGAGTTACTCGTTTGCATTATTAGTTTCTTTCATTTCGGCCTAAATATTTACACTCTTTCATTTTGTTAACAGGTTCCACCAAATTTTTATGATTTGAAATGAATTCTACGTTTCAGTTCATGTTTCCTTTCCTAATTTAATATTGCACAAACTCTTAATAAAATTTATTTTTCCAATTATATATATATTCTTCATTATATGAGGTACTTAGCCAAGCCAAGACGAATCATTTTCGGGGAACCTGTGCTGAAGCACTTAGCCCCACATCTCAAATAGCAATTGTAAACTGGTAGTGAATCTAGCATGTGTATAGCAATATGCCTTGGCGCTCCCCTCCAATGAGGGCGCTGGATGGTCAGTAGCTGCAAGTTGCTTGAGATGAGGTAGAAATTGTCTTGGACGGCTTTACTGTTTCATGTATTTCAAGAAATAAATAATCTTTCACAAATTATATTTTGCTTGCTGAATTGATCTAACTATGGTTTAAACTGTTATTCTGGCTGTAAGGGGAAATTTTTGGCACAAAGGAATAATTTCAATCCTGTACAAGAGAGGAATAATTTTAAATCTTGTCAAAGTTTATCATTAATGAAATAATCATAAATATTTTAATTACAATTATTTAATGAAATAATCATAAATATTTTAATTACAAGTATTTCATTAAAAACTAATTTCAATCCGTTGCATAAGAGAAAAAAATTTTTTTTAGTGGAAATTTGAATTATTTATAATTAAAATTATTCCATCTGTTTTGTATATTATCTTCAGGGAATGTTTATAAAAATTGAGTATTTAAAAATTTATTTTTATTTTTTTAGCAACACATTTTAAAAAAGTTTGAAACATGGAAGTATTTACAGACGAAAGTAAGTTTTCAATTTTTGCATATTTCATTTTTAAAAAAATAGGAATTCTAATTTTTTATAAATTCAGTGTTTTGGAAATTTAAATGTTTGTGCTTAAATGAAAATTTTCAATATTAGTTTCAGGTTTAGGAATAGATTTTCAGAACTTGATATCTTGTATTCACTGCCATGAAGAAGAAAATAATATTGGTGTTATCGTAGAGACCTTGAAAACCATTGTCAGTGTATGTACTGAGGAAGGTATGCATTAAATGTGCTTTATAATTTTTTTTTATTATAGAATTTTATAAAATTTGGTAGGTAAGTCACTTGGGTGTGACCTTGGTGCTGATTAGTTTTTGGTATGATTTGGAAAAATAGAACCTGCTTTTTTTTGTGAAATGGCCCATAAAAATTTCATGTATCCACTCTAGCTAAAATACTAATTGACCAAATTTCATAAAATGTGGTAGATAAGTTACTTGTAGGATACTCTGGTGCTGATTAGATTTTGGTATGATTCGGAAAAGAAGAACCTGCCTTTTTTTTTTACGAAATGGCCCACAAAAATTGCCAAAATCTAAAGAAAAAAAGTCTACTTATGCTTAAATGTATCAATTAAATTCTTGTTTTATACGCAATTTTTGACAAGGAAAAGAATATAACCAACTCCATTACTCTAGGACTAACCGTTCTCAAGATATTTGAGATTTCTTGCATTTTTATTATGCCTCTTTCGGAAAAATGTCCAATTACCAAATAAAAACAAAAATTGCATTTAAAATGCAAATTTAGTGTTATTTTGTGCAAATAAACTCATTCTAATGAATTATTAAAGAAATAAAGTAAAAATGAATTTGAGTCTGCAGTGAAAGTCATGTGCTGCCCACATCAGATTTTTGATTTTGGGTGTATGACTTATTATAACACTTACAGTGGGATTGAATAAAACTTTGAAACAATTATGCATTGTAATTTTTATGTGCAAAGCATTCTGTTTTATTATTGCCCTAGCATTTACACATTTTTTTTATCGTTTTATATATAATTCTGATTTTTTTAAATTTTTTACACTAACAGTAACTTTTACTTTGTATGCTATTTTTCTTTCTTAATTAATATGAAACAATTTTTAGAATTTGGAAGAGATGCTTTTCGAGATGTTGGGGGACTTGATTTCCTTTTAGAATTTCTCACCAACACTGATCAAGTAGCAATACTTGAATACAGTTTAAAAGTATTGGCATTTGCTGTTGATGGAAATGGTATGTTGATTTTTATTATAAAGTTATCTAAAGAATTTTTCTGTATATTATTTTAGTACTTCATATCATCATTTTTATGTTAAAATGTACTAATGTAAAAAAAATGCTATGATTTGTGTAACTAAATGTTTAATTTTATGTATAAAGGAATTTGAGAATGTTTGATACATTTATGAAATTTTCTAACAGATGACATTACACTTGATATAAATATGCTTGAAATGTAACTGTTTACGTCAGTCAGTCATGTGATCTAGATCTTGAAAGAACTGCTAAATTTTTCTGTCTTAAAATTTAAAATTTTTGAAACTGCTGAGATCAAATTTGACATTTCCTATTTAAGTTTACATTTTAATTTAATTAGATATAATTGCATATAATTTATAAAGCCTAAATTGCATATTATAGTTATTTTTACATAACAAAAGTATGCCATAAGGCCGTACAATTTGAGCTAGGGCATAGTAACACTATGTTTGTATGTCGAGATTTTATGCAAGAGATTTGGTGATGTGTGATACATTTCAAAGTTCATATATTTGTCAATGTAAATTCAGTTGTCACATTGTTTTCAAATACTAATAAAAAGTTAAGATTCATGTATGAAGCTAAATATAACCTTCCTGATAATTAAAGTTGAGTATTTAAGTTCTTCAAATGAAGTTAGTAACTAGTTACAATTAAGATACAGATTTAATTGTAACTTAGCTAGCTTTATGATTAAGAAAACCATTTACCATAATGCTGGCTATTTGGAAAAAAGTGTGATAATGATTGGTTTGTGAGGCTTGTCGTGTAGAATGTAAAAAATTTCAGATATTCTGAACAAGATTTATCAATAATTGATGGCCAGACTGAAAGATTAGTGACTGCATTACAGACTGTATATAAGAATGTTTGTAATTTCTACTTTTGGAGTTCATATTTCTTTGTACTATTTTTTTAATGTAGAACTAAACTGAATACTATTGCTTTGAAATTCAAATGTGTGTAAATTATCTATTATTTAAATTTTACTAGAAAATGTATTTGGCATTGCATGAGATTCAAACCTCTGGTTAAAATTATGCTGTAAAATTGTACAGTGAATTCTCAAAAGTATACTTATAACAAAAAATAATAGTGCACAAAGCATATGCATGTCTGCATCCCACCCACTAAGTTTGTGTAATAACCACTAAATCAGCACTTAAACATGCCTTAGCTTAATATGCGGATATTTTTGCCCTCTACGTGGATGTATGTCCTGAATAAGCTCTTTTGATACACACTAAATAAATTCCTTTGATATGCCCTAAAGCAGGTATGGGCAACCTTTGGAAAGTTGGGGGCTGAAGTTTAGGATATTAATGAAGTCGCGGGCCGTAGATAATAGGTAGTTGTGAAAAAATAATAATGATGTTTATTTTATATTTATAAAGTATAAGTCTAAAGTTATATGAATCAGAATAATATCGAATTGATTAAGTATTTGCTTACAATCAGCAGAAATTAATGAGAAGCTTGAGCTTGAACTAGAGAAACAAGACAATCAATGTTGGCATCAATCCCACTAATACACAGGTGCAGAGTGTTTTCCAAATTTTCATCTGTAAGCCTGGTTCGATACTTCGATTTATTAGTCATGGAAAAGAACTGTTCACATTTATAAGTGCTTTCAAATGCGCAAATCATTTTTCTTGCAAATGCTCTCAGCTGTGGGTAATTTTCTTCGGCAAGGTATGTTCTGTAGAAATCACTTAGCTCCACGTTTTCAAATTTTGACTTCAAATGCGTGTCTTCCTGAAGCTCGATCATTTCCATTTGCAGATGTGTCAAAGCCTTCTCTACTTCACTTTTCATCGAAGTAGCAAAAAGGCTAAAGCAGCTGTCCATGTTTTCGAAGTCGGAAAATCTATTAAAAAATTGCTCCGACAGTAATTTTAGTTCTTCAGCATATTGAGTGTAATCAATATTTTCGTGACTGGATAGTGTTGAAAAATGATAACAGCTTCCAGATCGTATTTGTGTTTCCCACAAGTGAATTTTGTTCAGGAATGATTTCAGATGGCTGTACTATTCGATTACCAACTGACCTTGTTTTTGAGGCTTCAAATTCAACTCGTTTAAGTGACCCGTGATGTCAACTAGAAATGCTAAATCACATAACCATTTCTGATCACTGACTTCAGGCAATGGTTTTTCTTTGATTTCCATAAAATCGGCTATTTCCTGTGTAAGATCATAAAATCTTTTTAGCATTTTGCCTTTGCTTAACCACCTTACTTCGCAATAATATGGCACATCACCATGTTCTGAACAGAGGTCATCCAAAACTGCTTTGAACTGGCGGTGGTTAAGCGCGGGATCGAATAAAATTTATGGTCTTTACTACCACATCCATAACGTTCTGCAATCGGATGAACTTAGAACACAAGTTTTGTTGGTGGATAATGCAGTGTAGAATTATTAAATCGTCTTTTTGCGCATTCAAGTCAATTGCTTTTTCTTTCAAAATTCCTATGAAACCCTTTCATGAACCGACCATAGGAGGTACACCATCTGTGCAAACCTCAATTAATTTCCACCACTGCAAACCATACTGTTCGATAGCACTTTTAACCTCACGAAAAATATCTTCTCCAGTAGTGGTCCCTTGTAGAGGCTGTAAAGCCAGCAATTCCTCAGTTACAGTAAATTCTTTGTCAACGCCTCGTATAAAAGCTAGTTGCGCTGTATCAGACAAGTCGGTGCTCTCGTCCAAAGCAATCGAAAATGGTTTAAAATCAGTCACACGATCAGCCAATTTTTTCTTAATATCACCAGCCATCATATCTATACGTCGAACAACAGTACATCTTGATAAGCTTATTTTCTCAAATTATTTTTTTTTCGGGACATAAAACATCTGAAATTTCTAACAGGCACTCTTTGACAAATTCTCCTTCAGCGAATGGTTTCGATGACTTCGCTATTTTTGAACAGACTATGTGAAGCTAGCTTTCACTACACTGTCCAGTTGTGTATTCTTTTAAAACATATATTGTATTCTTTTAAAACAGATATTGTATTCTCTTAAAACAGATATTGTATTCTTTTAAAACAGATATGGATTCATTACACAACTGGCAGATATGCTGACCATTGTGCATGATAAAAAAGTATTCATAAGTCCATCTTTCTTGAAAATGGCGACATTCCGTGTCTACTTTTCGCTTTTTTACAACATACAAATTTTCATACACTTTCCGAACAAAGAAAACTTCACAACTGGACAAAGCAAAAGCTATCTCCATGGAACGTAACGCGATGAGTGTACCACCAACCTAAGAAGAAGGAGCAGGACATGTGACTGGGCTCGTGATCGGACATTCCACAAATATCGGAGGGGAGATGCAGATTCTTTGATGCAGAGGTGCTATTGTCGCGCTATCTGGTTGTGGTTATGGTGGCTCGTAACTACAAATCAAAACTAAAAGTTCGCTATCCTATTTTCGACGATTTTCAAAACGATTTGAAAGATGATGAAATCGGACGGACAATAGAAACACCCAAGTAGTTCAGCCCCCCCTCTCACTCTCTTGTTGGTGAGAACCGAGAATATTTACTTTTTTTTCGAGGGCGATTTTAAAATGTTCTGCGGGCCAGATCAAAAGCCGGGGCGGGCCACATCTGGCCCGCGGGCCGGGCGTTGCCCATATATGCCCTAAAGTGTACAGGTACCACAGGCACCGACTTTCAAAAATTTTGGAGGGTGCTCAAAAATTAAAATGTCTTTAAATTTTTTAATCATTCGGAAAAATGGTAGCTTATCATAAATTTAATGAAGTCCTACAGAATTTGCAAAATTGATCGAGATGAAACATAAGCCCATGCAGAACTTATATCCCCATCAGGGGCGTCTCCAAACCGAAATCCAGGATGGGGAGGGGGGAAATGGCCAAAAAACAACTTAGTAACATAAATAAGAAAAGTATTTGCACTTTTATTTGCTAGTAATTTCTGTTATTACTTAAACAAAATGTATTTAATCGACTCTCTTTATGAACTCGTCTTGATTTCTATGTTCAATTTGACAGCTATCTCCTTATGAACATGCAGAATAGCCACGCTATTTAGTCTCTGCTGCTTCATTGTAGAACTCAAGTAAGTCTTGAGTTGTCAGAGGATAGAAAAGATCTTTTAGCTGTACAGGATGTAACCAGAACTGTTAATATTCGGTTTATTAATTTACAGAATTCTGGTATGAGCAAGTGGAGAGAAATGTTTTCTTTTCTATATTAAAAAATTCAACTATATCGGATATACTGAATTCGCCTTAACTGTGTTCCAAACATATCCCAGTGAAGCGACAACATTTTGCCATCAAAATTCGAACCGTAAAATGATACTATTTGTTCTTCACTTTTAATTTTATTGAGGGCAAAGTTTTCAATCATGGAAAGATGATCCATTGTCTTTTTCTCAAATCTTGATTTTAAGGAACTTATGACATTGTCCACTAATTGAAAGTAAATTTGATATCTTTCTTTGGGTGACTGAAATTGATGAGGATCACTTCCTTTGTCAAATTTTCTTGCAATTTTTCTAATCCATGGAAGGACAGGATCTTCTAAATCCAATTCTACACCTTTTTTTAATTACTTCTTCCCATAAATCCTCAAAATTCTTTTTTTCTCTCTGAGTCTGAATTGACTCTACTACACTTTTGATGTAATTACAGAGGGTGTTCACACATTTTTTAATGATTTTGACTTTCTCTAATTTAAATAATAAAAAAAACCTGACTGACATGTCGGAATAGGGTTTAATTATCGTCTACATCAGTAAAATTATTCTTTGCTTTAAAATATCGTTAGAAAATAAACAATGAATTGAAGGCTATATTTTTGCGCTTTCCGAAGAAAAATACTCATTAAGTTATAATACTTTTATTCAATTATTAAAAACAGATGTGAAAAGCCTGGTTTTAATATTTCTACATGTAAATTAAGTAACATAATTAATAAAAAAGGAAAGAAACGTCAAAGTTTACATTTGACTGGGAAAAAGTAAAAAATGCATACCCAGCAAAGGTTGGTTCAGAGAAAACAAGGAAAGTTTTGCTAAAGGTTTTATGGTTATTGCTGGATTCTCTTATAACAGAAAACTTAAAATAAGCAAAGTAGAAAAAAAAGTCAAAATTAACTTGGATTACTATCAGAAATATGAAAACCTGATTTTGAAAACCTGTTTTCAAAAAAGACATTCCATCACTTTACCCAAACAATCTTCACTGTGTTAAGTTCCATCAGGATAAGGCTACCAGCCATACCTCTAAATCTACTGCTATATTTTTTGAAAAAAATGAGAAATTAAACTGGAATTGAGGCTATTTCATTTAAATGCTTCCCACCCAAGTCCCCCGACCTATGTCCTATGGATTACTATGCATTTGGACTTTTAAACAAGCTCTTTATAAGCGGCATCCCAAAACATTGGATGGACTCTGGAAGATTGTGGTGGAGGAGTGGAACAAAATCAATCTTGATATTTTAAGGAAAGCTCTTTTATCTTGGAAATAAAGATGTAATATGGTAGTTCAACAAAAGGGCTATCAGATTGAACACATTAGAAAATAAAATTCTTATCTTTGTTTATTACATTTTTTTTCAAAATCATTACAAAAATGTGTGAACACTCTCTGTATTTGCATCTTGAAAGTTCAAGGATGTTTTCTGGAGAGCAATATTTAATGTCTTCACTCTTTGAAAGACAAAAATAACAATTTTTGTCATAAAGAAAAATTCGAATTCTGGATTTTTTTTTAAGAAAGCCGTTAGCTTTTGCTCCTGTTTCACTAACTTCCTTGCACATACCTTCGAGGAACTTAATGACCTTTTCGTAATTTTTTTTCCAATGATGAAATGGAGCTAACTCTCAAACGCCATCTACTTGGGCAGAATGGTCGCAAGGAAACTGTATCTTCTGAACCCAATTGAAACATTTGGAAAATTTTTAATCTCTTTGGAGATCCTCTTATAAGCAATATAACTTGCGCACCAAAGTTAAGCAATCACGAATTATTTGTAATTTGCAAAATAATGAATATAAATAGCCCTTGGCTCAATCGACAAAATCCTTGATTGCAGTCCTGAAAGATGGTCGTTGACATTAGCAGCTCCATCGTAGCATTGGCCACGGCAATTTTTGATATCCAGACCAAAGCGAGCTAGAACATCTGGTAATCTGTTATTGCACATAGAAAAATTGGTTAATGATAAAATTTTGGGGGATGCTGGAGTACCCGAGCATGATTGTAAAAATTGTAAAAACACACTGAACATTAAGGGTAGAGGTTTTTCCTCAGCACATGTGCATGGAAGGCCAATATTTCTCCCAGTAAACTTTGCTATTCAAGACTGAGCTGGATTCTTAGCAATACACAAATACCTTTTAAAAATCATAATTAGTGAACTTTTCAGTCCAGATTTTTCATTTGAAGCAGTGTGCAATTATTCAAAGTGCATGTTAAGTTATGAAAATTGGATTATCAGTCAGTTTTTATGCATCACAAATTTCAAATTGATTACATCTTCAAAATGCAAAAAGTATATATTTTTTTAAAAATTCACAAAAATTCACCTATAGGTTGATTGTATGGATTTTGTTTAACATTGTTTGAAAGACAATTCTTTGATCTTTCCCATAGTGCTACGATAATATTTTCAGTCACTAAGTGACTGATTTGTACGAAAATCACTCAAAATGGCACTTCTACATTAAACAACTAGAAAACTAATTTGAATTAAAAAAGAAATCTTAATAAGAAATTTCCTCCTGAAATATAATGTACCCCTGCGTCAAATTTCATGGCCATACGACACTTAGATTTTCTGTTACGATGACACAGACAGACATCTTTATTATTAGATTAAAAATGTATTAAGTCACCCTAATACATGTAGTCTCTCTAATACGAGGGTCATATTGAAATTTTTGAGACGGGGCAGATGATATGCGCTAGAAAAATATTATTAGTCGGATATTTAAATTTGAACTCTTTAATATCCGCAGATGATAATTTGTGGCAACAATTACAATTTAGCTATCGTAGAATAAATTTTAAAAGAAAAGAAAATGGAGTTAACGCAAGAACATTATTGAGCTATGATTTTCTATGATTTTAAAGTGGAGCTAAATCAAGAAGAATGTCTTCAATGTCTACAATTAGCATATCGAAATCCTGTCGCTCTCTGTAATCAGATGGTTTACAGAGTTTAGAAGAGGTCGAAATTCTTTACTGGTTAAAGAACACACAGGAAGACCTTTGTCAGCTGTAGTCCCAGAAAACGTGTCAGCCATTCGAAAAATGTTAATCGATGATAATATCTGTACCTACCAAATGATACAGAAGGAACTTAACATTGGATCCTCAGCTATACATAAAATTATTCATGAAGAATTGCATATGAAAAAATTAGTTTGTTATTGAGTCCCCCATAATTTAACAGAACACCAAAAAGCAGAGCTTGTCAGAATTAGTAAAGAAACGCTAAAATAACTTAATGATGGTGGATACTGCATTATTTCTAAAATCATAACTGGTGATGAAATGTACACATACTGTTTTTTGACGTTCCAACATGTCAAGAAAGTAACGTATGGGTCTTTGAAGATGACCCCAAACCAACAATGGTGAAAAGACAACGAGCAGTGGAAAAAGTAATGCATGCCGTGTTCTTCAGAAATACAGGTCTGGTCAAAGCCATAAAGCTAGAGGGACAGAAGATAGTTACAGCTAACTGGTACATCACTGAATGACTTCCAGAAGTTCTTCAGGAAGTGAATGTTAGGGGACTCATGTTTCATCATGACAATGCATCTTCTCATTCAGCAAGAATGACAGTCTGAATTCTTGAACAGAAAAAAAACATCAAAGTGATAGAACACCCTCCCTATTCTTCTGATCTTGCTATATGTTACTTTTGGTTATTTTTTAATCTAAAAAAAATTTACATTGGGCATTGTTTTCATTCCGAAGATGAGATTGATGAAGCTATAAAAGCATATTTTTCCATTGATTCCAAGAAATGGATGGCTTGAAGCATTTAATCTTTGGGAAATTCACCTACAAAAGTGCATTGATGTTGAAGGGAAGTACTTTGAACACTCCTAAGAGTTGGTAAGTTTAACTTGTACCACTTAGCCATATCTCAAAAATTTCAGCGTAATTCTCGTATTATGTAAGTTTGATACAAATGTAGCTGGTCAATGTAACGGAAAGCCAAGAATTTTAATTAGTTGCAAACAATTATATATAATTTTTATTGAAAATAAAGTATATTTTATAATTTTTGATTGTAAATATTATTTATATGAATTTTATATAATAAAAAAAATGATTACTGAAAATAGTACCAACTTGTATTCTTTATCTTACTTACCTTGCTATATTAGGGGTGTTCCAATACTGATTCTTGGTTTTGCCTATATATTGGTATTTTCCCTGGTAACCATGATAAACCAATATTTGAGAATTGATAAATCCGATATTTTTTTCTTTGTTTTATACTTCAGCATTGAAGAAATGTGTTTTCCTTAACTGCTTTCCGTTTTGAAACAGAAAGGTAGACACTGGAGGCTAGGGATAAGTCTGTCTTATCTTGTGTTTCTCTATGAATGGAAAACTTGATAGTCGAAGGTCATTCGGTGTTATGTTCAAATGTTTATAGTCACTTGTCCTATCCTTCTGTTATTTAGTTATTTATTCATTTAGAATAGTATGGAGATCTTTCATTCTTGATACATAAATGAAATTTATTTTTAAAACTGAGTCAGCGGCAAGCAAGCCACAAGGGATTTAAACAAAATGAAACCATTCCTAGTCAGATATATAGTATAGATATTAAACTTGGTGTTTCCAATTAAAGGCAGAATTGTCAGATTGGGTGACATTCTGCTAATTTTAAAAATTCTTGATCACTTTTATCAACAGAAATTTGCAAAAAAAAAAAAAGCCTTCTTTATGTCTGAAATAACACAAATTTCTTTCTCTCGAAACTTCCAAAGTATTGTGGGAATCAACTCCAACAGATTTGGTCTGTTTGCCAAACAGTCATTTAAAGAACAAGATCCTTTCTGTGTACAGGAAGCATCGAAGACAGGTCTAATTAGTCGATGAATTGCACTTAAACACTCTTTGATGGGGTAGAAAATGGCCACTATTCTCTGAACCTTCTGTGATTATTCCTTCTTGCCACCACTCATGGAAAATACCATGGTAGCTTTCAAATTTTTCTTCTTTCATGAGTTTAGATGTTGTGGAATTCAATCTCTTCTCAGCTATTTCTCTATTAGTCGACTATTCTCCTTGGTTATGCATCCAAGGGAGACTAACTTCATATCTTCCATCTTCATTAATTTGAACTGTTTTCTTGAAATAATCCAACACAGCTGTTTCTACTTCATCTTTGTTTGATGCTCACAAGGATCAGTGATTTCAATAGCCTCTAACTTCCATAAATCAGGAATGTTGTTACTATGAATCAAAAGTAAAAAAGTTAAAGCAGAACCATAATTGTTATCATTTGAATCTTCTTGAGACTTCCCATTACAACCCATCTGAGATGAGTTTGCCCAGTGACCAGTCCACACTTTAGCTGATGAACGAGTCCTGTGTAAAGTTGACCAACGAAATTAGCTCCAATAAGTATCTCAATAGATAGCTGATTGCTCCCTATATCCATGAGCTGGATTCCCTTTTGTCTCATTTCTTCCAACCATGGTCCAGTCTTGAGTCTTGATACTGAACCACATATAGTAGGTTGGTCGAACACTTTAATTTTACAGCAATAGTTATTAACTGAACTGTTCAAAATTACATTGTAACACTGGTAAGGTGATATGTTCGTGGATAGGTGGTATGTAGTTCGTCTCCATGCCGAACAGTGGTTTTTTTTCTTTAAACTGGTTTTTCAAATAGTATAGCATACCCCATTTTCCGCTACAGTATGTTTAGTTAATTGCATCAATTACAATATTTTATGAGAATTTGATTGGCAACATAGGCTCGCAGCCAGTGCCGGTTACAAAATTTATGAACCTGTATGCCGTAAATGCACCTCTCTACTACTCCATAAGTTATTAACCCAGGGCCTTAAGCCTCCTGGAAGCACATGCAAAGCATTCTTTTGTTTCTACTTGTCGGCCACCCTATTCACAACAGATTTGCTTTCAATTTATTCATCAGTGGACTCATACATAGCCTTTCTTTTCCATTTTCTGCCTCCTGAGCAATTTTTCATTGAACTATTGTGTAACTCCTAATGTAGACAATAATTTTCTGAAAGGTTTTCTGCTACAAATAATTTTTGCCAACAGTGCAGAGAAGATCATTAAATGGTGTTTACTACAATTTGTCAACACGGATATAACTAGCAATGCACAAACATCTCATTAGAAGTATGATTGATAGAAAAGTTTTGACGTGTAGTATGATTTTTTTTATTTGCATATTTCTGTACTGTTATACCAGTGATTACAATCTGAAATTTTGTATTTTATACAATTTTTTTCTTATTCTCTATAGAAATATTGTTTCACTCTGTTCAGATTGATGTAAATTATTTATTATTTCATGATCATTCTTGTACTATGATTTTCAGAAGAGCGTATAAAATATTTATTAATATGTGTATTATAAATGTTTTAGTTTTTTAATATTTATGAAGTTGTCTACTTAATTATGGTTGAAATAAGTTTTATATGTAATGTTATAGCAATTATGAATTTGTTATGTGTTATAATAGCAATCTAATATCAGTATCAGATTATATCAGTTCTTCGGTAATCCAATAGTATCGGTTATTTGGTATAGGATCTTTTTTGGTTTCGTGACATTCCTAACAAATATCTTTTCATATCTCCATAGTTTCTATATTCAAATATGTAAAGACATTATGTGATTTGCACAATTGAATATTAAATTTTACAGAGTTATTTGCTGTTGAATAAAATGTTTTAATTTATATATATGATAATTATATTTGCTTTATTAAATTCTTAACTGTCTGGTGTTATATTTGCTGATATTCGATTTTATAAGACACTGTATTTAGGAGTATTGTCATTTGAGAAGTTGTAAAACTTTTTAGGTGGAAGTCATGTTTAAATAGCAATGTGAATAAAATAGCAATTTATTCACAGAAACCTTTATCAAGTGTATGATATTTTATAAATATCAATACTTGTTAAATCTTGCATAGTGTTATGACGTATCGTCTGGAACCTGTCATTTCTGCCATGCATGTAGTTATTAATATGAATAAAAATTTATGAATGAAAATATGGCTGAATAAACCCATATGTCATTCCTGTCATGGCCATTTCTGACACAGGAACTTAATGAAAATACATTAAAATTTCATTAATTATATTAAACAGCTCTGTCATCCCTTAGAAATCTTAAAAACATTTTCAATAACTTCTTTATTTGCAAAAGTCTAAGACCATCTGTCATTTAATTGAAAATTTTACAATTTCACAGAAACAACTAATTATTTGTCAGATATATTTGAATAAAATTACATTATGAACACTTACATTCTCTAGTACATAAAATGTCTGAAATTGGTACTTTGTGTGTTCCCCTTTGTTTTCTATAATGGACAGAATACAAGAAGGCATACTCTCAATGAGGAATTTGTAGTAGTTACTTGAAATGTCTTTGCACCACACACACTTTATCGCATCAATCAAAGCTTTGAAATTTTATGGCTGTTTTTCTATTATTTTACCTTTTAAAATGGTCAACAAATTCTCACTGATTGAGGTCAGAACTGTTACCAGGCCAGTCAAGCGCTTTTATGTTTTTCCTCTGTAGGTAGTCCTTTACTACATTTGATTTGTGGCATGGAGCACCATCATGCATAAAGATTGTACATCTATGCACTTTCATGTGAATTACAAACTTTTTATGTAACATATCCATATAAATGGGATCATTCATGGTAGTGCCTTTGGCATAAAGGCTATCATGGTATAGTACCCCATATCATTTGACTTGGCAGATGTTTCATAGGGCTAACAGTGTATTTTTCATGAAACCTTTTTGTGTTACGGTTAGTCAATATGTTTTTGGCATAATGCAAATTGACATAAAGTTGATTCATTAGAAAAAAGAACCTGAAATCAATCTTGAGCAATCTATGATTAATGATGCTTCACAAACTTGAGTTTCTTCTCTTTCATTACAGGGTTTAGTCTAGGTTTATGTACCGGTTTATAGGACTTTAATTCAAAATCTTTAGTGAGATGTTGGGAAATGCTGCTGATACTAATATCACACCCTTTTAAATGAAGAAAAGACTTGATTTTCATGCATAAACTCTTCAGAGAGCATATAATTCACTTTATGGATTGTCATCACTTGGGCTTGTTTTCTTAGGATGTCCACTTTTGGTTGCGAAAATCACCTGTATATTGATATTTTATAATTGTGTTATGGATAGCAGTCTTCTCACATTCACTTTTCTGCTTATGTCATGTTCAGAGTATCCTTTATGATATAAAGTCACTATTTATGCCTCTGAGTAACCTCTTATGATTCTTTTTTACCCATTTTTCACTATGGAGAAAATACGTACACAAACTCAGCATGAAAACCAGAAGCAAACTGCTGCTTAAATGCTCTCCCCAACTCTATCAACACCTGCCTCTGTAAAATGAAGCAATACCACCAGGGAATTGAGCAACACGAACAGCAGATGATACAATTTCCAGAAATCTTCTAATATGGACATGTGGTCTTAAATTTTTGCAAATGACTATATTATCACCAAAAGTTTCTAGAAACTATATAAAGTAAAATATTCTTTCGAAATCTGAAAATTGACATCAGTATTTCAGCCATACCTCTATTGTGTATCTTCTGAATAATCTTGTTTTACCTAAACTTTTCTCTTATTCAATGTGAATTTTAATTCTAGTTATATGCAGAATAAAATTAATTTACTCTTTTTTTTCAGTTCACAGTCAGATGCAGATGACTGTAAATAGAGTTTTTAAAATTCTTCAAGCAATTTTTGAGAAGAAGTCTTATCCTGTTTTCATTTTAAAGAATTCTGTTGTACTTTTATCCACCATTTTGTTTCAGAATAGTGAGTATTTTCCCTGTTAGGATTGTTTAGTGGATTGTAATGTTTTTAAAGGGTATACCATATAGAATATCATCTAGTAAATATATTGTATATTAGACCTGTTGTTTTTGTTTATTCATATAATTGAATTTGTTGGTTGAAAGAACTTTCTAGACCTAGTTCAATGTTTCTCAATCATTGATCCATAAATGAATGTCAGTGAAATTTATTTTTCTTGTACCTTTTTAATCTTTTTGTTTAAAATATTTTTATTACAAATTAAATACTGCTCTGATTTATTTATAATCTGCTATAATTTTGTATGAAGGAACTGGATATACAAAAATGTATACTACTAATTTAAATCTTTTGCCACTTTCTTTATTTTGTGTTGATGCTCCCATGTTTTCTTAGCATTTAATCATATGAGTGATTTAAAAAGTTTTAGATAATTTGCAAAGTAAAGAGATTAGTTTTTCTGTATTAAAAAAAAATGTAGCTGATGCTGCTGTTTGACAAATTTCTCATTCTTCGAGCCTCTTTGCTTCGTACCACGAAAACTATAGCATACAAAAATATAAAATTTAGTACACTTGTAAAGAAATATTTTGGGAACACACTGAAATAAGCCGTATTTCGATTTAAACTTTTGTTTAAAATTATTTAATGTCAAAGGCAAAACATTTGAGCTGCAAGTTCCCATCCTAGACAGACTAGCAATAGCAAGACCACACATTTTTGCAGACATGTACCCACATAGTTGAGTTTTTGCAGGACAGAGCCCCTTTTTAACACTTTACAACATAGTTGAAAAGTGTTTATGACTTTGTTCATTCATTCAGTTAGTCAGTAATGTTTTAATAAAAGTTTAAAAAATAACCCTAGGTATTTATTGGTTAATCAGGCATTTTATTTAAATAATTTTTCAGTACATTCACTTACAGCTAAACTATGCTGAAACTAAAATGATTATTGAATACTATCTTTTTCTTTGAATATCATAAGATAATCATAAAAAATAAACTCAATTTAACTTTCAATATGCTTATTTGTTTATTTATTTTTTGTTGTAAATTGTAAAAATTATTTAGAATTAAGAAAAAATACTAGTTGAATGTCATTCATTAACCTATGCACTATAATCTATAGAAGTTCAAATTTTCTAATATAGCACATCTTATATAACCTTTTTTTACTACCACACGTTAACAAATGGTAAACAATTTTGCTTAATTATAAAGTTTGAAAAACCCCAGGGGCGTTGCAAATTTAATAGAGCTGTATAATAGAACTTTTTAACATTAATATTTCATTTATAATTCCATTGAATTGAAATTGTAAGAAAGATTAAAGTAGCTTTATATTATTAAAATAACATTAACCAATATAATGAAATATGCAGTGGTAACTTGAAACTGTAAGTTGGTTACTTTACTTTTTTCCAAGTAATTTTAACAATTTTCAATAACATAATAACAGTTTATTCGCTACATTAAAAAAAAAAATGTGCACAACTTAATCAAAAATGACTTCTTAACCCATTCTTTTAAAATTTCAGCATGCCATAACAAATAATAAAAAATATACATGCAATATATTAGGATACTAAATCATGCAATTACTTACTTGTCAAACTGTTAAAAATATGCTATTTGATGTATGAAATATTACATTTTACATTATTATTTTACTTTCATAACTTTAGTGTAGCATTTTTATTGCTACGATTTCTTACTATTGACAATATCTTAAAAAGAGAATAAAATTTTTTTATCTATATAAATAAAATTGAAAATACATCTACCTGTCTGTCTGTGTGTGTGTTTATCTATTTCATCATCACGGTAGAACAGCCTTATCGAATTTCATGAAAATTTTGTGGGTAGCCTCACTTAAAATTTAGTTCGTTTCGAGTTTCTAGGACCAGAGATTGTCGATATACGAATAAAAATCACACAAATTAACCTTACATAGAAATAGCATTATGCAAGTGATATATTTTCTGCAAATTGATTAAGAAAAATTATATCATGATGCTTAGCAATGTAATTAAATCAAATGTGTTTATTAGGCAGACGATTATTATTAAATTTTTTCTGATTTAAATAATAAAGAAATTGATATAAATATCATGATGCTTAGCAACATAATTAAATCAAATGTGTTTATTAGGCAGACGATTATTATTAAATTTTTTCTGATTTAAATAATAAAGAAATTGATATAAAAGAAAATTTTATAAATGATCGGAATTTCATTTTTAGCTAGATTACATCAATTGCAGCTTTCGGGTTTAAATATTGGGGGAATTAATAACATTTTTAATTTAATACCTCATATGTTTTATTTTATCAAAAACTCATGATGTGTTTAGTCAATTAATTCATATATTATGTTTAGTCAATTAAATCATATTGTTTAACCAAATGTTGAAACAGAATAAAAGTGATAATACTGTTTTGGTGCTTTCATTTTAGTATATATTGATCCAATTTGATATATATATATATTTTATTATTTGCTTGCAAATGGGAGCAGGATATTTTATTCTTCAGATCTACTTCTGAAGATAATTCGTATAGGAAACATAGAAAGCAGAATCAAATTTAGTAGAATTATGTCAAAAGAAAATTAAATGAAATATTTTAATATAATGTTTTGAGTAGCAATGTCATTTAGAATACTGCAGGAATTTGCACATATTTTAAATCATGAGCAGTGTTGGGTATATCTGTTATTAACTGTACACATAAAATTGTAAGCTGTGCATCTATCTGTCTGTTTTGCTCTGGCTTCTGCTATCGGAGGTGACTATTGAACCCTATGGGACCTAATTTTTCAAAGCTTTTAAAAGCGAATTTAAAATTCACAATTTTAGGAAATATTTAAATTATCCCATTAAATATATAAAAAAAATTTCAACAAAATATGTTTGGGTAATTTTTTAAATAAAAATTAAAATAATAATTACACCCATATTATATGAAGAGATCACGTGACCCACTTCTAAATAAAATATCACATCTATCTTATGTCAAAATTGTGATTTTTAAAGTTCTTTTTAATTTATATTTAGTGTTGCATCTGTCCTAAAATGCTTTATTTTTGCTTAATTTCTGTGCATCTGTATTCTGCTCCAACGCAATTACAATATTTTTGAGTTTAAATGCTCATCAAACTTTGATTATTTCTACAACGAAGCCTAATTTTAACGTATGTGCAGAATGTAAACACATCAAGTTGTAAGATGAGTTGTATAAGAATTGTTGAATATTTTTAACGCAAAATTATTTAGCTCTGGAGTTTGGAATATAGCTGATATGAATAAAATATTCATTGATTTTACATGAAGAAGCAGACTGTTTTACAGCATTGCCTTTTCGATGAAGCTTTAAGCATGGAGTTAGAAAGTACTTTTATCTCCATGGTTTTAAGTTTTTAAGTAAAATAAATTATTGTAGTATTGTGATAATTTTAAAAATATCACCTCTGAATGAAAGGAATGGAATAAAAGTGTATGAATGAAATATTCACTGCTTTTACATAGAGAGCCAGGCGATTTATATTTCAATGACGCCATTTGAATAAAGTTCATTTTTTTTATGAAGTTTTAAGTTTTCAAATATAATAAATTATTGTAGTATTCTGATAATTTTAAATATGTCACCATTAAATATATCACATTTTAGAGATGTTTAAATAAAATTGCAGGGCAGTTGGAAAGTGTTTAATAATCAAGGCTTTATGCATGATTGATATTTCTTGTTTTAATTTGATGCAGCTTATGAGTTATTTTGCTTTTTATAAACTTCTGAAGTGAAAATTGTTCTTCTGTATCAGCATGTCCATTGAGTTTCTCTGTCTTGTACCACAAAAACTATATCATACAAAAATTTGAAATTTGGCACATTTATTGAGAAATGATAGGGGAAGACTTTGAAAAACACTGTTTTTTAATTTTTGATTTAAACTTTAGTTTGGTTAAAACAGCTTGTGAAGCGAGCTCAGTGAGCGCCAGAAGATGACATGCATCTTAAGTTTTGTCTGTCTCGCACTGTAAAAACTGTAGCATATAAAAATATGAAATTTGTTGCATTTGTAGAGATATAATAGGGAACATGGTGAAATAAACTGTTTTTCCGTTTAAATTTTAGTTTGGCTTGAAATAGCTCACAAAGTGAGCTCTGTGAGTACCAGCAAGTAGAAGGTATAGCCTTCCGTCCCATGAAGTGAGTTATGGGGATTGGCAAAGCATAGTGAGCAGGGACTGGAGCCCCTAGTTCTTTCTGTAATTTTCAAAATAAGTTTTACCAGTTGTTGCATAATTTTTCATAAAATGCTATTTTTTAAAGGCGCTTTGTCCTGGCTCTCAAATTTCACTATTATATTTCAACAGCTTCAGCATTTGAAAATTGAAAATCATGTTATTATTTTTTTTTACCTTGCTATTTATATCATAACCGAATTCATATTATAGCTGAATACCCGTTGAAAATCAACGGTCTCGCAATAAGCAACCCCTGAATATTGTCATTTTTTAAAATAATTCGTGTTTCACATTTATTCGGCAAATCGAATATTTTAGTGTGCAGAAACCCCTAAAAAAAATTATAAATTATAGATTACGCATGTCTTCCTTTCGAACTATCTACCAGTACACCAATCTACACCCTATCTACCAGTTTCTATCTCATCCCGAAGCATACTATTTTATCACCTCCCCTTTCAAACGTTTTTCTGTGGAACACACCCACAAATGAACATTTTTGAAAAACTCTGTTCGCCTTGGGTTTCTTATCAGATGATTGGCCCATATACCAAATATCAAGTCTCTATCACATTTAAAGGAAACGTGTCTCATTTATTCCGAAAATTGAACATATTTGTGTTCGGCACCCCTTAAAGTTGCAAATATTGGAAATCTGAAATTGCACACTTTCATCCTTTCAAACTATCTACCAGTACACTAAATTTGATGTCTCTATCCTATCGTGAAGCATGTTTTTCTATCACTTCACCTTTCAAACGTTTTTCTGTGTAGCACCCCGTTAAAGAACATTTTTGTCAAACTGTATTCATCTTTGTTTGTTTTGTCAAATGGTTAGCCCATATACTAAATTTCAAGTCTCTATCACATTGTAAAGGAGGCGTTTTTCATTTGTTCATCAAATCGAGCATTTTAGTGTGTGGCACCCCCTACAATAGCAAATGTTGAAAAACTGAAATTGCACACTTTCTTCCTTTCTAACTATCTACTCGTATACCAAATTTGAAGTCTCTATCTCATCGCAAAGCATGTTTTTTCTATTATTTCACCTTTCGAATGTTTTTCTGTGGAGTACCCACCCCCCTTAATATACATTTTTGAAAAACTCCATTTTTCTTGGGTTTTCTATAAAATGATTCGCCCATATACCAAATATCAAGCCTCTATCATGTTCTAAAAAGAGTGTTTCTACTTCATTCCGAAAATCGAACATTTTTGTGTGCACACCCCCCTAAAGTAGAAAATATTGGAAAACTGAAATTGTACACTTTCTTCCTTCCAAACTATCAACCCGTACACCAAATTTCAAATCTTTATCTCATCCCGAAGTATGTTTTCTTATCAATTCACCTTTCCAATGTTCTCTGGAGCACCCCCTTAAACGAATGTTTTTGAAAAACTATAATCATCTTGGGTGTTTTTATAAAATGATTATTCCGTATACCAAATTTCAAGCCTCTATCAAATTTTAAAGCAGCCGTTTCTCATTTATTCGGTAAATTGAACATTTTGGTGTGCGCCACCCCCTTAAGTAGAAAATATTGGAAATCTGAAATTGCATACTTTCTTCCTTTCGAACAATTTACCTATACACCAAATTTGAAGTCTCTATCTTATGGCAAAGTATGCTTTCCTATCATTTCACTTTTCGAATGTTTTGGTGTGGAGCACCCCCTCTAGAGAACATTTTCGAAAAATTAGATTTTTCCAGGGTTTTTTATTGAACGATCGAGCTGTGTACCAAATTGCAAGTCTCTATCTATTCGGGAAGTGCCCAAAAAAAACGTGACAGAACGACGGACGGACAGACAGACAGACACTTGGCAATTAGTATATATAGATAAGTAAGCTTAGTAGATGGGATAAATGTGGAAGAATTTTAATTTTGTATTAAAAAGTAGTCATACTGATGCATTTTCTTAATATAAAGTCATTCTTCAAATTATCTATTTTGATCATCTTTCACAGTGAAGCATCTGATAAAGTTAAATATCTGCATGTAAGTCATATGTCACTGTATGTATCTTCCAACATATTAGATGCAACATTTCCTGGGTAAGGAAGATAAAAACAATTATTCTCTTCCCAATACTTGTCTGCTGTATTTTGGTTAAAAGTTCTTTACCCTAGAAGATCTAAATTGGATTGATATTTAGTTGTGATATTGAGTTGATAAAAATTTGAATTTCATGATATCGCAAATACTTTTACAATTTCAATTTTTATTTTTTCATAGAATTACACCACTCTATTTGAAATGGTTGCATGTTTGTCAACTAATTTATGGGGATTTATTGTTATATTGGTTTATTGTGAAAGTTTTTCTCAAGGAATAAACAAGCATATTTCTCCAACTTTGTCTGGTAAAGTAGAACAATTCCTACTGTGGTGAAAAATAGAGAAAAACTAGTATGCTGATGTAGATTGTTGTATTGGGAAAATTATTTCAAGCTTTAAGGGTTTTGTGATTCAGAAAATTCTGCTTAGTTTATGTAAAGGTTTTGTGAAAGACATATAATCATAGGCGTGCGCAGACATTTTTATTAGGGTGTGCTGCACATAAAAAAATATAAATGTATGCGTATATTAGGGAACGTCCATATATTACGTCATCAGTTTTTAAAGATTTTTCGACCCCCCTCCCCCTGTGTCATCAACCGTCATCATCGGCCTACTTCCCCCCCCCTCCCGTCATCCGTCATCAGACCTTAATTAATAATTTTTTTTTGTAATTGTGTACATTACCCTTGATTACGTCATCATTAACAGAACCCCCTCCTCCCCCTCAGTCATCAGACCGTCATCATTCCACCCCCTCCCCCCAAAATGGTGACGTAATGTATGGACGTTCCCTTACAAGCTAACCGAAGCTGTTTGATAGTTAATTAAACAAATTTATATATATATATATATATATATATATATATATATATATATATAAAATGAAAGATTTTAATCGTAATTTATGCATAAACTACTGTATGAACAAAAAAATCCATCTCTAGCATATCTGTTACAAATGAGTAACTATAGACCAAGACTAAGGATAAAAATAGTAGGTAACATATCACTACAATGGAAAAGGGGATGAGAAGAATATTAGGATACAAAATTCACAATTAAAAGTATATAAATATAAATAAAAATAAAAAGATAACACTGCAAAAATGAGAAAAGGCAATAATAATTAGCTCAAGATAAAAGATTAAGACTTAGAGAACAATCAATTGAAACTACACAAAAAATGGCGGTTAGTTCGAAAAATTGCATTCTCATCAGGACAGCCATACAATTCGAATTAAAACCGATAGAATAGCCAGTTTCTGACAATGGTGATAGTATTTAACTATAGACACCATTGGAACTGGCTAGTGGAAAGAGAAAAATAAATCAGTTGAATTACAAATCAGAAAATTAATACCTCCTCGAACAGAAATATGAACTCAGAAGCATAGTTACCACTTGTAAGTGGAAGAAGCGACTGAGCATTTCACCTCACTTCGTCAATGCGAGTGGGCACCGGAATGAATACATTTGAACGATACATAATATGTATGGAGACTTTCAAAAATAGTAATCAGTATAGGACTCAGGACAAGTGGAAAATAGTCATTCGAAAATAGTAAACAGTAATAGACTCAGGCCAAGTGGTAAGTTAGGTGATAAGAATGGGTGAATTCTCAAAAATGAGTTATCCAATCAAAGATAAATAATGCATGGGGAAAAATATTACGTGGTATATTTGAAATTATTAATAATATTATTTACAAATATTTCCGGATATTGGTAATTTTGACAAATGCGTTTAAGATTATTGATGTGGAGAAAGTGAAACCGAGGATCAGAAAGTCGATGTATTCGAAATAGCTGGTTTAAAATGATGTTTCTAAACAATTGAATAGAATTACAAGATTGGTATGATAGCAGCTTTATGATAGTGAAGTTGTAAGAATCTTTTATATATATATATATATATATATATATATATATATATATATATATATATATATATATATATATATATATATATACACATAGAAAATAAATATAGAATAAATTATAGAAAAACATTAATTTAAAGACAGCCGCAATTTTTAAAAGAAAGCAAGTAAAAAAAATATTAGTGGTTTTGAACTATTGGTGCATAGGAGTAACAACAGACAAATTATTTTTTTTTATTAAATGGTCGAGCCGCCAACTGAAATTTTGTCACCGAACCAGAAATTTTGTAATTATACCCCTTGCGATGGAATGACCCTATTCACAACCCAAGATAATATAATAGTGAAAGCGAGCACATTATTCATAATAATCAATCTGGATTTATTTATCTACCACAAGGAATTAAAACATCTTGGTACTGAAAATCGCAGATTGCAAGATAAAATAACCGTAAAATTTCAGCGACTAACTGCAAAAATTAAAGAGAATGTCAAAGATTGTCGCAATAAAGAAATTTCCGAGCGCAAATAAGAATTATGAAGTATAATTTCGAAATTCCAGTGATAACAAGATCAAGATGAATTAGGAAAAAAATAAAAAAAAACATTTTGGCTAACACCTCTTGAAGTTGTGATTCAAGAACTTAATGATTTATTCAGCAGCTATTTTAAGTACTTATAGGTTGTGCAGGCAAAGTAACTTTAAAAGCTAATGGAAATCCATGTGTGAAACCGCTATTTGAAAATAAGGTATTTGAATTAATGGTCTGGAATTTTAGCAGCTCAACATAGTACAATCTTTTCTTGTTACCCGAAGGATATATTGACGGGCATAGATTTTCCAGAAAATATAAAAATTAATGTGGTGACCAATGCTCCAGGTTCAGATAGGGATTTTAAAATGACTAAAATCATAGACAATTTGAGAAATGGAAAAGAAACAATACATACTGCTGGATAAATTCCTTTAATATAGTTTTGCCTCTTAGCACATGTTATAAAATAAGACACCGTTCACCTGGTATAATAGATTTGAATTCTTCAATTACTTCAGAATAACTAACTGATGAAGCCAACTCCTGTTCAATGTACAAAATCATTAGGGAATCTAAGTGTTGTTGTGACATTGTACTTCTTAATTTACTCTTCACCTGAGACAATTTTGAGAATGCTCTCTCACAGGAACAACTGGTAACTGACAAGGTGGCAAAGCACTTGATAGAGTTGTAAACTGAACCATACATTGACGAACATTCCGATAGTTTAAACCAATCCAACCACTCTCGGATGATGTTTGTCGTACTTCTTTTTAGAAAAGGACAATTATTACTTCGCAGCAATCTTATTTCCGCTTCTAACTCATCGAAAGATATTTTAAATTGGTCGAAAATTAATTTCAAGTTGTTTCTATCAACATTTAAACTCAACAATTCTTCCATTGCTATGACAAGTTGACACGTCTCCTGTTCAAAACGCTGATCGATTCCGCAGATCATTGAATCAAGGACTGGGTAGAAAGAAGTTATTCTCTCATAATCTTCTCGCGTACTGAAATGATGCTGGGTTTGGATGTTGTCGTCAATACGTGTGGACGATTTTCTCTTCTTCAGAGGAGGGATTAGTATGCCCTTCTCTTCACAAAGTTCCATAGTTTCATCGAAAATAAGTTTAAAATCGTTTGGATTATCTCTCATTGCAGATAAAAGAATTTCGTAAATTTTTAACTCCAGTGAATGCAGTAAGTAATTTCAGACGCGGACTTTGCAGAGTTTTACTAACTTTCAGTAACATGTGCAAAATAGGGTGCAATATGTTTAAGGAAAAAATAAACTTGAACGAATTTAGCTCATGGACAAGACCCCTTGCTTTAATCTTGACATCGGAAAGGCGAGTTGTTTCAATTATTTCCTGCAAAGCTTGTAAAATTGCAGAGTAGTTATGTTTCACTGCTGAGACTGCTTCTGCTCTGCAGGCCCATCTTATGTTTGAAAGGGACTTTAATGTCTTCAATTGGAATCCCACTTCGTGTCATATATTTTCCAATACTCAAGTTAAAATACATCACATTATAAAAAATAAGTAAAGCATAACTCACTCAACCCCATCAAGTAATTTTGTATCCATATTGTGCAGAAAAAAACAACAGAGCACTAAAACATTATGTATGACTGCTTTGTGTGTTTTTAAAATCAAACTGAATTTTTTGTTATGGCTACCGGAAGGAAGTGTGTAATTAACTCTATCTACATGTAGGAATAGGAAGCAATGTGAACTTTACTTATTAAATTTTATTAAGTGGAAATTTAAATGTTATTTTGAATTATAAAGTCTTTTAATTCTGTTATCAATATAAAGAACAGGAATTATTCTGTTGCAGCTCTGCAGCAGGGATGTCCGAACTCTTCTGGGGTCCTCCAGCGATACTTAGTTTTTTAAAGAGAGTCCGACGATTATTTCTTTATTCTTATTTCTTTCGTTTCTTGAATGCCTAATCACCATATGTGAAATAAAGAATCGTCAGCTCAGTAGTGTCGCCGTTTATTCGAATAGGATTTAAAAACAGGCAAATGTTTTAGATACAACGAAAAATTAGGCGGTTTTTTTTTCTATTTTTTTTTTTTTTTTTAGAACGCTTGTTGACGAATTTTTTTTTCATTGAGGAGTCTACCCCTTCCATTGGGGGGTCTAAAAAAAAAAAAAATTCGAGCATTAGAGTGTGCTGTAGCACACCCAGCACACCCCGTGCGCACGCCTATGCATATAATATAATTAGAACTGTGTGTATATTAGTTATTAAACATAGAAAATTTCTTCTCAACCTTCTCTGTTTCTTGAATTTTAACCTAATTCAAGTATGCATTTAAATAAAAATGTAACATAAAAGAAAATTCTTGAGCTTCATTTAGTATAAGCAGAATAATTCTAATTAAAGATTTTTTTTTGAAGTTTATAATTCTAATTAAAAAGTCTCTGGTAAAAGTTATCAAATGAGTTTCATTTAAATTTATACTTGTTATTACTTTTAGTCAGAGAAAATTGTCTAGTATTGTTAATATTTAATTGTTAACGTATTTTGTAATTCTGTCGTTTCATCTTAGGGGCTGCTCAGGATTTAATTAATGAAGATGCTTGTCTCAATTCGTTGATGAATCTATACAAGTAAACATAAAATTTTGATCACTATTATTAAAGAAAAGCGATCTGGTTTTAGGGTTGAGAAAAGCCTAGGCTTTTTAAACATCAACCCAATGAGTTTTAATGCCTCCATGGGCCTTGAAAGTCCTTGATTTTAGTTTTTATTTTCATGGGTCTCTGAGAAGTACTGGAAAAAGGCTAGAAGTCCTTAAGTCCCTGAATTTTCCGTTTTGAAAATTCTGTAGTCCAGATTCAATGGGAAACTACCACTATAAATATGCACACATATTTCACTTCATTCCACATTTTCAAAGAAAACCATATCACAAAATCCCTTGCTTTCTCTCATGCAGTGAGATTATATTCTTTAATTTCACCTAAGAACTTTGTGTTATATCTAAATTTTTTACATTATAGAAAAGTTTTTTTTTTCATGAAGATTAATTTGTTGTATGAGAGATGAAAGACTGTGTGATATGTACGGGGTGTCCAGTGCTATCGGTGCCCAATGGCTATTTCCTCAATCGTTAGTCACAGAGATACTTCCAATTGCAAAAATGTTTTAAATTTTAAAATCTATTATCTTAGAAACAGTTTAAATCAATAAATACATTTCTGAAAGAAATACGAAATAGAAATTTTTATACAATCCCACGGTCCTACCAATTATATTTAGGAAAATCATCATACAATTTCATGCAAAAAAAAAAAAAAAATCTTCCTTTACAACCAAAATTCACAGAGTTATGAAGCATTAAACTTTGACTTAAGTCGCTTTTCCACGCATAAAAATGTCTCTTTTCAGGCAACCAACCAATCAGGGACCGTATTGACCATTTCTCCAGGCAACCAACCAATCAGGGACTGTATTGACCATTTTTCAGCACAAAAAGTGCTCCAACCTTAAACAGCTATAAGTCGGTCAAATTTGGTCATAAAAGGATGATTTTTTTTTATTTTGCATAAAATTGCATGAGGATAATTTTCCTAAATATAATTGGTAGGTCCGGGGTACTGTATAAAAATTTATATTTCGTATTTCTTTCAGAAATACATTTATTGATTTAAACTGTTTCTAAGATAATAGATTTTAAAATTTAAACAATTTTTGCAATTGGAAGTTTATCTCATGCACCCATGAAAGAAATTTTAAAATCTAATTTACCTGTGATTTGGGAATTTAATAAGAAAATCTTGGATTACTAGAGACATTTTTCAAAATTGGTTTACCACATATTTTTATCCATCTGTAAAACGTTACTGTGAATTGAAACAAATTGAACAAAAGGCTCTATTACTGATGATAATGCTCCAAGCCATCCCACCAACTTGTTCGAATTAAACACTTGCATTCCGGTTGAAGTAGTTTTCCTACCACACAACACTAAGTCATTCAGCTGATGGATCAGGGAGTCATATCAAATTTTAAGGCATATTATCTTTGTTGCACATTTCAACAACTTATTGATAAAACGGACGGAGAAACTAAAGAATCAATTCTGCAATTTTGGAAAAAATATAACATCATGGATGCCATAGGCAATATCAACCTTACTTGGTGAGAATTAACTGATAAATGCATGAATGGAGTGTAGAAGAAGGTATGACCAGAGGTATCCAAGGATTCTCAATGATAAGAGCCTATCGTTGGCCAAATTACCAACTTGATACAGCAGGACTAGGAGATGTAGATGAGCAGGATATTGAGGAGTTACTGCAGGTTTCTGGTGAGAGCTTTACCTTCAACAACGACCTTCAAGAGCTGGCAGAACAAAGAATTCATGTAGAACTTGAAAATAGTGATTCTGAAAACGAAGAATGCAAAGAACTTGCTACAGATTTCCTTAGTAAAAGTTTGGTAATGATAATAGAAATTGTTGATCAGATTGTAACAAATGATCCAGATTTTGAAAGGAGTACAAAAGCAAGACGAGGTGTTTTGGATCCGATCTCCTGCTACTGACAATTGCTTAACGAGAGAAAAAGAAAGCGACAAATGACACTAGATGACTTCATCACAAAAAAATTAATTTCAGAAGGGCCAGGACCTTCATCACAAAAATGAACTTAATATTTCTGTATGCATATGTTTATGTGTTATGTAACATATATTATCCAGATTAATATAAAAATAACTTGAAATTAAAAAATTTGTTTATTTTTGGTCGTGTGTTCACCTTTCCCTATTTACTATGTGTTAAAATGACCTCATTTAATGCTGTTTCATTTAGGGCTTTGTCGTCTAGGAATGCATCCTAAGCACTACACGAGGTCTTAGTGTGTGTATATACTGTGTGTATATATAATATTAAATATGAACATAATTAAGAAAAAGGATAAATGATTCTGTAATTCCAATTTACAGAGTATAAAGCAGCTACAAATAAAATGGAAAATTATCAAAGAAACAGTCATATTGGATACAAAAGCTTTAGGCAAGAAATAGTACCAAAATGACACAAAAAGATTTTTGAAACAAGAATTTGCCTTGAGCCTTTACCAACCTAATCTCAAAGCAAATAACTGAAGGTAATTTCTGAAGTTAGCCAATGTATATTAATATAAATTCATATAAATTATTGGTCAGCCATTGGGCGACTGCCTGCACAGGTAATTTTTACACACAATAGACATAAAGTGGATGAAAGCCAGATATAGCAAAGAAAGATCGAATATATTTTGATTTATTTGTTCAATTCAAAAAAAGATATTACATAATATGAACAACATATAAAGTAATGTTAACATCCATAGATATAACAAGGAATACTTATGAGATAAGCAATTTAAAAAGTTTATTTGTTAAATGAATTCTTGAAAGTGAATATTCAAACTTTTCCAAATTACCGAGGATTACAAATTTGCCATTAGAAATCTAAATAATAGATACATTACTATAACCTACTTTATAAAATTTGTTCAAATATAATTTACAATTATATCAGATATTCAATATTCCAACATTATTTTACTTACAAAGAAACTGGTGAAAAACAGATTATAGTAATGCTATCTATGAACAATGGAAATAACTAAATTATATTACTGCTAAATATATTAACTAGTATTAATAATATATTCTAAGCAAATGGGAAGTTTAGTCATTGGTAAAATTCTATACTAATAGATCTGATCTAATTTTCTAAGCAGCTATAATAATATAAAATAAAATTGTAATATTTAAAATAACATGACACAAGCACTGGTTATTTCAAACACCATAGTTAATTTTTGGGATTTACCATTAATTAGTAATCAAGATAAACAAAATTAGTTAATAATGAGTAACAAAAGTAGTATTTAATTTATGATAACTAGTAGCTATTATTATAAAGTGATTATTTAAACACAAAATTATTAGCAAAATTATTATAAACTTATCAGGATATGAATATTAAAAACATTTATTTAGAAATTCTAAAATATTTTGATTTATATTTTGGTTAGAACATAATCTATTAATTCTAAGCAAGCTATTATTAACAATAATTCTAAAAATGCGGCTTGAAACATTAGGTGAGAAGTACTGCATATTAGCAGTCTCAAATTTAAATTGTTTAAATTTATTATATAATTGAAATACTAATTTATTTTCATTGTCAAGTAATATTGTAAGATTTAAGAAGTTTGCATTAATGAGTGGAAATTTATCATTAGGTAATAGTTCAAGGTAGGAAGGGTATTGGGTAAGAATAATATTAAAATTAATATTGATTGTAATTTTGTCTCATCATCACAAAAGAACAGCTACACCGAATTTTATTAAATTCTATGGGTAGCCTCAGAATAGCACCTTAATTTAGTCCATATTTTGAGTTTCTGGGACCAAAGGTTGTCAAGACATTAATTAAAAATGGCTAATTAAACCTTCCATAGACATAGCATTATGCAGACGATATTTTTTCTACCAATTTATCTGAAGAAAGTTATATCATGTCACTTAGCAATGGATTTAATTCAGTGTTTATGCAGCAGACGATTTTTATTAAATCTTTTTCATTTTAAATAATAAAGAAATGTATATAAAATAAATTTTATCAAAATTGCATTTTTGACTAGATTATATCAATTATGGCCTTTAGGTTTAAAGATTATGTGGGTATTGATATTTTTAATTTATTATATCATCTGTTTTATTTTGGCAAATATTGTTGAAACTCATATATTGTAGTACGGGTAATCTTCCAATTTAAGAATATAAGTAGTACGGTATATCTTACCATACAATTTTAGCGCTGTCATTTTGGCATATATTGCAATCAATTATGACCTTCAGATTTAAAGATTACTGGAATTATAGATATTTTCAATTGATTACGTCATCTGTTTTATTTTGACAAAAATTTTTGAAACTCATATATTGTAGTATGGCTACTCGTCTACTAATACACAGGTATATCTTCTAATATTCGAGAATATAAATAGTATGGGTATATATATCTTCCCATGCAAATTCAGCACTTTGATTTTGGCATATATTAATTCCATTTCATATTTTTTGTAAATTTGTTTAAAAATAGGACCAGGATGTTTTTTCCTCAAATTTGCCTGTGAAGATAATTTTATATAGAGAAAACAGATTCATAAGCATCTTTTTAGGAGCATCAATTTAAATATTTTAATAGAATGCTTTGAATAACAATGTCATTTAGAATACTATAAGAATTTGCTCATGATTGAGATTAATAATTTTCTTTATACTATACAGGGTGTTCGTAAACTGTTTTAACAAAATAAGAGGGGTGATAGTACCCATCAAGATGAACAATATTTACTATGGAACCTAGAGTCGCATTCCACTCTAAGTCTCAGAAAAGAGTAACTTCAAAACACGTCTAACAAGCACAAGTCGCCACTTCGGATGACATAGCTATTGTGCCAGAACATCTCCGTCAAGCATGTACTGTATGCAAATTTCCAGTGACAAGAAGCAGCAGAGAAAGCTGCAGTTGATTGGCTGATTGGACGTAGTGGACCTGTGGCTTGGCCTCCACACTCACCGGACCTCAACCCACTGGACTTCTTCTGGGGGCTCATGAAATCATTGGTGTACGAGATGCCCGTGGACTCTGTAGAAAATCTCGTCGCGAGAATCGTTGCAGCAAACAGGATAAACACGACACCAGGTGTCTTCGAGAGGGTGCACCAGTCGTTCATTCGCCGGTGTGAATTGTGCAACGGCACCCTTGGCTATCACTTTGAACATCTACTTTGAGTCTTTCTTTGATGTAAATAAATGAGATTGTGCAACTTATGATTATGTTAATTCTCTTTATCTTCACTGTTGAAAGTTCAACTTTAACTTTACGCTTCTCTGACATTCAGAGAGGAATGCGACCCTAGGTTTCATAGTAATTATTGTTCGTCTTGATGGGTACTATCACCTCTTATTTTGTCAAAACAGTTTATTAACACCCTGTATTTTTCATATGAAGAACAGGTATACTGCTAGTTCTATATATACAGGGTGTTCAGTGCTATCGGTGCCCAATGGCTATTTCCTCAACTGTTAGTCACAGAGATAGTATTTTGGAATGGTACACAAGCAGTGGTTTTAATTTAAAATCAACATTGGCGTTACCACCCAGAAGAAGGGTGAAATGGTCTTTTGCAGTTTTTTATTCCGGTCCTGGTGTTTGTTTGTGCGATATAAATGTGCACTTTGTCATTCTCTTCCAGAAAAGTCCCGTCTCGTTAACATTAAAAACTCGTTCGGGAGGATAATTTCCCTTTCTCAGTTATGACTTTTAAAGTTGCTTGAAAAGCTGAAGCAACAGCAGTATCTGCACACGCTTTTCCGGTGATTCAAATGTTGTGGAGGTTGCTTCTTTCTTTAAATTTATCGAACCTACCTCTGCTAGCTGCAAAGTTTTCACTCATATCTTCTCTTTGATTTTGAATGTGATTAAATATAGCCTTTTGCATGATTATTGCCTGACTTAGTGGCACGTTGTATTCGATTTCATCGAATCCAAATGCAAATTAATCCAAATGCAAAGACGTTTCTCCATTTCCTCTAAGACATTGCTTCTGGATCTTGTTAACTTTGTTGCAGAAGGCATTGTGGTTGGCAACTTAATTTTGTTCTTATTTTTTAAAATGGTTCGTATAGTAGAAGTAGACAAATTTAAAGTGATTCTAATGTCGACTTGACATTCACCCCTTTCCAATCGCTTCAGCAGCTGCATTTTAATGTCGAGCTAAATGTTTTTTCATGTCATTTTTGTTTTATTATCTTTACACCCACTCATTTTGAATAATCTAAAAAATTATATGGATTCATTTTTAATGAACAAATAGAATTTTTATTGATTTTCTTACACAATAATGTCAATGATTACTGCACAATTTAATAGTGTTTTACACAGTGCTTCAAAACTTATTGCTATAACGTGGACATTGTTTCACTGCTAATGAAATGAAATGCTATGACGCCAAAGGAGAGAGTTTCTCCTCTGTTTTGAGGCAATGACACGTAGCGTTGGAGACCTGACATCAATAGAGAGAGAGGTAAAAATAGCTTCTCCTCTGTTTTGTGGCAACGGTGAGCGTACGTGTGCAGTGTAGCCTTTCATGATCTCTTGTGCAGGGGAAGTACAGTGCTTTTTTATGCTTCGAGCAGACCGCATTATTTCGAATCTCATATATATATATATATATATATATAAATATATATATATATATATATATATATAAAATTTTAATCTGTGGGTGTTATAGAAAGTTAGGTTTATCGTGTTGCAGCTTCTTACTTTTCGTTCATTGGATTTTCAAACTACTATTATATATATCTCTTAACTTCAATAATTTATTTGCAAAACATCAGCACTTGTTACCCATAAAGGAAATCAAAATACAAAAATCCTTCAAATATAATTTACCAATTGGTAGAACTATTTACAATTACAATGAAGTTTCCAGGACATTAAATTCCGATGACCTTACATCATGTGTATGCAGCAATAAAAATCTTGCCCCTTATGTCAACTCCTCTCATGGACACATTATTACTGGGGATCTCAGTATAGTTCAGGATGATATACTTAGGGATATTATGAATAAAGGGTCTAAATTTCGCATTCCATTCTGCCATCACCCTAAACAACTTCTTCAGTCTATATCATTTGATTTTGATAAATTCATATATCAACTTGCTTGTTCACATTCCATTCCTATTGAAGCATTCCATCTATGGAAGTATACTACCTTACATCTACTTAAAAATGTTATATATTATATATATATAAACATTAAATTAACGAAGCCTAGGTATCCTTATAAACAACTCCTATCTGCTATTAAAGAACTACAACATTTTGTCATAACTTATGTAGATAAAGCTTCTAATAATTATGCCATCATTTGTAAAAAATATTATGTTTCTCTGTTACAGAATTACTTAAAAAATAATCAAATTTTTAAACCCATTAATAATCAGTCTATCAAAATCAAAACTAAAATGTTAAAATTATATACACAATTAAATATTAATTGTAAGTTTTTTAAATTTACTTATGTTACTTTGGTTCCTAAATTCCATAAATCACCTCTCAGTTTTAGAACAGTCACTTGTGGACATAATACCTTTACCACTACAGCTAGTAAGTACTTGCTTAACTGTTTAAATAGAATTAATGAATCTCTTAAATTTAGGAATTCAGGATATTTCATTTTGAACAATAGTTTTGATTTAGTAAATCACCTTAGCAAGCTTCCACAAATTCCTGGTTTCCATACCTTTGATTTTAAAGACCTCTTTAATAATATTGTCATTAAAGATTTATATAAAGTTATTATCTCTCTTTATCATGAATATCTATCTTCCAATAATGTTGCATTTAATGTCAAAAACTTTCCTATGCTCTTGCACTTTGTGTTATACAACAATTATATTATCCAAGGTGATAACATTTATTTACAAACAGCTGGTGTACCACAAGGTGGCTGTAGTAGTAGTATACTCGCTAACTTATATCTTTATTATTATGAATGTCATTTTAACTCTAATTCATATATTATATATAGATATGTTGACGACTTAATTTGTATTATCATTGATGATTCCTATCGTATTAATATTGATTTTTACCCATCTAACCTAGAATTAATTCCTAATGAGCCTAGTGTTAGTCAAACTGTAAATTTTTTAGACCTAAATTTAGATACCCTCAATAATCATGTAATCACCAATCTATATGATAAAAAAGATTCTTGCAACTTCACTATCATAAAGCTGCTATCATATCATTCTTGTAATTCTATTCAATTGTTTAGAAACATCATTTTAAACCAGCTATTTCGAATACATCGACTTTCTGATCCTCGGTTTCACTTTCTCCACATCAATAATCTTAAACGCATTTGTCAAAATTACCAATATCCGGAAGTATTTGTAAATAATATTATTAATAATTTCAAATATACCACGTAATAATTTTACACATGCATTATTTATCTTTGATTGGATAACTCAATTTTGAGAATTCACCCATTCTTATCACCTAACTTACCACTTGGCCTGAGTCTAATACCATTTACTATTTTCGAATGACTATTTTCCACTTGTCCTGAGTCCTATACTGATTACTATTTTTGAAAGTCTCCATACATATTATGTATCGTTCAAATGTATTCATTCCGGTGCCCACTCGCATTGACGTAGTGAGGTGAAATGCTCAGTCGCTTGTTGAACTTACACGTGGTAACAATGCTTGTGAGTTCATATTTCTGTTCGAGGAGGTATTATTTTTCTGATTTGTAATTCAATTGATTTATTTTTCTCCTTCCACTAGCCAGTAGACAGTTCCAATGGTGTCTATAGTTAAATACTATCGCCATTGTCAGAAACTGGCTATTCTATCGGTTTTAATTCGAATTGTATGGCTGTCCTGATGAGAATGCAATTTCGAACTAACCGCCATTTTTTGTATAGTTTCAATTGATTGTTCTCTATGTCTTAATCTTTTATCTTGAGCTTATTATTATTGCCTTTTCTCATTTTTACTGTGTTTTCTTTTTTATTTTTATTTATATTTATATACTTTTAATTGTGAATTTTGTATCCTAAAATTCTTCTCATCTCCCTTTCCATTGTAGTGATATGTTACCTTCAATCTTTATCCTTAGTCTTGGTCTATAGTTACTCATTTGTAACAGATATGCTAGAGATGGGTTTTATTGTACATACAGTAGTTTATGCATAATTTTCGATTAAAATCTTTCAATTTTTATATATATATATATATATCTTTTTATTGCCTTTACGCAGTACGGTTTTTATTACTCTCTTTGGCAACAGCAGTTAACTTCTTTTCATTTCTGCATATGGCAACATTGGTCTAGTCATATATTGCTCGTCATGGTTGAACTTTTAGAGGTGTGTTTTAAGGTATTTATATTTCCTATATTTTTTTCCAATCTTTATGCTTGCCATCCATATAATACAAGTTTATAGATAAAATTTATCTTGTGTTTCAGAAACAAGCATTTTTATGTTCATTTCGAAGGGATTTTATGCAGTACGGTTTTTATTACCCTCTTTGGCAATAGCAGTTAACTTCTTTTCATTTCTGCGTATGGCAACATTGGTCTAGTCATATATTGCTCTTCATGGTTGAACTTTAAGAGGTGTATTTTAGGGTATTTATAATTCCTATATTTTTTCCAATCTTTATGTTTGTCATCCATATAACACAAGTTTATAGATAAAATCTATCTTGTGTTTCAGAAACAAGCATTTTTATGTTCATTTCGAAGGGATATATGGACTTGAAAAAGAATTTTTTCGAAATGAACTATTTTTAAGCCTAGAACTCTTCCACGTACAAGCTTTTTTGCTTGATTTTTTTGTTTTCCTATTTTCATTCCTCCCCTTTCAAATTTGTTGATTATCTTTATCTTTATGACCTGCATTACATTTTATAATTTCCTCTTTATGGTTGAATTTCCTTTATTTCATTGTATTTTGTACGCAAATTTTAAAATAGTGTATTATGAGTTACTACTTACATTCTATCATTGGATTTACAATTTTATATTTTTATATATATATATATATATATATATATAAGAAAAAAAGGTTTGAAGATCCAATGAAAGAAAAGTGAGAAGCTGTAACACGAAAATTCAACTATCTAACAGGCTTACGAAATAAAAGTATAAATCAACAAATCCTCAAGCAAATGGAAAAAATAAAAAAACAAATAAATAAAATAAAAATCAAATCAACAAGTCAATGAAAAGTATCAAAATACAAAAGGTATGGAATTGAAAAAAGAATAACGAACGAAATCAAGCACAAACACTATACACGTGGACAAGGCTCTAAGCCTAAATCATGAATTGTTCACTTCCACAAAAATCGTAATCATGCCCAAGTTTTTTGTAGAAGCAAACACAAAAATATATGTTTCTGAAGAAATAGATAGATTATATCTATAAACTATTTCTACTTGGACGACATATATACATAAAAAAAATAAAAGGAAAAATAGATACCAAAAAACTGATTAAAAAAACACACTAATCTAGTAAGCATGGGAACACAGAAAGAAGTGACAAGTGTTGCCATACACAAAGGAAGAAGATATACTGCTGCCATTCGTAAGATATAAATAACAGTAATACGGAAAAACATGTACAAGAGATAATATACCATCAAGAGGGGCAAAAATAGAAAGGCTAATGTCTAAGTGGATGTATAAATAAAATATAATTAAAACAAGAGAAGGGAGATGTCAGGCTAAAATTTAAAGCAATATTAAATAAATAAAATCAAGAAAATCCAGCTATTCTAAATTTTTATATATATATATATATACATACACATACATATCCCTCCCTCAACTGTTCTGTGTGTTACCACAAGTTCTTGAAAAATTTTGAATAGGTCTTGAAAAGTCCTTGATTTTTTGTTTTAAATTCAAGAGTGAGAACCCTGTATTGGGCTTTTTTGGCTGTTATTAGGTTTTAAAATACGATAAAATACAAAGCATTTAGCACAAACTTATGAGTATGTATGGCAAAGTAAAAATATATATGTGTCATTAAAGAAACTTCTGTAAATTAAAAATATTTTTAAAATGTTTTTTTTAATGCAGTTAATCTTACATTGAAAAAGCATTGTAGAAGTTTGAATGTCCAAAAATTTTTTATAGGATCCACAGCTTTAATGAATGACTCATGAATATATGATTAAAAAATATAAAAATTAATACAATTTAATTATTGTAATAAAATTTGAAGAAAAATAACAAATTTTTATTGAAAAATAATTGCAAAATTTAATATAATCAGTAGGGGAATTGCAAATAATTAGAAGGATGGAATTACTGTTGACGTACTGTTGAAGGATGGAATTACTAGGAAGGATGGAATTATTGCAGGACGTCTCCTCCCCTTTAAGAAAAAAAAATATTGGTGCATATAGTAAAAGAAGAATTGAAACTAAATTTTTTAAGACACATCAAGTGTTTATTTTTCAACTGGTGCTAACAAAGTACTAGCAGTATAATAGGTGGTATTTAATTGATAGAAGAGCAAAAAGGGTATGCAGTATCAGCGAAAATTTTCTTTTTTCAAAGAGGAGTTTTCTGGTAAATGCATTTTTTAAGAAATATTAGAAGAAAAAAAAAGTCTGCAGTATAGTAAATTTGTAATATCAATATTTTTTAGAGCTTAACACAATTTAAATGTTATTTAGTAAAAAAAAAAATGTTCAGTTTTCATTATACAATGGCACCTGTCTAGATCACTTTTTTGGCCAATTCAGATAGGTGTCCAACTTATAAATATTTTATATAAGGCATATCAACAGCTATTGATGTCTATTTAAATGAATTAATACCTTTGTGTTTATTTAGCCAGTAACTGACAAGATAAACTTTAGAATATGTGCTTTAAAAAATTATAACAATCAAATTAAAAAAAAAAACACTCTTTGTAGTAGATGGTTTTCTTTTTAAACCTGAGTATGTTTTTTAAAGTGGGTAGTTAAGCAGACAATCTAGTCTAGTTACTATATTTTAGTTCATGATAGTATTGTCTCAAATATGAATTTTCAGTTATTGAAAAATTAATATTCATTTATCTTGATTTTCCACTGATTAGTCAGTGGAGATTTTTTATTTATACTGATCAAGATACTAATGAATGCTATTTTTATATTATCACAAACATGAGAAATTTATTAAGATATTATTATTACTTGACTGCAATATTCTATTATATATTCTAGATATATATATATTTATATCTTTATGATCATTGGTATTTAAATCTGTTAAATTTGAAGTGTAGTAAAATTCTGTTTAAATTTGATAAAGTGCAGTAACATTGCATAGATCTGAAATTGAGAATTTTCCTTGTACAAGCTTTAAAATTTTTTAAGAAATTACAAGTATGAGTTATAAAAGATCTGTGTTTTAGCAGGGTTTCCATTCTACCTGGTAAACTTAAAATTTTAGGGGAATTGATTGACTATGACCAAAATGTCGGGGAATTTTAATATCTTAACTAGGATTAACTCATTTTTATAAAGTTTCTAGGAGATTTTGTGTTGTGGGATTGTTGCGAATTTTGTTTGTTTCTGAATAAGCATGATACAACAAGGAGCCACTTATTTAGATATTAGGTTTAGCTGTATTCTATTTAGTTATGGAAATTTTCCAGTTTAAGAAACTATTTGGAAAAAGTCAGGGTATTTTATAATGTATACGTACATTTTGGAAATCAACTGGATTTCCTTCTGATAAATAAGCATATGAATGTTGATTACCAAAACATACATATGCTTATTTATCTTGACTTGTACTGCATTTTACATTATAAAGCAGTTCATTATTGATTGTGCTCAAAGTCACATGCTTTACTTATTTTATAATGTTGTATGGGTTTCAAATCTCTCAAAAGTTGATATGATATCAGTGATAATTAACCTGGGACACTTCATTGCTAAACCCTGGGGCCTAATTTTGATTTCAACTCGATTATAGACATACAACTTTCTAAAGGTAATACACAATAGTACATAGCAAATTTTTTATGACTTCTTTTACACCTTTAAAATTTTTATCGCATCACAGCATGTTATTCCTTTGTAAAAACTGCAAGTAAATGTGTAAAAAGAAGATAACTGCTAGTCAAGTGGTCTTCTTAAACGTTCTATGGTGACCAACTAGTTGTTTAAGAGCAGCTTGAATTTCACTGAACCTCAGATAATATTTATAAATATGAACACAATTAGCACTTTAAGAGTTTGTATTATAAATTTGAAATTAAAATATATTGAAGATTTGCTCATTTTGAAGGAAATGTTAATTTCTTTTATAATTAAACATTTCTGTTTTAGGTGTTATGTTCCTGTTTACACTACTTGTAAGAGCTTGACCGCTGAAGATCCTGATTCTTTAGAATTATGGTTAAGCGTAAATAGCACTTTATGCTTTGCTGTAAATAATCCTCTAAATGGTATGCTACCTTTAACATTTTCAATTATATGTCATATGTAACAGTAATCTAATATCCAGATATACAAGGTGCAATAATTCAAGTATTGGTTAATCAATGAATATCTACATTTCGATATTTAAGTTGTAGAAAGGGAGGGTTTCTCATTTTGTAGCTTGAATGAAATGTTATTTCGAGCTTGCCATATTACGTTTTAAATTCTTATAATTAAAATTCCATGAAATTGATTGAGTAAAAGGGTTTACCTTTTCCAAAGGTAACCTGTAAAATCATTATCAACTAAAAATAAAACACAATTATGCAGTAATTTTCATTTGACAAACATATAGTCTACCATTTCATGCAAACACTTGATCACAGTTTCATACAAGCACTTAAAAATATACAGTGACAGGAGCTTTTAGTTCCTACATACTCCATTAGTTTCATCCACAACTAGAGACTCATGAGGACTGTCACATAGGTAAGACACACCTTTTGGAGAACATCTAATGCCATATACATGATTATTAAAATAATATTAACATTATTGTTGAATAATTTGTCAAGAGATATAGTTGTGATCTGTATTATCAGTCATATTGTGTTATGTACTGATATTTTTCTCATGTTTGTACACCTGTAAAAAGATCTCAAAAGCAATGGCTAATATAATATTTCTAACTGAAAAGGAACTAACAGAAATATTCATTATCAATAGTTATTTGCTTATTTTTTTCCTTGTAGTTTCATAAAAAATTCATCAGGAATGTCCAAGGGACAAGTTTTTAAAATATAATGTAAATTCTTTATATTATCAGTTCTATACAGCTGATGTAGCTTTGACTGAAAAGGATATAAGCCATATATGTCCAATGCAGTGTCTAAGAAACCAAATGGTGTCTGATGTATTTGATCAACACAGTAATCAATACAGAAGGTCGTTTGCATTTTATGGAAACGATTTTGTATTTATGTTTCTCATTAACATTTTGAGATGAAGATTTGGCATTTTTAATATAATCGTCTGCTACTGTTTTGATTGGAATGTAGAATAAAAGATTTATTTTGAAAATGGCTCGAAGGTTATGTAAATGCGCTTTCCGAGGAAAAATATTCGTATCAACAAATTGTAAAGCAGTGTAAAAATTGAGGTTATTGCGTTTCAAAAAAGGTATTATTAATATATTAAATTTGAAAAGGAAAAAGCGTCTAGCTGAAATTAAAATTGAAAAAATGGCCGCAAAATCGCATCCGAAGACTGTTCGAACATGGATAAATATCAAGAAAGTGAAGTCTCTTATCCTAAAAGAAAATCCACCAACTCAGAGATCCATTGCATCGAAACTGGGAATGTCTTCTGGCACTGTAAGTAAAATCATTCATAAGGATTTGAAGTTAAAAAAGATGTTTAAATCTAAAGTTCATCTGCTTTTGCCAAAACATATTGCAGAAAGAAAAACAAATTGTAGAAAATTATATGAAAAACACCTAGCTGCAGATAAATGGAAATTTGTAGTAACACTCGATGAGGCACGGGCGTATTTAAGTGACTGAAATAAAAAAAGAGCAATTTTCTATAGCTCAACTGACGAAAATGTCTGTACAAAATGGCTTCATCAATGTACAGAAAAGTTCCCAAAGGGATTTATAATAGTTGCAGGATTTTGTTACAACAGTAAATTAAAACTGAAAAAAGTCTCAAGTAAAGCTAAAATTATTTCACTCTACTATCAGCAGAATATTTTAGAACTAATTTTTGAAGAATTTCCAGCCTTATATTGAAAGGACATCAATAAAGTTGAGCTTGATATGGACAAAGCCTCTAGTCACCAGTCAACTGCTGTATATTTAGCTAAGGAAGAATCAGAAACAGGAATAAAATGTATCCCATTTAATGAAATACCTGTAAAATCACCTGACATTTCTCCTATTGTCTTTTGCGCTTTCGGTTTGTTTAAACGAACCTTAAGAAAATGGATGGCATCCAAGAACACTGAACGGACTTTGGAAAATGACCTAAGAGGAGTGGGATAAAATTGAATTGACGGTGCTAAGAAAAAGTTTACTTTCATGGAAAATTTAAGCTAGAGCTATAGTCAAGAATCAAGGCTATCAGATAGAAGCAAATCGCCGCAAGAAATACGCCCATTATGCATAAAAAATTAATTATCAAAATCGTTTCCATAAAGTGCAAATGACCTCCTGTATATATAAAAAGTCTGTTATTTATTTATTAGTTTTTTTTATTTTTCAAAATATTTAGGTGTACCACTTAAAATAGCTAAAGGTCATGTTTTCAGATAAGTTTTATCATCTTGTTTTCAATTTAAAGAAAATTTGTATAAACGAATTAGGAGAATGAGTGGATGTTCTTTTGTATAATAATTTTATTTTATAATTGTAATTTATACTTCTTGTTATTTAACAGACTTAACAGGTAGTTATAAATTAGAGTACCTAATGAGCTGAAGATTTAAAAGTATGCAATGATTTATTGTTTCTTTGTGAAATTAAGCTATTTTAAATTAAATCAAACTTTTTCAGAAAAAAATCAATTCATATGTTCATCTCTATTCCCAATTGCTTTAAAAACAATTGAAACTTCTTCCAGTCTTCATGTAGTTGATGCATCATCATCCTTCTTGTCTTTAAGTATTGCAAATAATGGTGAGTAATATAAATAATAATTCTGACATCAAAATTTTATAATTTTATCTTCCATTTTTCCAACTAAAACATTTCTGAATTATTTTCAGAGAAAAACCAGGCTGCATTTGCTGAACAGGATGGGTTTCTTATTTTAAAGCTTTGCTTAAATAAAAATATTGAACTAATTAAGTCATATATGATGGAGTGTAATAATGTTATTAGTAAAGGGACTTTGCAGACAATTGACAGTTTAATCGGCATAATTAGTGCTGCTGTGTTGGATCATGGTATGATTTTATTTATTCTATCAAATGGGAATTTTTTGTTAATTGTAACATTTTATAAATTTTAAATTGTTGGTTTAACTGTGAGTTTATAGCAAATGCGTAGTAAGAAACATAAAGCATTATTAAATGCTTTGAGCTGAAAAATATGATCTCAATGCATTGATGTTTGTCTCTCATGCTTCGGTCCCATGATCAAACCATGGCACTGCCAGGTTGGTCTTTCACATTCGTCTCATAGGTTCACTCAATCTAGTTGTAAAATAGGAAATACTAACTAGCATTGGAGAAAGCCTAATAAAAACATTACTAACTTAGGATCTGTAGTTAAAACAGGAAAAACTCTATTATAATTCTGACTTGATGTTTGAGTTTTGTAAAACACAGCTTGTGTAAATCATGTTGCTGTTTCAATCGATTTTGTAGCATTCCTTAATAGTGTAATAGATTTGTTCTGAATTTTTGATTTATATAGCTATCCATTTGCTGTTATCTCAATATTTTTATGCTACCTACCTAACATATTAATTATAGATCACACAGATCAGATGTTACAGAAAGTATTTTGGGAATTTTATTACAACTTAAAATTGTATGAATTTATTTATACAAGAATTTAAAAATGTAATTTAATTGTACTTAATTATTTTCACTATTTATATTACAGTTTAATATGTTTGCTGCTATATAACTACTTACAATAACAATTAAAATATATATATATCAATAACAAGAATTTCAAATGTTTGGTATGATAATTTCGTGTTCTACTACAAAGAAAAACAATTCAGTGAATTCATCAGGGTTTTTTCAAAAATTTGTGGAAATACGAAATGGTACTAAATTTTGACATGGAATATTTGGCTGAAATTGGAGTGTTACGAAATATGGAGATATAAGTGTCTTCAAACCTAATAGTTCAAGAGCAAGCAATGATTTTATGTTTCCCAATGAGTATGAAAGTTTGAGCATTGGCAGAACTTTGCAATGTCAACAGAGATATGTGAGTCTGGCAGTTAGTTCCCTTAGGTGGCCTTCACCCTGGGCATAATTTTAAAATAGGCTAAAATTGACATTTACTTATTCCATCAAATATATGGATGAAATTGGTGTCAAATGATAGATTTTTATGTTCCATTAATGGATTTATAAGTCTGGCAGTCGTTCTAGGTGGAAGATGCTTCATAAGTTGAGATTTTGGAATTTTAAAGAGCTATATTTCAAAAACTTATGTATAGAATTCAACAAAATTTAAAAAAGAAATGAAGTGAAACGATTTGGAATATACGAATTTGGTAATAATTTAAATATGAATGATTCTGAAAAATTTAAAAAGCTGAAAATAGAATAAAACTAAAAAATCACGATAAAGCAACAAATTTTTAACCAAGAACAACAAATTTAGAATCAAATCAAAGGGAATGAAAAGGGCAATAAATGGAATCACAAATTAGTCAATTTAAATACATTTAAATTGCTAAAACCTAAAAAGAATGAACTTTTGCCATTTTGAACACAATAACTATGGAATTGAACCTATTTGGAACAGAAGAATATCAAAAACCTAATAAACAATTTGAAAATGGATAACTAAAAGAGAATAACTATGTAAATAAGACCCATGAACATGTATATTAAAAACAAAAAGATTAAAAACAAAATTCCTAAAATTATTAAATAGTCAAAAGTAACCTAACAATATTAGTGAAATAAATTCTAGAATGTGGATACAAGGTTTTTATTTTACGTGCATAGCATCTATGTTTGGGGTTTCTGTGGAAGGAAAATGGAGCGTTACGTAAAATGTAAACCTTTTGGGCACTTATAAAAATAATTTCAATATTCACCCAATTGGCAATATTAGCTGCTATATATGACCATTTAAAGAAAAGACATTTAAAGATAGATTTTGACCAAACACGTCAAGAAATAACAACAATGAAATACCTGGTATTAACTTATCTGAATAAAAGTTTTGATTATATCCCTTTCACAAGTATTTTCAGACAATGCGAGCATATGATGCCCCACAAAAGTATAAAAGTAGGCATAGCTTTCCGATATATGAAACCAATGGGAAGATCTATATTTAATTATAATCATGTAAGTCAAAATTGTGATTATGATGAAGTAATAAATTGTGAATATGAAGGACATGAATTAAAAGATATCTATCATCAACATGTTGTCACTGGCAATGCTGACTTTATAAAAGATACCAAATTGAAGGCAATAATTAAATTGGGCACAAAGTACAGAATGCCATTAAAATGCTCTAATGAAAAAGCTAAACATATTTTTAATAACAATATCAATATATTTTTATATAAGTTAACAATCGATATGGGAATCATGGACGCCATATTCGCAGAATGGAAAGCTAATGTAATTAAAAAAATAATGTATTACTATAATCCTAGTGTATATATTAAAAATGATCTAATTATAATCAGACTAAAATTAAAAGTTACAGAATAATTATGTAATCAGCTAAGTGGATAAAGTACTAGGCACATATGCATTCACATGAAAAAATTTGTATTTGAAACAACTCAACAATTCTTATAATAGTGGACTGTACAACAAAATATTTTAACCAAAAATCTCAGTTGAAAATCGTATCAAAGCTTTATATAAAAAAATCAAACTTGAAGTTCAAAATATACGCTTCCTATACCTTGCAATGATTCCCAAAATGCATAAAGACCCAGTGAGTTTCAGACCTGTTACAATTGGATACAAGACTTATCTCACTTTCGCCAACAAGAAATTGCAAAATATACTTAAATCTGTCTTTAACAAAATAGTAAAAATGGGATCTTATTCTGTAAACAACAGCAAAGAAGTAAAAGATATACTTTCGAGCATACCGGATTGCCTTTACTTGCAATCATATGATTTCAAAGAGTTATTTAATAACGTAGATATAAAAAATTTGAAGAAAATCCCAATGAATTTATATGAAGAATATGAATTAAAAAGAACTTAGAGATCCATTTTTACAGGACATTAATTGAAATAGTGATATTTGAAAATATATTATATGATGGAATGAATTATTATCAACAGATTAGAGGAATACCTATGGGAGGGGCATGTTCATCATTATTGGCGGACATGTATCTATGCCACTATGAAACCAATGCCCACATTAATAATGATATAGTGTATTTAAGATATGTTGACAATGTAGTGACAGGGTCAAATAACTACAGTCAAGAAGTAGAATTTGATTTTTATCCAAAAGATCTTTATTTAATTAAAAATCAAAGAAAAAATCCAGATATATTACAATTCCTTGACCTCAATATAATAGAAAATGAAAATACTGCTAGACATTTCACAATATATGATAAAAGAAACGATTTTAATTTTGAATACAACTTTCTTATTCAATGGAATTCGAATATACATATCAGTATATACAAAAATATAATTTTAAATCAATTATACAGAAATAATAATCTAATTACTTTTGAATGTGATAGAATAAAAAAAGATTATTGCCTAATCAGGCAGGCAATGTTGCAGCAGTACCCAAGAAAATTCGTATTATGTCACATAAAGGAATTTTATTCGAAACAACCGGAATATTACGCAGCATTACTACAAAAGATAAAATAATGAAATGTATAAAATGTATTAAAGTATGCAGCAGTACCCAAGGTAAAGAGATCAATGAGCAAGAAGAACATAAAAAGACATTATATATATGTAGTGTTGTTGAAACCCAGACCGTCCGACCTACCAGAAAGGTGTAAGGTAACTGTTTGGACGGTCTGGAAGTGCCACCCAATTTAAACCGGAACCCAGTGGGGGAGGCATCCACAGGGACCGTACCCTCCTTCCCCTACCACCAACCTCTCAGAAGGACTTTCGGACCCACGTGTTTAACGTGATCGTACTCCGCATGAACACGGCGGCAGTTTTGGCAGTGGCTGGAATCGAACCCGGGCCTACCGAGTGCAACTCCAGCGCGCTAACCAATGGGCTACCGCGCCCATATATATGTAGTATGATTATGGTAAGTTAGGATTTTTGGCAGGGTAAGAATTGCAACTTTGTAAATGGTAGTGAGGGTAAAAGAAGAGGAAACCATTTAACAAATAAGTTTGAATTTCGGAAAGTGGACATATGGTGGCAGATTAAGAGGAAATGAAGTTGCTGATGTCTTGATGAATGTTGTGTATGTAGATGGTGTGTTGTATATAGGGTTATTATAGGTTAATTTCCTGTTTTGTCAAAATTTCTATAGATTTCCTGTGGCTTCATACTTGTTTTATGTCTGATTTTATGACGACAATTCGGGGCATTTGCTAATTCATATGCTGGCGTCTGAGAGTGTGCCATGGCCTGGTAGCTAGCTATAATCGGGACTAAGAAGAGTTCACAATCGCTCTTCCGCCAACTTTTTTGGCAATATGAAGGTAATTGCCTCTTCTTTCTTTGCAATTTTGTCATATATATATATATATATATATATATATATATAAATAAAAATTAAAAGATTTTAATCGGAAACTATGCATAAACTACTGTATGCACAAAAAAACCCATCTCTAGCATATCTGTTACAAATAAGTAACTATAGACCAAGACTAAGGATAAAAATAGAAGGTAACATATATATATATATACATATATATATATATACTCTGTTGCAATAAAATATATGCACCCATAAAAAAATTGAGCTATATTCACGAAACTTGGCATGCAAATTTCGTTTTAAGAGTTATGCAAATAATCAAACTGTCAACGCCAATGACGTTATTGGACTCATGCAATGCGCATAAGAATGACGTATTGTGCAGCATTTAAAATGGCCGATGTTCTCACTTATGGATAATTGGGACTGGATTTTCTGCTTTGATATTGAAAGTTGTATACATAGATGCCTTTGAGAAGTACTCAACAGCACTACGAACAATTGTCGGATTTAGAGAGAAGTCGCATCATAAACCCAAGGTAAACTGTTTGGTCTAACAGACTATCAATCGGTCGGAGCAATATGGTAGTTCCTTTGTGATGGAAACAGTGGATCAGAGAAGATCTATGTAACCTTCGCAGAGGCCCAGAACTCCCCGAGACAGACAACTGCTCAAGAAGATCGTGCAGTCAGGAGAGACTCCACGTCTACACCAATGGTGGCGCTATCAGCCATTCGAAGGCATTTTCCACCCCCGTGCATCCTGTATCAATGTATGTTATTTGGAGACGACTGGCAGAATGTGGGATTAGTTGTCGACATCCATTTATGCACCTACCACTGATCCATCAACATAGACAGAGCCGTCTGGATTGGTGTTGAGCTCGGTCAACATGGACAGTGTCCAAGTGGAGGCATGTTGTCTTTAGCGACGAATACTGTTTCTCTCTCATTAATGATGAATGCCACATAGGCGTGTGGAAAAGAACTGGACTTTTTTCATGATTACACACGAGAAAGATACTGAGAGCAAAGCATCTTAGATTGGCAAGAGCAGGAGGGGACTAATCCTCCTTAAAACAGGATCATCATCACCTTACGAAAATTACTTTATTTCAATGACCAAAATCAAATTTTATTCTCATTTAAATTTAGAACTCTAATTAGCGGTTTAGAAAATGTAATGTTTTACATTTTTTTCTACATGCATACATAATGTAGCATTAATTCATAATACATAACTGAATTATTTTGAACTTTATTTGTAATTTCCCTGCATACAAATAATGTATAGGGAAAATATTATGATGGGTTCAAAGACTCTTAATTCGAATTTTCGATGGATTAATATGCGTTTTGGATATCCTTTGACCTGAATCGATTACTTTTAAAGGAATGTCTGTATGTATGTGAGTATGTATGTATGGGTGTGTATAGAAATCTAGAGAGCCATTTCTAGAATGAATGGAGTGAAATTTATAATTTGAAAAGAAAAAATAAAAAATATTCTTATTTTGTGTCAAAAGATAAAGCGCATCACAGAATTAAGAGAGTGAAAAAAATCATATTTGCAATCATTGAAGGACAAGGTGGTAAAAAATGCAATATTTTTTTAATTTTGGAAGTAATAATAAATGAAATCACCTGAAAGGAATGTAGAGATACATGGGCTCAACAGAAACACAAGGAATGCTTCCAAATTCATTAAAAAAAAGGGGGGGGGGGGGGTGTTAGAAATTAAAAACATGACTTTTGAGTGGGGTAATAAAAATGGGGTATATTAAAAATTAAAAAAATTCCATTTGTTGGAGAAAAAAGAACGACAATCTTTTAGATAGTTTCTTATAGACGGCGAAGGCTGGATGATTTGAGCTTTTAAAACATTAAAATATGCATTTTAATGGGAAAAATACTTTGAAACGTGTCATAAATTTTCTAAATAGTACATATATATTCAAAAGTTATTTAAAAAATTATTATAAATAGAAGTATGTTTAAATAATTCTTTAAACTAGATTTTAAGCAGAGGAAGCTCAACTTTTTAGTTTCAATGGACACTACGCCACTGGGTGGAAGTGAGAGGAATTGATTTTCCCAATAGGGCCCTTATATGAAAAATGTAATTGATTAGTCAAGGGGGGAGGGGGCGTACTGAATGTACTAAAGGTAGTTATATGACTATGAATAAGTTGCCTCAGATTATTCAACTAAAAATCCTATCATAAATGATTTATCACGAAATGATAATGTACACAAGTTCATCAGCTTACATTTTTTGTATTACATATTCTATATACATCTCTCCCCATTGGCTAAAATATTACATTACTTTTCTATAGAAGATATATTGGAAAATGAAAACCCACTCTATTAGCTCCATCCATTTGATCGTCGAGTTCTTGGCTACGCCTAAAGGTGCATAGAGGGTTAAGTATACAGAGGGATAAGGATAATAATTTGTGTAGATAGAAAAAAAAATCACAATATCAAATGTGCATTTTACAAATTTTAAGACTGTTTACTTAATACTTTACCTAAAAGTGTATTACATTATAATTATAACTAAAATTGCAATTATACAAAAATAAAATAATATATACAGATTATTAAATGTATATCTAGGCAGAAATTTAAATGCATGAGCAAAAGAATTTGTTAAATTCGTAGCTATTGTGCCTATAGAATAAATTTATTAATTTATAAAATAGCTCTAACAATTTTAGAATAACTTTTGCACCTTTAAGCAGATATTCATAAGGAAATATCTTGCTTCCCAAAAACCTTTTGTATCTTTTTTTATGTAAATGAAACTGAGAAAAATTATTAAATGAAGATCATTTTCTCCCTCGTACAATAAATTGTCTCTGAAATCATTATATAAGAACCATGTATCCTTTAATCCTTTAATGTTTTAATTAAATCCGAAAAGTTATATTAATTTCATTTATATTAAAATGGCACAGAATTGGTTTAATTTAAAAAAATTTTTGGGATGGTCCCTGTTGTGATGTGTTTAAAAACTTTAAACTCATCATAACACTTTATAACTTTACTACAGAAAACTATTCTTTGCATTGAGAACATTTTCTTAAATTCATGGTGGTCCGAAGTAGTGAATGTTTTTCCCACAGTGGCTTCGAAGTAGAAGGCACTAAAGCCATTAAAAAGCATTTAGCAAGATCACTCAAAACCTTAAGTGACATTTTAAGGTGTGGAAAAACAGAATTTTGAAAGCTAAACGAGACCTCTCATGTTGTCTACAATCTGGCATTTATTTGCAGCCATTAACACCACGATTAGGCACGAATGGATTGCAAGTGCATTCAATTACCATCCTTGACAGATGTGCAAGATCATTAATTCTAAGTTCCCTGTGAGCAGAGGTTTTTCTGGGAATTCATTGAGCATGCGAAGAAACAACTTTTCCCCCCCTTTCTACAATTCGTGGATCAAAGTGACATCACTGGTCAGTAACCAATGGTTGATTGGTACGTCTCTTTCTTACCCAGAAGTCATTTTTTTAATTATTTTGTTCTTCTGTTACTGGGTCCTAGCAACATGTGAATGTGAGCTGGGAAGCAGCTTTTTTTTTTTTTTTTCTCCCCCTTCCCTGGGAAGAGGGGAGGTGTAATTTTTAGATGTCAGTGTCAGAGTGTGTTTAGAGAAGTGTCATAGTGTGTTGGTGGTTTTTTTACAAAGAAAAATGTTAAAATGTGTAGCTCAGTTCTGAAAATATTTTTTTTTATCGACTAGAATATGTGAATCCAACTTTATGTCTATGCATATAAGGCATAGATAGCACATAAGTATCGCCAAGATCCAAGATGTCATTTTGTGTTAAAGATTTTGTTTCAACGAGTGTGTCATTAAGTTAAGGTGAATAAGATAGAGTGATAATGTCTGTCACATAAGGTCAGGCTGAAGTGATTAAGTAAAATGGTTAATACCATTATAAGCTACTTCAAGGATGATATTTTATATCAGTTCCTATTTTTTTTTATGTTGTGCAAACTGTGAGTAATTCTTTATTTATATTTTAATGTTATAATATTATTAAGAGCATTATCTGTCAATATGTTACATTTTGATGAAGCTATTTAGCATGCTTACATCTAAATTCTTTGTTTTAAATAATTTCTACCATAAGTATCTGCTTTAGAATTCCTGATGAACATTTATAAATAATAAATAATTCTTTTATATTTTAAACAATGATTGTACTTATTATGAATGATACTAATTCATTTTGCATTATTTATTTTATTTTAAGGTTCTCATGTCAATACTTGGGTAATTCCACTATACGAAATTTATCATTTTAATTAATTGTTTATTTGGCCATTACTATTAATTATCTGGATTACTATTAATTTTCTAATTACTCTATTCAAATTGGTCCATGCAGCATGTTTATCACAACAGTCCCACAAAAGTATTATATAGCTATTATTTTGGTACATAAAATGAAAACATGAAAATATTTCTTTGTTTATCAATATTATTCTGTTGTCAATTGCATAATCTAAACTCACCAAAATATTTAATCTAATAATAAATCTATATTCAGCAAAGGACAGTAAACTCAGAAATTTTAGGAAGATACTTTAAGTAATTGAAAAAAATTACCTAAATAGTTAGAAGACTCTCAACAAAAGAAGAAGGCCCATAAGACAGACATATAAACAGCATGGCAGTGATATAACACAATACTCTGAACACTTCTAGCCACTGTGCTATCTGAATGGAAAATGCACAGAATACTCTGTGGGAAAATGCTTCAGCTATCCTCCAGCCAAGCTAAATGAGTTTTGATAAATGACCAAAAGAACAACTATTCTTATGTGATGCTCCAGGATTCCTGTTGGCTGTCTGAATATTTTATGACATACAAATACCCTTTCTTTCTGCCCCTCCCAAATTTACAACCTTTTAGAAGTGCGATAGAGACCACATCCATGTGTTTACAATTTGAATTTGAAACTAGGAGCAAATCGTGAGAAAAGCCCTCAGACTTTTTCGTAGCTGGTATTTGGACAAAACAAATTCTCCCTCAGGGGTTACAGGCTTCACCCAGCTGCAAGCTGTATAAAATCTAATAATCTTAAGTGTTTGAGCGCACATATTTTCCAGGTGAACTATATATTGCTGCAAAAAAGACCTAATTACAGGAGAGAAAACGATTCTAGAAAGTTACATCAATTTCATTTATGTTAAAATGGCACAGAGTTGGTTTAATTTCAAAAAAATTTTAGGATGCTCCTGCAAAAGTCATTCTTACTACACCTAATTTCCCTTCCAAATGGCTACCCCTAATTCGGCCATCCTGGGCAATTGCCCACGTTGCCATGCCTTAAAACGGGCCTGCATAACTCTTTAAGTTCTTGAATACAGATTCATGAGTTTCATCAATTACTAGACTTCAAGTAAAAGTTCCACATCCTATACAAACTTGAACTGGCAAGCTCATATACTTACTGTTGCTAGAACACGTTTTAGCACTAGTTCTTTGAAAAAACTACTGCACACTATGCTTTGCACACTATTACTCGTAATATTTTGTATAAATTAATGTGCTGTCCATGAAATGAATGTTTTTCATAATTCTTCGGAAATCTACAACAAGTAAATACTTTGCACACAACTTGTAATGTTCACAAATTACTGTGCTGACCGTGGGATGCATGCCTTGCATATATTAAGCCATTCATAAGATCCATAACATCTGTATCTCTTCAATTTAGAAAAATTTATCAAACTTGCATGGTCACAGACATTTGTATGGGGCATTTGTTCAAACCTTTATGCCCATATCAAAGCTACCACATCATAGCAATGTAACTGCAGGCTTCACACTGTTTTTTCTTTAGTACTATCACACAGACTTTTTCCGTGCTGTGTTATACTGCATAGTTGATTCGGAGCTGAGCTTATTTGCTTCCCATCAGTTTGCTGGACAAAATCATTCTGGTGAAGGCAAAGCCCCTGAAAAATTCAGGGACCAGCTGAAAGGCGGTACCTTACACTTTAGAACTCTCTCATACTAAAACAAGAAAGATCAATCATGCATAAAGCATTGATTATGAAACACTTTCCAACTTCAATGCAATTTTATATAAGCATCTCTAAAATGCAGTACATTCCTTGGTAATATTTAAAAAATTATCACAATACTACATTAATTTATTATATTTAAAAACTTAAAACTTCATCGAAAAAAATGAACTTCATTCAAATGACAGTATTGAAATATACATTGCCTGGTTTAAACATCTCTAAAATGCGATACATTCCTTGGCAATATTTTAAAAATTATCATGATACTACAATAATTTATTATATTTGAAAACTTCATCGAAAACAACTGACATTCTCGCCAAACATGTCGCCTTCATGTCGCCAAACCTTCCATAGAGATAGCATTATTCAGACGATATTTTTTCCCCACCAATTTATTTGATGCAAATGATATCATGTCGCTTAGCAACGGATTTAAATCCAATGTGTTTATGTGGCAGATGATTTTTATTAAATCTTTACCGATTTGAATAATAAAGATATGTATATAAAATAAATTTCATTGATATTGCATTTTTGACTGGATAATATCAATTAAGGTCTTCAGGTTTGATATTTTCAAGTTATTACCATTGTTTTATTTTGGCAAAAATTGTTGAAACTCAAATATTGTACATAGTACAGGTAATCCTCTGCAAATGCACGCGTATATCTTCTAATCTACTTGAATATAAGTAGTACAGGTATATTGGCATATATTTTGGCATATATTGGAATCAAGCACGACCTTCTGGTATGAAGATTATGGGGATTATTGATATTTTCAATGTAATATGTCATCTGTTTTATTTTGGCAAATATTTTTGAGACTCATATTGTAATACGGGTAATCTTCTACTGACTCACGGACATATTTTCTAATCTACGGCATTATAAGTTGTACGGGTATATCTTCCCATATAATTTTAGCACTTTCATTTTGGCATATATTGGAATCAATTACTGCCTTCAGATTTAAAGATTACGGGTTTATTGAAATTTTCAATTTATACATGTAATCTACTAATACTGGTTATATATTCTAATATTGTCATATATAAGTAGTACGGGTTCCATACAATTTTAACGCTTTTATTTTGCATATATTTATTCAATTCCATATTTTTTGTAAATTTGCTTACAAAAGGGACCAGGATATTTTATTCTTCAGATCTGCCCGTGAAGATAATTTTATGTAGCAAGAACAGAAATTCTTAGACTTCTTTTTAGGAGCATTAAATTAAATATTTTAACAGAATATTTTGATTAAAAATGTCATTTAGTATACTATAGGTATTTGCACATGATTGTGGATTATAAGTTTCTTTATATTATATGTTTGGTGCCACGAGATGGCGCTTCTCAAAATGAACTGCGCTACAACGGGTTTTTATTCTTAAGGATCTGAGTATGAGAGTAGCGTCCTGTGTGTGCATTCTTTTCATTTGTGTAATATTATACAGTCCATTAATAAATCGACACTGGTGTAAGTTGGGACGACAAAAATTACAAAGTTGAATAAAAATTATATTTTTGTAAATCAATCGATTTGTTACATTAAATAACACTCAGAAAAAGAAGTTTCATTTTTTTTTGCAATAGAAACTTTTCTAACAGTTGGCAACAGACGTTTGGACTTTGCAATGCTAATTTGTCCCAAGAGATTTTCAGCCATACCTCACTATAATATTTACTTATCGATATTGCTTTTACTTTTAAATATGTATTAGGATAATTCCAAAGACATGTCCTCATTAAAAGTTTTATATCTTAAAATTTTTATTTTGGTTCAAGATAAAATGTGAATTTTTACACAATCTTAACGCACATAATTTTAAACTTCTAAATATAAAATTTTGTTGTATTCTATATATAAGTTTTTGAAATACAGATGTTTAAATTTTTAAAGTTTTGACCTTTGAGGTAGGTGTCTTGCATGCAATTTGCCACCTGGAACGACTGCCAGACTTGTAATTTCGTTAATGGGACATAGAAACCTATCATTTGACACTCATTTCATCTATGTACTCAATGATGTAAGTAGATACCAATTTTTCCCTATTTCAAAAATATGCTTGGGGATAAAGGCCACCTGAGGGTGCTGCTATACTCGCGTATCTCTGTTGACACCGCAAAGTTCTACCACATATAATGCTCAAACCTTTTGTACTCGATGGGGTAAGCAAAATTGCCACTGGCTCTCAGAATGTAAACAATTTGTAATTGTTTTGTCGCAAATAGGGTTCTATATATGAATATATAAAAATAATTTCAATATTTTAATATTTTGAACAAAACAGTTTTTGTTCAGATGGGTTTTTGCTTCACTTTGCTTACTTTTACTCAAAATATCTTCTAAACTATAAAAGATTGATATTAACATTGACAAAAATGTTCGGTAAAAAGTTTCGTCTCTAAATTAATAATTTATGATGTTCAACTTAAGATGTGCATTAGATCCTGTGAAATCTACTATGATTATGGACAGTCAAACTTGTTTATACTTAATATTCACTCGTATTAAGTTGTTTCTTTTATGTATTTTACTTTAGTTACTTTAGGCTTATCTATTGTAAATGAAGCAAATGAGACTGAAACAACGAATAAACTCATTGAACTAGGAGTTTTATTTTACAAAATATTATTTACGCAAAACCATTTTGGCTTGATTTGACTCGAGCCATTGACGATTTTTTAATTCTGGTGATTGCTTAAAGTTGGACATTTAAATATTTTTTGGAACAGTACAACACTATTAGATTTTAGCAGAATATTTTCTTAATTAGGTAAATTAGATTGCTACTGCTGTACTTTTATCATTTGATAACATCTAGCTCTTGCTCTCTTTTTATCAGTATATATTAAAATATTTGCTGATGTCTATAATTATGAAATGTATCTCAAATTACAATGAAAAAAAATTGTTAATCTCCTTTTTGAAATACTAATTCTAGATTCAGGTTTGTAGTTTACTTATTATAGTCAAATCTTATTAACGTGGACATGTGCAACACAAATTACTTTTGCTTTAAATAGGTTTAGGATTCTCTCTCAGATTCTGTATTACTTTGATTATATGAATAAATTTTTTATTCATCTGATTGTTAATGATGACAAAGCTCAATTGTAATATGTAACAAAGTAATATAGTAAAAATTATAACAAAGTAAGAAACTAAGCATGAAGCATTACTTTTTTTTAATTTCATGCAGATGTGAAATAATGTTTTCTGTTTAGTAATACTTAGGGTATAATATGTAACATATTAAATTAATATGTGAAATATATTCTTTATTATGCCAGTGGAGAGCAAATATGTTTTTTTATAGACTATTTCACAACAGTTAATGTTATGCATATTTGACCTCATTATGTAACGATTAAAGAGGATCAAAGCTCAGGTTTTGATTAAATTTCAAGTAAATATGGGAGTAATTTTAATTTTGAAATAAACAACATTTTATGAGCAAAGAAGCCAAATTTTATGGAAACAATTACTCACCGTCAAAAAATTTATTTGAAAGAAGTTACTCATAATTACATTTTTAAAACTCATATTGTCATTCTTTTGTAGTGCAAGTTCTTTTAATCATATATACACCAATGATTTTATTCTCATTTGCAGAAATTACCTTTAATGTAAATTTTTTAAAGTTTGTAATATATATAATTTGCCTCTTACAATCACTTATTCATCTTTATTTCTGTGCCTAATGATGCAAAATGTTGACAATGTAATTTTTTCTAATTTTTATTTTTATGTAGAATGTTTTTATGAAGGTTTTTGATTTAAAATACAGGATAAAGCTTTTTGGTGTTAACTTCTTTTTCTACTATTTGCCACTTCCTTTTCTACTTTTACGCTAAATTTTATACATCTAAAGATGGAATTACATGCCAGCTTCTGGTCTATAGTTCATTTGATTCTAAAGTTATCAGTGATGATAGATGTTTTTATTCTAATAAATTTGTTCTTTTTTTGTCAAATTCTACTTTATCTGTGTTTGGCTTTTCAAATTATATTGCTGTTTCTATTACACCTATTATTAAGTTATGGTTTTGACTAAGTATACATAAATAATTCTGTTTTGGTAGTGTGAAAAACCCAAACCACACAACTGACCTGAAGGCTTACAGTAGCTATTTGTGTGGCCAGGTCTTTGGTAGTGTTGAAGACCCAGACCGTCCGACTTGTCCGAGGACGTGAGCAACTATTTGGACGACCGGGAAAGGGTCTTTGGTAGTGTCGAAAGCGCAGGCCGTCCGACTTGTTCGAAGACATAGAAATGGTAGTTTGGTTAATTTATTTGCATGTTACAAATAAAACAATTCTTCCTTAGAGGATGCTAATGTATTTTATTCTTCACTGATTACGTTTTTCAATAAATATCTTATAAATTTGAAAAAGTTAAAATCAATTTTTTACTTATATTAGAGTAATATTTTTTATTTCTTAGAAAAAAATGCAGCCTTATGTGGAAAACTTGGAATTGTGTCACAGATGATCCAGCTCCTTTTTACTGAAGTTCTGAATAGTTCTGTAAAGAAAAAAGTAATATTAGCTCTTGGCCACTGCATTGAGGCTTCTTGTATGTACCAAGTATTAATATTTGTCTTGTTACATTTCATTATGTTTGATCATTTAACCTCTTTATACTATATTTATTTATGTCATTATATATGTTTTTTTGGATTTTTTTATATGTGTTTATGCACATGGTTGTCAAATATGGTAGATGATTCAGAAATGTAGTAAGACAGTACTCAGTAAAAAACTTAAAATAGGCATTTTTATATGAGCTGATAAATATTTTTACATTTACTATTGTTGTATGTATTATTTTGGATAGCGGACTTCAAAAACTAAGAAAGCTTATTGTGGTTTAAAACAGATATTTATTTTGCATAAATAACTGAGTTCAAGTATTGGGCCTATATAATGGGTACATCATTTTTATCCCACTTACTGAATATGAAAAGTGTAGGAAATATTACAAGAAAAGTGAGAAAAATTTTAAAATGCTATAAAAATAAGGAAAATGAATGCCACAATTTTATAAAGGGATATTTTTTGTAATTTTAAATTATTAGGAAATAAATTTTGGATTTTAAGAATTTATAAAAATTATTTTTCAAATTTTGTTTTCAATTTGATAGTCAAATGGATATTTGATGATTGCATTTTGAAAACAAATAAAAATTTAGAGTTGCCCTTGATTAGTGAGTAGCTTAATCATTAACATGTTAAGTGATCACAGGTGGCTATTTTATCTTCTGAATCTTTGCACATTGTACCCAAGGGCACTGTAGCCCAGTGGTTAGCGCCTGGGAATTGCACTCAGTATGCCTGGGTTCGATTCCCGCCACTGCCAAAATTGCCGCTATGTTAATTCGGATTACGATCACGTTAAACATGTGGGTCCGTAAGTCCTTCCGAGAGGTTGGTGGTAGGGGAAGGAGGGTACGGTCCCTGTGGATGCCTCCCCCACTGGGTTCCGGTCTAAATTGAGTGGCACTTCCCGGCTGTCCAAACAGTTACCTTACACCTTTCTGGTAGGTCGGGCAGTCTGGGTCTCAACAACAACAACAACAACACATTGTAGCCATCTTGATCTTCGGTCACATACTGTGCCTTTACACATTTCCATTACATATTTTACACATACTGTGCCTATATTGCAGTGTTATCCACCAGGTATCATATGATAGTCGAACTATTATTAATTATAAATTATGACCACATAAAATAAGGATTTTTAAAATGACTTTATTTTCAAAATATACATAATTAAAATTGGTATTGTATACAGAGTTCAATGTGATAAGTTACAAAGTTAAACATAGTGCGTTACATGTTAAACCACTGTATTACTTTCTGAATATATGTATATATATATATATATATATATATATATATATATATATATATATATATATATATAAAAATTGAAATTTGTAATCGAAAACTATGCATAAACTGCTGTAAATACAAAAAAAACCCATCTCTAGCATATCTGTTACAAATAAGTAACTATAGACCAATATATATATATATATATATATACTAGCTGAATACTCGTTGAAAATCAAGTTTCACAATAAGCAACTCTCGAATAACGTGAATTTTTGAATAATTCGACTTTTCCAGTGGTCCTTTACAAACTGTTCACTGATGCACCAAGATTCAAATATCTGTCTCATTCCAGACTGAGTATTTCTCATTTATTCGGCCAATTAAAAATGTAAGTGTGCGACATCTCTAAATTAGCAAATATTAGAAAGCTGAAATTATGTACTTTATTCTTATTTAACGATCTATCCTTGCACCAATTTTAAAGTTTCTAATTTCAAAATCTGTTGTACTATCATTTCACATTTTGAACATTTCGGTGTGGAGCACACATTAAATGAACAAAAAAAGTGAAAAATATGGTTTTTCTCTGAGGTTTTATCGATTGATTGGCAAGTACATCAAATTTCATGTCCTTATCTGTCATTACACCTTTTGAATACTTTGTTGAGCACCTACCCCCTCTGTAGAACATTTTTGAAAAATTCAATTTTTCTTTTATCTTACAATTGACTCATGTACCAAATTTCAAGTCTATATCTTATCTCATTAATAAAAAGCGTTTCTCATTTGTTCCGTAAATAGAACATTTTTGTGTGCAACACCCCTAAAGAATTAAATATTGGAAAACTGAAAATGTACACTTTCTTTCTTTCAAACCATTTACCCTCACACCCAATTTGCAGTCTATCTGATCGTGAAGCATATGTTTCTATCATTTTACCTTTTGAATGTTTTTGTGTGCATCCCCCTCCCCCCCTCCTTTACTAAACATTTTTGAAAAATTCGATTTTTTCTGAGGATTTTATTGAATAATTGACCTTTGTAAAAAATTTCAAGTCTCTATCTCATTTAAATGAAGGTGTCTATCATTTATTTGGCAAATTGAACATTTTGGTGTGTGGCAAATCATAAAGTAGTAAATATTCAAAAACTAAAATTGCACACTTTCTTTATACTATTTACCCATACATAAAATTTGAAGTTTCTATCTCATCACAAAGTATGCTTTTTTATCATTTCACATTTTGATACAAAATTTCACGTTTTGATGTGGAGCATCACTTCTACAGAGCATATTCAAAAAATTCGGTTTTTCCAGGTTTTTTTATCAAACAATTGACCTGTGTACTAAAATTGCAAGATTCTATCTTACTTAAAAAAGTCATTCTTCATTTATTCAGCAAATCAAACATTTTAGCATGCAGCACCCCTAAAGTATCAAATTATGGTAAACTGAAATTGTACACTTTCTTCTTTTACAATGATTTGTTATTACATTGAATTTAAAGTTTCTATCTCATCGCGAAGTATGTTTTTCTATCATTTTCTCTTCTGAATGTTTTTGCATGGAGCTCCCACCCCCCTTAAATGAAATTTACTATTCTGTTTGGCTTTCTTATCAGATGATTGGCCCATATACGAAATATCAAGCCTCTATGACATTTTAAAGGAAACATTTTTCATTTAATCGGAAAATTGAACATTTTGTTGAGAGGCACCCCTCTAAAGCAGAAAATATTGGATAACTGAAATTGCACACTTTCTTCCTTTTGAAAAGTTAACTCATACACCAAATTTGAAGTCTGTCTTTTCCTGAAGCATGTTTTTTTTTTATCATTTCACCTATTGAATACCCCCCCCCCCCCTTAAATGAACATTTTTGAAAAATTCTATTTTTATTGGGTTTTTTTTTTCAAGTGATTAGCCTATGTACTAAATTTTAAGTCTTTATCACATTTTAAAAGATACGTTTCTCATTTATTCGGAAAATCGAACATTTTGAATTTTATTTTCGAATATTTTTTTGTGGAGTACACCCTTAAATGAACATTTTTAGAAATACTATTTTTATTAGGTTTTTCTATCAAGTGATTAACCCATATATCTAATTCCAAGCTTCTATCAAATTTTAAAGGATGCATTTCTCATTTATTCATCAAATTGAACATTTCGGTGTTTGGCACCCCCTTAGAGTAGCAAATATTGAAAATCGGAAATTGTACACTTTTTTCCTTTCGAATGATTTACTCATACAACAAATTTGAAGTCTCTATTTCATTGCAAAGCACACTCTTTTATCATTTCACTTTTCGTACATTTTCGTGTGCAGCACTCGCTCTGTAGAGCATTTTTCCACGGGGTTTTATCGAACGATCGACCCATGTATCAGATTGCAAGTCTGTATTCGGGAAGTGCCTAAAAAAAGTATGACAGACAGCAGACAGAGACTTGGCAATTAGTATGTATAGATGCTTTCATGCTTTAATTTGCACAAACAAATAGATATGCTTTTAAAAGTATTATACCTTACTATATATATTGAAAATGTATCTCATAAGGTGATAACAAATTGATTCTCTTGGATGTTCCACAATTTGATGTTTTATTAAAGAAAAATCTTGAAACTTGTGATGAAGAACTTCATTCTGCTACAAAATATCTACTTCAAGTTTGTCTTAAAGATTATAGTAAGTTACTCATTATGGTTTAAACTTTTTAAAAATCTGTATCAAGTCAATATTTTTTTTTTAATTAAAATTACTTTTGATTAACAAACTTAGAATTTTAAATCTAATATAAGCATTATGTAAAAGTCAGTTTAGTTAAAAAAAAAAAAATTTAATGTTTGAGACTGAATTTGTTAACTATTTTCTAAAAATATTTTAAAGTTTTTATTTCATGTATAAAGTATTGCCAAAATGTATAAATTGTATGCCAATATTTTAATTCTGCTATTACAAATTTGTATAATTAAAAGCTTTACATAAAAGGAAATCTTTATAATGTTTTATCTACATTAAGTGTTTTGTACCTGTGACTTATCCTTATTGTCAACGGCTCTGATCTGAGTTAGCCAGTTTTTTGTACATGTGTTGCCAACTCCGATTGGAGTTGACTTGTTTATTTGAGATTTTCACTGGCATTTATTATGAGCATGTCTAAAATTTATAGTTAATATTGCCATCTCCGTTTAGTGACAGTTTTTACTTCCTCCCCATTTCATTTTACTACGCTGGCTTCCAAAAGTTAAGCACGGACTGTAAAATCAACAAAAATGGAAACACTCAACTAAAAATTGTACATGAAGGTAGCAAATGTGTTAAAGAAAACAAGAATTATGTACAAAGATGAAAAAAATAATTACTTTTCGTAAGTTATATGATGTCACATTTGGTCTATTAACAAAATGATGTTTAAAGGCAAACAAAACTTGCATTAATATGGTATGTGATCACCCCAGACCTTCACACAAACTTTACAACATGGTTTTCCATACTTTTAATGAGGTGATCAACCATCACAGATGCGAGCAATGGCCATTTCTCCAATAGGGCAGTTTCCAACTCTCTGAGATTGCCTGGAGGAGGTAAACGTGCAAAGACAGCATGCTCAAGGGCATCCCAAAAGTTTTCAATGGGATTAAGGTTGGGGAAATACGCCGGCCACTCCATACGAGAAATGCCCTTACTTTCCTGGTATTCATCAACTATGTTAGCTCTATGGGGGCGGACGTTATCGTCCATAAGAAGGAAATTAGGACCAACTGCTGCAGTGTAGAGTCTCGCAATGGGGTCTAGGACTTCATCCCGATATTTTATTAGCAAGCATTCTGATTTAAAACTCAAAGGTCTTAATTGTTTTAATTTCTTTTTTCAATATAACTTTTAAATTTTCAATATTTTAAATGATGCAGATTTAAGCTTCAAATGTTTAACAGCTATATTTTATGTATGATATAGATTTTTTATATTTTGTACTATGTTTTCCTATCTTTGCTTTCTGTAAATAAGTGTATCATAAGAAAATCCTTTAACTTGCATGAAAATATTTTTAAGGTAATGATTTAATGGCAGCATGTTCTGATAATGACTATGATGACAGCAAAAATATTTTTATGGAATCTTTTCAGGAAAGGTTCGTATAAAATATTAACCTACTCATATTTAATATTTGAGATATCTAGTTTATATAACTAAATGTAGAACTCTTAAGTATAATGATTCAATACTTTTAAGAATTATACATTTATAATAGTTTATTATAATTATAAAATCTATGTTTACATAAGTTATTAAATGAATTAATTTCAAATTTTTTGCTTGTAGAGCGCATAAGATTATATGTATAGGATCTAAAGATGATCATGTGAATAGAAAACTTCTTTCTTTCTTATTTTTTAAACTTCTGCTGTAGACTACAGGTTCTTAAACATGATATAGTGAAATCTCCTTATAGTGAATGTGAAGGGACCACAGATTTCATTTGCTATTCTAAGACATATCTATAATAATGAAGTAAGATGTATGTGTGTGTGTTTGTCTGTCTGTGTCATCTGGAGCAAAAAGCTAAACATCTTATGAACATGAAATTTTGTATACAGGTACTTTAGGACTCAGGACGATACATCTCAGGGAGTTTTTTTTTTTTTTTTTATTTGAATTAGTTTGGATGTGAATACATCTATGGTTGGGGTTTCTCTGGCGGAAAAACAGAGCATTACAAACAAGAAAGATCAATCATGCCTAAAGCATTCATTATGAAACACTTTCCAACTGCAATGCAATTTTATTTAAACATCTCGAAAATGTGATACATTCAGTGGTGATATTTTTAAAATTATCACAATATGTACTACAATAATTTATTATATTTGAAAACTTCATCAAAAACAAATGAACTTTATTTAAATAACGTCATTGAAATATAAATCGCTTGGCTCTCTATATAAAAGCAGTGACTATTTCATTCATAAACTTTTTTCCATTCCTTTCATTCAGCGGCGATATTTTTAAAATTATCACAATACTACAATAATTTATTTTATTTAAAAAGTTAAAACCATGGAGGTAAAAGGATTTTCTAACTCCATGCTTAAAACTTCATCGAAAAACACAATACTATAGAATCATCTGCGTCTCTATGTAAAATCAGTAAATGCCATATTTTATTTTGAAGTGGGTCACTTGATCTCTTCATATAATATGGGTGCAATTATTATTTTAATTTTTATTTAAAAAATTACCAAACATATTTTGCAGAACTTGTTTTTATATATTTATGGGATAATTTGAATATTTCTTAAAATTTTTGAAGAAATTTGTGAATTTTAAATTCTCTTAAAAAATGTTTGACAAATTAGGTTCTATAGGGTTCAATGTATTTTTCAACCCGGGTTCAATCCAAAACTAATTGGGTGATATTCATTTACATTTCCATATGTCCCACAGACCCTCTCAACAACATACTAAAATTCCATTTTGATAACTTCATTTTTATGGCAGTTATGGTGCGAATGGACAGACAGACAGACAGACAGAATGAACAAAGTCATAAACACTTTTCAACTATGTTGTAAAGTGTTAAAAATGTAAACACTTTGAACACTTTTACCCCTTAACTTAATACATAAAAATGTAAATTTTTCTTGTCTTGTTGAAAATACATTCCAGATTATGAATATATGAAAATTATTTCAATATAGTATTTTGAATGAGTATAAAAAAAAAAACTGGATAATTTCAAAAAACTTAATTTCAAAATTATGCATATCGATGTCCTTGAGAATAGGACTGAATGGATTACCTACAATCAAGCCATCAGATATACTGCAAAATTTATTATGAAAGACAAAAAATTTTTGGTCTAAACAAGTATTGGTAAAAGAAACATGCTCATCAATTTCAAATTCATAGAAATGGAATTTATACAATATTTTCCTGAGACAAGACAATGCACCCTCAAAAGTAATCAGGGATTTTTCAAGACTTACACGTGAAGATTTATTGGCATGTCTAATTTTGTTTAATTTTGTATTGGTAAATAACCACTTAATATAAAAAAAGACCATAGTCAAAATCTGTAGGAAACTACTAATATTTTATATAATGGGTCTAAAAGGAACACCTGCTTTATGAATTTTGGTGAGAGCATATAATCTAGCAGACCCCAAAAGTAATCAGGGATTTTTCAAGACTTACACGTGAAGATTTATTGGCATGTCTAATTTTGTTTAAATCCAAATTACTAGGATCTTTGCTGATAGCATACAACAGACCGTCATTGATTAAATTTTCAACTTATTCAACATTTTATCCAAAATAACAATCTGACCACCCTTGTCAGCTTTAATGATTAAAACCACTAAAGCTGACAAGGATGGCCAGAGTGTTGTTAAAAAGTCCCTGATTCCTTCTGTGGCCATTTGTGTTAGATTATACATTGTTACCAAAGTTTATAAAGTGGGTGTTTCTTTTAGATCTGTTATATCTAATATTGGTACTGCTTCCTACAAGTTAGCCAAACATTTAGTTTCTAGGTTGTCTCGTCTCCTTAGTAATAATAATCATACCTGCCAAATTTCTGCACAATTTGTAAAGAAAATATGTATTGTAAACTTTTGTGGTTTGACTATGGTATCTATTGATGTCAAGTGTTTATTTATCAAAGTCCTTTTTCAGGATGCATTGTCTTGTCTCAGGAAAAGATTATATGAATTTCATTTCTTTGAATTTGAAATTGATGAGCTTGTTTCTCTTACCAGTACTTGTTTATTGCAAAATTATTTTGTCTTTCAAAATAAATTTTACAGTATGTCTGATGGCTTGGCCATGGGTAATCCACTCAGTTCTATTCTCAGTGACATCTATATGCATTGATGTTAAGCTTTTTGAAATCATCCAGTTTGTTTTTTTATACCCATTATGTTGATGACAGTTTTGCTCTATCACTTTTCTAATGATTTTATATTTCATTGATCCTTGCATTCAGTTTACCTATAAAATGGAAAACAGTCATGCATTTTTGAATGTCTTGGTTGTCTGCATACATTTCTCACTATGGTCGTAAACCTTTTTTGGTCTCTCTTCCTTCATATCAAAATTCCTGCCATCCGCCTAACCAGAAAATTGCTGCTTTCAATAAGTTTGTTCATCGGGCTTTGAACGTTTGTTCTATTATGGATTTGCTCAATTCTGAGATCGATTACTTAAAAGTTGTTGCTCATTGTTTTTCTCCCAGCATTGTTGATCATGTTATTAGGAATTTTGGGTAAACTAAACTTGCTTTAAAATTTCATATTAAAGAACATGAAAACTATGGCAAAAAACAAGAATTTAATAAATTTTCAATTGCCCAATATTACTATAGTTTTGACTACGATTTTGAATTTTCTTCAGTAAGGATCATATAAAAATGCATGTCAATCTATCATCTTGACTTCTTTTAGGTCTTCCATATCCAGAAAAATTCTAGTAATTAAGTAAATGACTTGTTCTTATGAGGCTCTTGTGTCATTTTAACTTATTTTTTGTCTTGTTGGGTCTTATTTATTCTTGTTCAGACTCTATTTATCTTATCGGGATATTTCTGTTGTGTTTTTGTAGAAGTTAGTCTCGTGTATTAATTCTTATTTCGTATTTGCTGTACTGTTCTTTATTCAACTTGGCTCTCTCAGATAGACTCTTAATCCTGGTCTTGGGTATATGAACTTTTCTGTTTCTTCTTTTTTCACTGATTGTGTCTTCTTGACATCAAGCCTGTTCTTTTACACTGACGAAGGGGATCCAGCATATCTGTGAGGCAGTGAAGCAGTTGTATGTTGATTGCTACTTTTCCTATATATATCGTATAATGTACTAGCAGCATACCCGTTCTTCGTACGGAGTATATAATATAAAGAAACTTAATTCTCAATCATGTGCAAATTCTGTTTAAATATTAAATTTATTGCTCATAAAGAGAAGTGTAAGAATATCTGTTGTCACTATGCAAAATTATCTTCACGGGCAGATCTGAAGAATAAAACATCCTGGTCCCTTTTGTAAGCAAATTTACAAAAAAAAAAGGAGTTGAATCAGTATATGCAACCCCGTACTACTTTTATTGTCGCAGATTAGAAAATATGCCAGTGTGTTAGTAGAAGATTACCCGTATTACAATATGAGTCTCAAAAATATTTGCCAAAATAAAAGAGATGACGTAATAAATTGAAAATATCAATAATCCCCGTAATCTTTATGCCAGAAGGTCGTAATTGATTCCAATATATGCCAAAATATGTCAAAATATATGCCAATATACCTGTACTACTTATATTCTTGTAGATTAGAAGATATACCCGTGCATTTGTATAAGATTACTCGTAAAACGTACAAAATATGAGTTTAAACATTTTATGTCATAATAAAACAATGGCATAATAACTTGAAAATATCAGTAATCCCTGAATCAACAGTCCCCGAAAATATCAATGATAATAATGTTTAAACCTGAAGACCGTAATTGATATTATCCAGTCTAAAATGCAATGTCAATGAAATTTATTTTATATACATATCTTTATTATTCAAATCGGAAAAGATTTAATAAAAATCGTATGCCGCATAACACACTGGATCCGTTGCTAAGCGACATAATATCATTTGCTTCAACTAAATTGGTGGAAATCATATCGTCTTAATAATGCGATCTCCATGGAAGGTTTGGCGACATTTTCGTCAATTTAGCGATAACTTAAAAAATCGCCAAATTTATCGCCATGTGGAACTGTAGAACTGATAGTCCCATTTTGCGACAAATTGACGAAACGTCATCACAATACTATCCCCTAACAAAACACAATTAATTTCATTTATTAGGCGTTTTAATTTATCAATTCTATGATATTTTTATGGATTTACAAATATTTTTATCAATTTGGTGATATTAAAAAAATTCGTTAAATGTGTTACTAAGTAGGATGGATGGACTGACCGACAAATGCTACCGATACATCATTTCCGTACTCTCTTCTAAAACAACAAATTTAATTTCATTGATTTGCGTCATTTTTATCAATTTGGAGACATTTCCGCTAATTTGGTAAAGTTTAAGAAAAGTTACCTAGAGGTTATTTAGAGATATTCCGCAAAATTCGTAGCTCTGAATTTGCACATCTGAGAAATAAAATATCCTGATCCCGTTTGTATATACTATATGAAAACACTAAAATTGTATTAGAAGAATTTATGAATTTATTGGGTAAACACAGAATATGAGCTTGAAACCTCTTTGCTAAAATAAATGAAAGTGATGTACGCAGTCCGCAATTTATATAATTAAAAGAACAATTAAACCGTTCATTTACAAAATATATTTTTACATCTATTTATTTATTAATAAAATAGAAAAAATAATAACAAATATTAACAAACATATTCAATTTAATTGCGTTGCTGAGCAAGATAATATTAAAAAGAATCTTCCTCATAAACTGCGAAATTAAATAACTATTTTGATCTCTTCCCCATAAAATGCAAAAATAATAACCATTTTGATTTCCTTATACCTTTCATTGTTTAGTAAATGCTTGTGAAGCATAAACCATGGAGTTAGATTTTCCATTTAAATTCATGTTTCAAACAATTCATGCTTTCAGATAGTGACTAATTAATGCAAAAATCCTGCACTAAGCTCGGAAATGAAGTTTTAATTCACGTTGACGTTTTAAACAAACAATTTTCATCCTTTCCGTTTGGATAAACCACGGAGTTGGAGATTAGAACTCCTAGGATAAAGTTCAGTTTTTCATTAATATCTCGACAACCCTTGGTATTAGAAACTCGAAACTTGGGCAAAATTTATAGGGGGCTATTTCAAGGCTACTCACAAAATTTCATTAAATTCGATTTAGCCGTTCTCTCATGATGATGAGACAAACGAAATATTCGTTTTTTGCTAATTCGTTTTTTGCTAAGAACCACTAATTGTAGAAACTCCAAACATGGACTAAATTTTAAGTGGGACTATTTCCAGGCTACCCACAGAATTTCATCAAATTCGGATCAGCCGTTCTCTCGTGATGACGGGACAAACAGACAGACAGACAGACAGACAGCTTTTCAATTTTATTTATATAGAAGATAGGGAAAGTGTTGTGATGGGGTTGAAAATTTAAATTCATGTTTTCGACGAAATAGTATGTTTCAAACATATCTGAACTCGAATCGAACATTTTTGAGGTGATGTGTGTCTGTGAGTCTGTGGAAAAGATATCTCACAAACGAATGGAGCATTTCAAACAACATTTGGTATAATAATACAATTAGTGAATACTGAAGCCTATCGATTTTAAATGCAATTGTATGTTCGGAAGACTTCCCAAATTTTTGAATAATATTTTGAAAAAATCATCAAAAAATCAAAACTTTCAATAATGTTGTGTAAATATTAGCTTGTGTTGTTTTATATAATGTTTCATTAGAAAATGATTGACGCAAACTTTAAAATGCTAGCATGAACCATTCTCAAGGTATTGCACTTTTTTCAAATAAATTTATCAAAAAAAATCACAAATTAAAATAAAGTATTAACTATTGTGAAATGTGTTTACTTTTTGTAATATTATGCTCTAAATTTGATAATATCATTCTTGTATATTCCATTCATGAGAGAAGATACTTTGTGTAATAGTTTTGTATTTTGATGCCTAACAATTCACAAACAGTCATTTATATATAGGAAATGTTCTTCTCTCTGTCTGTAATGCTTGGTGATGCATACAATGGTTTTATATGTTTTCATCCAGAAATGTTCCAGATGTACAAACCAACATTAAAAACATTATGCCAATGATCTTATACATCATTTTTCTACTGTAAAAGAAGTAAATTCATTGCATTATATAGGGAGAATGTGCTGTCCACAACATCAATTTTTTTTTATTTGTGCTTAAATATGTTACTCAAGTTTTCCTTTTCCTTTGCACAAAGTGTTTTTTACTTTGTATTAAACTTGAAAAAGAACAAAGTTTTGAGCAACATCATTGATCGAACCTGGATCTACCGTCTGACCCTAGACATAAGTTGATAATCTATTAAAACCATGATTAAATAGTCAGCATTATAATTTATGAGAACTTTTCTTATGTGCTTATGAAAGTTAGAAGCTAATATTATTTTGATGTATAAATACAGAATTGCACACTAAGCATCCATGATATGTTCAACAATGTTCTATACTTAACATTTTGTTTATCACACTTTAGAAATTCAGAGACTATTATTTTAATGTGGGCCTTTATACTGTAAAACTAAATATAGTGTACCAGCTCTATTTTTTACACTTGATTACTCACTTTTTCATTTATTTTAAATGTTATTTTATATATTTTGTGAATGAAACAAATTTTCTTTGAATTTTTAAAAATTTTAATAAACAAACTTATATGCTTATTAAAATATACTTTTTCATGTTAGGTTTCAGAATGAAAATGATCAGCTGCATTGCAATAACAAAGTAAGTTAAATGAAATTTTAGATGCATTTCTCTATTTTTGCTGCTATTTTTTGCATTGTTATTAATTACTAAAATGAATCACCCAGCGCTGCCTAGGTTCGAAGCATACACCCACTGTGTAAATAATACAAATGAAGATGGAAATAACACAACTTAATTTTTGAAATGTCTATTTTGAACAAAAATTGTTCTCACACTCAATTTTTTCCATTTGCAACAAAGCCAATTGTATAGCACAATTTGATAATGGCTAATAAATACTTCACTGCTTGCTAAAAATTCCCGGTGCTCCATATTTAAAGTATGAGGTAAAAAGGACACCTCAGTAGCTAGAACAGCTCCGGAAAAGAGTCTGCAGGGAAGCATTCGATTAATTAAAATAAATCTCAAGACATGGCTTAGTTAAACATTTATAATTAATCAACTTGTAATGCCAGAAATGTAAAGTATTAAATATTTGGAAGGATTGAAATGATAGAACCAGGATTGCGGGCGGATTATCCCCACGCTAAGCAGGTGGGCGATAGTATACAGGTGGCCCCATATCTTACATACCACGCCCCATGTTTACATACCACTCTAAGCCGCTTGGCGGCAACCGAGACGGCGACCCCATGTCTACGGATTAGCCCTCAGCTCTACATTCCAGCACATAGACCGCCGACCGAAAAAGGGATATAAGTGAGAGTTGCTCAATGTTGAAGGTCAGAATTGGTCACGGCAGGCTGTTGGAGTGGACTAGAAAAGAGTAAGCGGCTGTAGCAGTGTTAAGAGTTGTGTGTGCGTCTCTGATATAGGAATTCGAAGGAGAGTTCATGTTCATCTGGTATTGCAAGTGTAAAGTGTGACAAAGCATCGGTGTTACCCAAGTTATATGAAAGAAGATCAGGTACCGTACAATTTAATATATGAAGATAACCTCTCTGCCTAAATTTGTGTTTTTAAAGAAAAGCTAATTAATGCATCCCACCAAGTGCTCCAACCAAATATCAATTCATCTGGCATTACACCCCCCGAACTACCCTTGAGATGTATTCCACTATTGTGATACTTATTGAATTTGTAAAACTAAGGAGTGTAAATTAAGTAATTTATAAATAATATGGTGGTATGGAATTCAACCATAACCAAGAATCGGAAGTTGATAGTTGCACTACTACAATATGTTATAAAATGAAATGATAACAAGAAAATGTATAATAATAATAAAGTAATGAATGCTGTTATGTAATGATATGTCGTATGTAAATAATTCTGTAAAAGGAGAAATGAAAATTATGCATTGCAAATAATATATATCAAAATTTGCAATTTAGTAATAATTTGAATGTTGGTAATCCTCATGTAATTTATGGTACATTATGTCAATTATGAATAATGGACTAACGTGACAGAGAACTATCAAGAAACTACAAAGAACTAGCAAAGCTATGAGTTGTACGAGGCTAAAAAGTGGAACTCAGCCTTTCTCATGATGGATGAACTTATGTGTTTGCGATGAACCATTGTGAACTCGATTTCTTACCACTGGGGTGAAACTGTGGGAGAGTAACTTTTGGTCTTTTTTTTCGCGGGGGGGGGGGGGGGGGTGAGAATGTAATGCCAGAAATGTAAAGTATTAAATATTTGGAAGGATTAAAATGATAGAACCAGGATTGCGGGCGGATTATCCCCACGCTAAGCAGGTGGGCGATAGTATACAGGTGGCCCCATATCTTACATACCATGCCCCATGTTTACATACCACGCTAAGCCGTTTGGCGGCAACCGAGACGGCGACCCCATGTCTACGGATTAGCCCTCAGCTCTACATTCCAGCACATAGACTGCCGACCGAAAAAGGGATATAAGTGAGAGTTGCTCAAAGTTGAAGGTCAGAATTGGTCAAGGCAGGCTGTTGGAGTGGACTAGAAAAGAGTAAGCGGCTGTAGCAGTGTTAAGAGTTGTGTGTGCGTCTCTGATATAGGAATTCGAAGGAGAGTTCATGTTCATCTGGTATTGCAAGTGTAAAGTGTGACAAAGCATCGGTGTTACCCAAGTTATATGAAAGAAGATCAGGTACCGTACAATTAACTATATGAGGATAACCTCTCTGCCTAAATTTGTGTTTTTAAGGAAAAGCTAATTAATGCATCCCACCAAGTGCTCCAACCAAATATCAATTCATCTGGCATTACACCCCCCGAACTACCCTTGAGATGTATTCCACTATTGTGATGCTTATTGAATTTGTAAAACTAAGGAGTGTAAATTAAGTATGTGATAAATAAATGTTAGTTCCTGTACTATTAACCTTATTTTTAGTTTGTTAACTTAGTATCCCGTTAAGCACAAAAATGGGTGGGTTTTGCGGCCACCAACGCAATGTACACAGCAGTATGTTTTAGAACATATTACATGATAATCAATACACAAATTAATAATTAATTTAATGTAAAATGCATTTTTGACAATTATAATTTTAATAAATAAAATTAACAATCGGCACACAACTGATAGGCTTTTGAAAACAAAATTCCCTGGAGTAGTCTGTGATATATTTAGGAACTGCTGCTAAATGTTGAATGGCACCTCAATTTTTTATTTCGTAATATAAAAATCGGAGAGGTTTTTCAATATAGTTAAACACTATTTAATGAAATTTAGTAGTTCCTTGGTGATTATCCTGATGTTGATTAGATTTTGATATGATTTGAAAAATATGGCTCACAAAGATTGTGAAAATCTGAAATAAATGGCTAAAATTGTTGAAATATATTAATTAAGTACTTGTTCTGTATTTAAATTTTGACAACAAAGTGAATAAGACTGACTCTAAGACTAAAGGGTGAACTATTTTCGAGATATGTAATTTTTTTGGAATTTTGAGGAGCTGAAGACTTCAAAGTGAATTTTTGAATTAAGTTGCCACATGAAACGAAGATGCATTAAAAAGGCAAATTGGATATAATATAAAAAAGTATTCATGTTTTTTTTTCTGCAGTTAAACTCAATTTAATACATCATGAAATAAAAAATAACAAAATGAATTCAAATCTGTAATTTTATCTGTTCCTACCTATTGTAGTTTTTTAGTAAAAGGGGCAAAATTCAGGCAACTGTTGATTTCGCTTCATTTGGAATTTAGAATGCTCTTTGCATCACTAGTCTATAATAAAATAATTAAAATTCTAATTCGAAATTAAAAAAAATAATAATAATGATGCTGAGGTGCACCTCTTTGAGTCCTGAAGTACCTGCATACCAAATTTCATGGTCGTACGATGTTTAGATTTTCCTCTACAGACACACAGAAATTTTCCGTTATTATGTTAGATGGTTGCTCATTATTAAACATAGCCCATGCATATGTTTCCATAAAGTAATTATGAAGAGTTTGATATATCACTGGCTTACTGTTCTGAACTGAAAAAATATTACTTTTGTACACATGAGTAGCTTGTACTATGATAAGCTGGCATACTGCTGCTTTTAGATCTCAAGATAAGTAAAATTTTTCATGAAGATGTTCTATTCAAAGAATTTTAAATCAGAAATGTTATTTTTCTAATATAGAAAGACTCAAAGAAACTTTTTATCAGTCATCCCTAAATAATTTTATAAATAAAATAATTTACCACTTTATCATATGTTATATTGTTTTGCCTCATTCATTGGTATAATTTAATCATTTTATTGCTTATAAACATTGATTGTTTCTGATGCAGTTTTTATTATGCACTATATATTTTACCACTGAACATGGTGTTTAGGCTGTAGCCTTGCAGCCCATCGCAATGTATATTTTAAATATGTTTAGATTGTATGAGGTATTTATTGGTTAATGATGGCTGTGATACTCTGTACACCATTGCATGGTTGTTTGTCTGCGGCAAAATGTTGCTGATACACTTTGCAGAAACATATCTAAATTATTGCTGTAAAAGAAGCTTCTATTGCTTTATACTTTTACATTTTACCTCATGTGATGCAAATAATTTACAGATTTGAGATTTTTTTAAAAATTACCTTTTTTGGAAAATTGAATCTTAATCAGATTTTAAATTTATAATTTATTCTTGTTTTATGTATAGAGAATTTTCATCCAAAATATAATTTTAATTTAATTTTTTGTGTCCAGAGAATCTTTGATAGATACATGAATTTATTTTCCAAGTAGTATTCAAATTGTCTAGTGTATATTTACCAATTAATAATTTTATTCCTATTCATTACACTTGAAGAATATTTTAGAGATCTGCATTTTTATTTCCTTTCCTTGGTGATTATTCCACAGATTAATATTTTACCTTCTCTACAATACATGGTAATGTTTAGGGAAAGTATTAGAATTATGTGGAAAATTTCAAGAGATCTACACATTTTAAGCACTCTAGAACAACAGCAAAACAAAACTATTTTTAGCATGATGTCTGTGTGTATCTGTCTATGCAATGTATGTATCCACTTCAGATTAAACACTATTCAACAAAATTTTACAAAATTTGGTAATATATTTGGTGATTAGATTTTGGTACGATTTGGAAAAAAAAGCTATCCTTTTTTGTGAAATGACCTGTTAAAATCTAAAATAGGATTACTTATTCTAAAATGTATCAATTAAATGCTTGTTATATGTAATTTTTCATGACTAAAAGAATCGGATTAACCCCATTACTCTAGAATTTACTGTTTTCTAGATATTGCATTTTTTGAAACATTGCCTTAGCCAGTTGCCAAATGAAAATGAAAATTTAATTAACAATTCAAATTCAGTGTAATTTCAAATAATTATTTCATGTTATTTTGTGCATTTAAACTTAATTTAATGAATTATAAAAGAAAGAAAGAGAAAATGAATTTGAGTCTGTAGAGGAAGACATGTGCTGTCCACATCAGATTTTTTATTTTATGTGTGAGAAAGATTTCACAAATTTGTAATTTTTTTTCCACTTACATTTTGATTTACAATTATTTTTATTATTTTTGCATGGGTATGCATATTCAGGGCCTGAAACAGTAGATGATGCCTAGGGCTTAATTGCATTTAGGGCTCCCTACCATACATTTTAATATTTACTTATATCATCAATAGTAAATAAATGTTTTGAGCGAATGGTATAATGGAAATCTGTGTCATACAACATTGATTTTGCTGAGATATTGAATAATTTTGCTGAAATTTTCTTGCACATTACTGATATTCTCAGTTATTCTTAAAACTTTTGGAAGTTTTAGGCCATTATGTCAAAATGTGAAGCCCCCTAAGTTACGGGCCCATGATCCTGACCCCGGTGGCCATGCATGAGTCAGGCTCTGTGCACATTATTATTATTTTTTTTTTGCAGTGCATATTATATTATATGTAAAAGAAAAACATTGGAAAGGAGTCGATCGGGACTGTGGAATTTTGATAATTTCCAGAATATGGCATCCATAAAGAATTTCAAATGATATTTGTCTGTCACTCTTAGAGAATTTTATAAAATTTTTTGCAAGTATGTATGAGAATATTGATGCATATGATTAGAGATGTGTGTCGAAAATTTTTTTGCTATGTTACACCATTTTTTTCTAACCCTGGTCAGCAAGCATTTTTTAAACATTGTTAATATAAAATTTAATTATGTATTTTTAAGTTATATGAATTTCTTTATTTTTACTTTCCTTATATACAAAATGCATAAGGAAAGTATTGTGACAGGGTCGAAAATTCAAATTCGAGTTTTCGACGGGAGAGCATGTTTCGGTACTTACGTATTATCGCAACCATGACAAAACGTAATTGATGTATCGTCCAATAAAGGTCCCGATCGATTCCAAGGTCAACATGCAACAAAGTGATCTGTATGAGGACCCACGTTCGAGCGGGCTTGAACTGGTTGGGGGACGTACGCACCGCTGGGACTGTGTCGTCAGACAGGCCGGCTTCGCCGGACCAAGTCACAGAGCATACTAGACTCGCTTCTGGGACCGTGACAACATGCAGCCAAGTGATCTGTATGAGGACCCACGTCGAACTGCTTGAGAAAAACCCAGAAGCGAGTCCCAGAAGCGAGTCTAGTATGCTCTGTGACTTGGTCCGGCGAAGCCGGCCTGTCTGACGACACAGTCCCAGCGGTGCGTACGTCCCCCAACCAGTTCGAGCCCGCTCGAACGTGGGTCCTCATACAGATCACTTTGTTGCATGTTGTCCTTGGAATCGATCGGGACCTTTATTGGACGATACATCAATTACGTTTTGTCATGGTTGCGATAATACGTAAGTACCCATGTTTCAAGCATCCCTGATCACGAATCAAACATTTTTGAGGTGATGTCTGTGTGAAAGTGTGTGTGTGTGTGTCAGTGAGTCTGTGGAGACGATATCTCACGAACGAATGGAGTGATTTGAATGTAACGTGATACAAAAATCACAATCCGTGAATACTGGAAGTCTATTGTTTTTAAACGTAATTGAATGTTCAGAACCCCTAAATTTTCGAGTGAAATTTAAAAAAAATTACCAAGAAATCAAAACCTTTAATAAAGTTACGCAAATAGACATTTCTTATGTAATTTTTTCTTAGAAAACTATGACATAAACTTTAGAACGCTAGCATGAACCGTTCGAGATATTGCACATTTTTCAAATAAATTTATCAAAAAATCCCATAAATTAAAAAAACATATTACTGTTGAAAAACATGTTCACTTTTCATATGTAATATCGGGTGATAAATTTGGTGACATCATTCTCGTGGATCTAGCTCGTTCCGTTTATGAGAAAAGATACTTTGAGTAATACTTTTGTATTTGAACGCCAATAGTCATTTATGTGCTATCAGAATAACTTTATTTCTCCATCCATAATGCTTGGCAAGATTTTGACGCCGAATTTGGCGGAATGTCGCCAACTTGGCGAAAAAATGAAATGTTGCCAAATTAACGAAAATCTCGCCAAATGGATAAAAATTACGCTAAATCAATGAAAATGATGACTAATTGTCGAAAGTTCAATATCTTGGAAATAATGTAAGTATCTACTATTAGAAAAACCTATTTTTTTACTGTAAAAGTAGTAAATTTATTACATTATATAAGGAAAGTCATGTATTGCCCACATCAGATTTTTTCCTTATATTTTTTTATCACAATAAATCAAACTGTTGCTTGTGAGAATAAAACTTACTAATCCTTCCTAAAAGAAAGCAAGCATATGAAAATTATATATTTAATAATTTATTTTTTACACCTATAATAAACAGTGAATTATTTATGATATGGAAAGGGTTTAGCAATTTTAAATTATTTTTCGTTTATTATTTCTTTTGTGAATTGCTTTTAATTTGTGATTTAGAAAAATATTTTTTCTAGTGTTATTGATAAAATAGAATTATTTTATAACTTTTCAAAAAGCATGGGTACTTTATAAAATATTAAATTGCAGCTGTTGACTGCAATATATATAGGTACTAGAAATTTTTGTACATAAAATATATATTTCTAAATTTAAACCTTTTTAACCATATTATTTAATATATATGACTGTAGCTGTAACATAAGAATAAAGACTTTTAAAAGTCACTGGATATATTATTCTACCTTAAATGTAAGTATAAGTTCAAAATTTTCCACTGCAGAAAAATTTCCAAAAAATGTTCTGGATAACCCACATCTCTACATATGACTACTCATCTAATATTTTATATTTGTAAATGTACCCTGCATTGCCTGGGATTCAAAGCAAGGATTAACTTTATTCATTCAATCTATCTATCAAAAGGTGTATTTGCCTGTTGCATAAACACATATGTGGCTGCCTCCTCTTCTTGCTATGCAGGTGTCTTATGCTCTAAATAAGTACTTAAGCACACTTTCACCCACTAATATGACTACATAAAATAGTATTTCAATTTTACAGTATAAGGAGACAAATTAAAAACTTTTTTTTTAATTTTGAATATTGTAATATTACATTGTTTTTAGAATATTTCACATCGAGTAAACAAAATAAAAAATAAGAATAATGTATTCTACATTTCAAACACAAATATATGAACAACTTTTAAATGCAATTTTACAAACGTATTTGTTCTCTGTAATTCTAGAGATCAAGATGTAAACCTTCAGATTGAAACTCTCAGCAAATTGTCAAAAAGCAAGGAACACTATATGCCCATTTAGAACAAAAAATAAAAAACATGTTGGAATGTCTTGATTTCTGAGAATGCAATGTCTTTATGAAACCTGTAGCAATGAATATGCTTGGTAACACGCTGGATATTACATTGCAATATGCATGCACTGAACAGCAATTGGAACGATAGAATGAAAAATTTTATGATATATTGATACCTTATATAATAATCAAAATTATTGAATGGATGACCCCAGAAACATAATTTTTGTTTCGTACCAGTGCGTTATATATTCAATTTAGCTCCTGTTAAATTATGATCGGATTACTAGTCAAATTTTTTATATCATAATTTTAGAATTGATTGTTTTCAAAACATGAAATGTATGCATTTTTTTAAATTCATGAAAATTCATTTATTGATAGTACAGATTTGGTTTAAAGCTCTTTCGAAACAGAATTCTTTGATCTTTTCAATTGTGATAATGTTTTTGATCGCCAAGGAAATGATTTGTGCAAAAATTGTTCAAAATTCAGCATTAAATAACTAAAAAATGAATTTGAATGCAAGAAAAATCTTGATAAGGTGTTTGTTCTCTGGAGCCGAGGTATTTCTGTACCAAATTTCATGGCTGTATGTTGCTTAGATTTTCCGCTACAGATGACACAAACAGACAGACATCTTCCTTTATTATTGATACACTTATTTGTAAACATAAATATTTATAAATATATGTGTTTTAATACAATATCAAAACATATCTATTTATAACTTATGACTTTATTAGTAAATATAGATCAAAATTTCATATAGACTATTCAGATTTATCTAATTTGAATTTAAAATCGGCATGTTACCAGAATGGTAAAGATAAGCATCAATATTTGCTTAAGTATGCCAAAAATTTTAATTACAATAAAATTAAAAAAAATTTAATTGCAATAAAATTTAGAATATTTTAAATTTTACTTTAATTAACAGTTGTATTTTGAAATGATATTTTTGAATGCAGTAGTTATGACTATGATAAATTGCATTATCTGAATAAATTAAAAACTTTTATAGCTTATTTTATTTCATGAAATTTTAATAGCAATTTATTTATTGAGTTTATTAATTTTTCTAATATCTGTTAAATTTATTTCTATTATTAACTTTGAGTATAATATGTATTTTTTTTTTTCAATTTGTAGAAATCTGCAAAATTAGTTCAGAATCTTCAAAACTCCTTTCATGGAAAAAGAAGTTTTCATAGAGATGTAGTGTGTAATAAAGGTAATATAGACCATAATATAGACTTATCAAACTTATCTGATTTGAATTCCAAATCTGCATGTTACCAGAATAGTAAAGATAAGCATCAATATTTGCTTAAATATGCAGAAAATTGCTTGAAAGAAAATGATGAAAATTCTGTGTGTGATTCATTTGATGGTATTAGTTTGCACAGTGCTGGTCAGTTATACAGATTAAATAAAATGAAATTAAAAGAAAACATTCAGAAAAAATCTACAAAAACTAATTTTGATGGCAAACATGGTCTTGCAAAGGATAATAGAAAATATTCTTATTCTGAAAATAAACAGTATGATACCATTGTTAGTTCTTGCAAAATTAAAGGTAGCAGAAATATTAATGAACCCAAACAAAATGTGTCAGATACCTACCAGAGAAAGCATGAATCTTGCATTTCTAATGTGTCGAAAAAGTTCCATAGAAAGAAGAAAAGTGAAGAAAAAAACAAAGATCACATGGAATGTACAAAAAAAAGGTATAATGAATCTGAAAATTCAATACCTATAACTTCTAAGCAAGGAAGCATGTCTAATCCTCAGTTGGACTTTTTGACACTCCATAATCAATTGTCTGATATTAATTTGAAAGATCAAAGTCCCTTGTATAAGATGAGAGCCTTAACAAATTTATCAAATAAGTCTGATGAAAATATACGTAATATTCCCAATGAAGATATAAATTTATGTCAATTAAATTTTATCAACAAGGAGCAAAATTCTGAATTCACTAATGCTCATTCTGTGTTTCATAAAAATGCAATTCAGGCAAGAGATCAAGTCTTGGATAAGCCTTTAATTTCTTTAGAAATATATTCCGAACCTTGCCAGTCAGCTAGAACGAGGAGGAAATGTAAGAAATCTTCAAAGCATAGAACAGGTAACTTTTAATTATTTATTATTTTAACTTTGTTGTTTATTGATATTTTTACAATAAATTAAGATTTTAATATGATTTTATTTAGAATACAAGCAAATTTATAAGGTGACAAAATTCTTATTAATTTTATTTTAACGATTTAAGAAGATTTTGCTAAAAGAAAAATATTTCATTCTTATTATTTAAAATTTTACTTTCTTTATTATTATAATTTTAACTTCATAATAATCTTTGTTGGTGTTTTTATGGTATGTTGGTGTTTTTATGGTCTGGTGCTCAGCATTTTTCAAGGTCCCCTTTTTTAATGTTAATATAATTACAATTAAAAATGTCAGTTTATGTATCTATCTTTAAAGATGGTCTCAAACATAGAAATGAAAAAAAAAATTGCAATGCTTTTGAACAATTGCTGTATGCTGAGGGAAATGTTTTGAAGGAAATTAAAAGTACTATAGCAGTGAGCATTAAAGTTATAGAATGTGTGATAGCTTTTTATTACTAAAATTATACAGGGTGTCCCAAAAAGATTGAAACACGCTTCAATTCTTTACCTGTTGGAGATAAGTTGGCAATGTAAATTGCAAAAATGTTGAAAGTAAGGTAGGAAATAAGACTGCGTTAATGAAATAGTCCTCCCATTAGTTTTCAAAAAGTTACACTTTTTAAATTTTTGTACGATCCCCCTTAGATAAATTTAAATTTGGTCAATCAGAAAATATTTATTTTTAATGCAACAAAATCATTTAAAACCCCGCATATCTGTATCTTTAAAATTGAGCGAGTTATATTTAATTGAAAATTGAACATTGTGAATGGGGACCATATATCAAATTAGAAATGTAAATTTATGACATATCACAAAAAATATAAAACTGGATGATAATACATAGGATACCCAATCACATACGGAGTACCACTGCTTTATATGATCTCTGTCTGTGTAATGCTTTATTTAGATGCATTTGTGATAAAAAATTTTGACATATATTAACATATTTTTGATCTAAACAATCCCCATCGTCAATTTGTTTATGATCCCTATTTTCACAGATGAAACAGCCTTTCACATGGCACGGAAAAGTGGCATAAGTCAGATTTTTTCCTTTATCATAATTCAGTTGATTTTAAAGATACAGATATGCAGATTTTTTTAATGATCTTGTTGCTTTAAAAATAAAATTTTCTGATTGACCAAATTTGTCTAAGGAGATTGTATAAAAATTTTAAAAGTGTAACTTTTTGAAAATTAATGAGAGGACTATATCATAACGTAGTCTTATTTCCTACCTTTCTTTCAATATTTTCGCAATTTACATTGCCCACTTATCTCCAATAGGTAAAGAATTTAAGTGCATTTCAATCTTTTTGGGACACCCTGTATAATCTCGTGTATTCTTTCAATATTTTTTTTTAAATTTGTTTCATTAGTGGCTATAATCTAGAGCCAGAATATTTGAAATAATGTGTATTTTGTGTATTCTATCTATTAAATTTTTAAATTTAGCTATATTGCACAAATATATGGTAGTGTGATTACACATGATATTATGCTAATCCAGTTGGTAACACGTCTATTTAAACTTGAATAAAACTCATGGACGTAACACAAATTAAAATATGATGGTCATTTATTGAACTTTATAAAATATGTACAAAATAGTTATAAAAGCCATAGCGCTTTCAAGCGTATAAATGCCCTTCATCAGTGGCAACATAAGATGTAAAACATTCAATCGTTCATATATAGTGACCAGAAACACTGAAAAATTTGCATAAATAAAATGGTAATGTACAAGGCTATTAATTAATAATAAATCTCTAAAATCCAAATAAACAAACATGCACCGATTATTTAAAGCAGGCTAATTACAAGCAGAATACAAATATGACAAAACTACAAGCCCGAAAATTCAAAAAATTTTAAAAGGAAGTCAAAGGTAACTGTGAAGAGGCTTGAATTTCATAGAGACGAGAATGAGTCGCCAGGCAAAATTTAAAGTTTGAACGGGATCAAAATTACAAATCGAGGCACGGTAAATATAAATGAAAAAATGAAAAGGGATTCATAAAGAAGAATATTATGAGGGGTTATTCTAACAGATTAAAAGAAAAGTCTTTTCAAAAACAGGCAGAAAATTATCATTTGCGACATACCGAGCAAGAGCAGTGGAAAGTTTACCGTTCTTGAAATCCCGGGTGTGTTCTGCTAAACGGATGCCAATAGTACGTTTACTACTGCCAATGTAAAAATAATATTTACCATCAGGAGACCAAAGGGGGACAACATACACCCCAGCATGACTTTTAAAATTACCCGTTTTGATACTAATCTGATTGCTATTAAAAATCCTTTGGCATAGAAATCTAGTTTTCCTTACCATCCTAAGATTTTTCGACCTTTTACCCCGTTTTGTCACAAATTTGGTTTTAAACCTGCTCAATCAAATATTAATACTCTCTTTAATCGTATTTGTTCTGATAAACTTGGGAATATTCATGATTTTAAAAGTCACGCTGGGGTGCATGTTGTCCCCCTTTTGTTTCCTGATGGTAATTATAATGTTTACATTGGCAGTACTAAATGTACTATTGCCATCTGTTTATCGGAACACGCCCAGGATGTCAAGAACGGTAAACTTTCCACTGCTCTTACTCAGTATGTTGCAAAGGATAATTTTCTGCCTGTTTTTAAAAAACTTTTCTTTTAATCCATTGCAATAACCCTCATAATATGCTTCTTTATGAATCCCTTTTTGTTTATATTTACCATGCCTCAATTTGCAATTTTGATCCCTTTGAAACATTAAGTTTTGCCTGGCGACTCATTCTTGACTCTATGTAATTCAAGCCTCTTCACAGTTACCTTTGACTTCCTTTTAAAATTTTTTGAATTTTTAGGCTCGTAGTTTTGTCATATTTGTATTTTGCTTGTAATTGGCCTGCTTTAAATAATTGGTGCATGTTTGTTTATTTGGATTTCAGAGATTTATTATTAATTAATAGCTTTGTACATTACCATTTTATTTATGCAAATTTTCCCGTGTTTCTGGTGACTGTATATGAACGATTGAATGTTTTACATTTTATGCTGCCACTGATGAAGGGCATTTATACGCTTGAAAGCACTCTGGCTTTTATAACTATTTTGTACGTCTTTTAGGAAGTTCAATAAATGACCTTCATATTTTAATTTGTGTTGTGTCCTTGAGTTTTTATTCATGTTATTATGCTTTTATAGCTATATATAAGTGAGAAAAAACAATGTTCCCCTTTTTGTCAGGGGCTGGAACAATAACCCACCATATGAGTGGCCCTACAACATTTTGTAATACACTAACCCTCACAAAACATGTTCCTAAAAAGTTGACTCCTTTGAACAATGTTTCCTCTAAAATGTATGGATGTTCATATATCTACATATATATTTGCATTATTATATTAGGTAAAAGTTTTAACATTGCTTTATTAGCAGTCAAGCATATATTACTTCATATTATTTCCACATAGAAGCCAGGCTAGAATGAGTATTCAATATTTTCCCTCTTTAATTGTTTTGCTGTTTTATTTTCTATTGACATGAATTTCTCAGTTTATTTTGTTATAATGCTATAAATTTGACTACTTTTGATATCTCACGTTTGAAATGCACCAGGGAGAACCTGAAAAACTTGGAAAAGTCAGGGAATAAAAGAATAGCTAAATAAATCGGGGGAAAATGCATATTTTCATCAAAAATCTGGAAATTTTTAGAGTTGATCTTTAAATTGCATTTTTTATCCTTTTCTCTCCAATATCTAGCTCTGAAACAAATCTTTGCAATTCTGATCATTTATTCTTGTCTTTGCCATATGATATTTTCCTTTAAAATATGAAAAGCATTGTCCAATTTAGAATTGACTTATTGAACTCTAATATCCTCAGTGGGCTGAGTGGATTGAGCCAGTAAAAAATGATCCATGCAAAGCATGTTATCACCTATGGTTGAAACCTTTTATTTTAAGTAATTTGGGAAGAAAGCAATTATTAGCCACAAAAAAGGGACAAAACATGAAAGGATTGTATAAAAATGAGGCATGAAATTAAAATTCTGCTGAAAAAAAAAATCTTTTATAAGTATTTTTATAAGTATAGTAAACTTTTATAAGTATACAAAGGCAGACAATTGGTGAAAAAATATTTGAACTAGAAAAAACAGTTGTAATGAAGGCATAATTAAATTAATTTGTTTTTACTGAAAATGTAATGTTTTATCTGTCCTTTCATTGTGAAGTAATGAGCAAGATATTAAGTAACAAGTAAGTAATATTTTAATTCTATATATTATTAAAGTATAAAAACTTGTGATCTAAATTTGGTTTCAGAAATTGAGTATAAACCATGTATCTATTGACGGTCAGTTATTTTTTCACATGAAATTTGATTTGTATATTGATGCTTTAAAATCCAAAATTATCACTTTCTCTACAACTGCAAATTTACTAATTTGTTAATTTTCAATAACTTTCTACTACTGGATATTTGAATGACAGATTAACCAAATAAGGTACTTAGAAGTCACTCCTACTGCAGATACCAGAATCTATGAACTGGTTTTGCACTTGTTATGCACTTGTCAGCATAGAAAAACCAATATTTGTAATGGCAGCAAGGAACTTGCTATATTCCACAATTTTTATGAACTTCTGTGGGAACTGACAATTTCAGTTGTTCCACATAGCTGGATAAAATTCAATTACAATTTAGCTATCTGGTTCATGAATGCTGGTATTTGCAATAGGAGTGTCTTCTGAATTTTGGGAATGCCCTTTATAAGTGGGTTTTGTGTTTATGAACTTTGCCTTTGTAGCTTCGTATAGCCTAAGCTAAATTGTAAATGAGTTTTATGCCGACCATGTGGAAGAACTGAAATTGTCAATTCCCATAGAAGTTCTTAAAAATTGTGGCTTATAGCAAGTTTCTTGCTGCCATTGCAGATATTGGCTATTCCATTCTGACTAGCATGTAGCAAGTGGTAAACTTGTCCATGGATGCTGGTATCTGCAATCGAAGTTTCCATATTTTGGGAATGTCCCTTATAGGCGGGCTTTGTGTTTATCAAAAAAGGTATTGCTGACATTTTTAAATGTTACCATTCTAGATTGTATGATTAATTTTATAGTATAGAAACATTGGTTTGATGGGAAAAATATTTATTTCATCAATAGGATCTTCTAAAGAGAAAGGTGTGCAAAACTCTTTAATGCCTGGCTGTATGCAAGTTATTGTTCTTCCTGGACCAAGGTGTTTTGAACACAAGTTAGCTTCCCATTTTGAGATGTTAAAAGTGTGTTCAATAAAGGATGCTACATAATTATAAAGTCAACAGTTACTACATGGGTATAGACCACAACATATTTTTTTTTTTTTGATATTTTAAAGTATTCTACATATTGTTCCAGTGAAGTAGAAAAATTAAATGTTAAGAGTATTATTTGGTTTTATTAAACTATATGTATTCTCATAGTTATAAATAACTAATTTTGTTTGTGTGCCGATAAAATACATTTCTAAATTTACCTTGTTTCTTGCTACATTATTTGAAAGTTTTATAATATTGTACATTTTTTGCTTTTACAAAATCTTGTATTATTTTGAAGAATTCTTTAGTCATAAAATGTTATATACAGGGTGATTTGAAACTCTGTGGGCCATTCCTTGTCAAGTCATCTAGGACATAGAACCCACCACCTCAGAATTTAATGAAAATGGTCCTGAATATATAGTCCATGGATCTCTTAACATATATATAATTTTAGTTTCTTACTTTAGCTAAAAAATACAGGTCTTTGAAATTTCTTAGTGAAACCAGAATGGGTGTTTGAGAATTAAGCAGTGATACTTTGGAAAAAGAAAAAACACTTTATTTCACTTATTTTTTTATGCCTATGGCAATGAAATTTCATGTGTTTATAGTGTTGAATATGGGGATTGCAAAAGTAACAGAAAGATAGTTTATGTGGACTTTAAGTCATCACCATCATCACTCATCATGCCTAGTGGCACATAAGGCCTTAGGTGAAATGAAATTAAATAAAAAAAATCATGATAAAAATGAATAGCTATAGAACAACTCATATGGCAAACGGCACAGGTGACTGGAAGTTAAATCTTTTTGTTCAGTAACCCTGCTGATGTGAACTAATAGTTCAATTAAAAAAAAAATGCTGAGTCTTTGACCTTTTTTTAAGGATAAATCAGAATTATGGTTTAGCTAAACATATAAAATTGTAATTTTTTTTTTTCAAATTTGAGAATTTTTGCTAATAATAAACAATTTTTTTCACACTCTCTATAAGCTGTTTTTTGTTATACAAATCTAATCTTAAAAATTATTCTTTAGATATATTTATAAAAGCGTTCAAATTGTTTATGCATCTTTGCATAGAAAAATAAAAATTTTTTTCTTATGCCAAATTAAGTTTAAACAATCTAAAAATTTACTCAAAAATATTTAAAATTAGCAAACATATAAAAAAATTTAGAATTGCACTCCAAGTGCTGTGATTAATATCAACAGATCAGTTTCGTTTTACTCCGCACCTGGAGTACAATTCCTGGGATTGAGAGGACCCCTATCAACAAGTTCCCTGATTGTATTAAAAAGGTATTTACTAAATCATTAGGTAACCACATAGAATATTCATACACTTGACATTATACATACATTTTTATTCCAATACCTACTATGTTTAAATGGCATTTAGAATAAAAATTTAGAAAAATAAAGATAAAAAAAACATAGAATAGTACATAGCTCATACGGATAATATTATAAAAAGATATGAAAATATAGTAAAAGCAATATTTTAAAAGATGTTTCCCTCACTTATAACTTCTAACAGTTTAATTTAGAGATAGAAATGTATTTTCTTTTGCTGATTTCAAATGTCCTTGAGAAAACGTATAAGCATCTGCCAGTACTGCTGGTAGTTGGTGTTAGCAAAGTACATAGCACATGTGCTAAAGGAACATGACACACATTGTCTCATGAGGGGCAGAAAAAATAATTTGTTTGACCTTTAAGGTGCATGAGTTGCAAAAGAACACCACTCTCTTTACTGCACACTTCTTGTTTCTAGCAGTACTTCTTACACCATCACATGAAGATTTACCATAATTGGTTGAAAAAAAAACAAAAAAAAAAAACATGAAGCCGAAATTTTTAAATCTTGATCATGATTACATTAGTTATATAAGTTCTTGCAGTTTTATATTATTCTATGCAGCCATCAGAAAAGTAATATACATTTTTTTATTTCTGGTAAATTAGCTTTTAAATAGCTATAAGCTCCTTCTGTATCATGTAGACCATGGGCACATGATTAAGGTAATTAGAAATAAAGCAGTAAGAAGTATGTAAAACCTTCATTTTTTGTCCTAAAATAAATTATTCAAGAATGCAGAGTAGAGGCTACATGCTCCAATGATAATCTTGGGCTTCCTCTAATGATTTTTTTTTTCACTGTGCTCTTTAACAGTTCCATCTGTTTCACTTTCAGATCCTTTTCGAAGGACTCCCGACTGATATTTTTAGATGTTGAAGCAATTGAAGAGCAAAAGGTCTTTTAAGCAGTTACACTATATTTTGCTTCCTGGTTTAACATTTATTCCACGAGTTGCTTAAGCCTTGCTCATTTCTAATGATACACTACAGCCAGTGTTTCACAGGCACTTTGTAAACACATAATGGATCACAACATTTAGCTTTATGTGTTTCATACTTTTTTGAAAAATGAGTTTGATAGTGAACACAAAGAGTTTTAAAGACTAGGGTGGTACATTCTGTCTCAGAGAAATTAATTTTCTATATCTTTCTTCCAAATTATTTATTCTCAAGACTGCATTATTTGTTATGTAGCTTGTCCTACAACAGGCAATTGGTTGACTGATCAATACTACAAGTTTCCATTTCTGACATGCTCTGCTTTCTGTTTATTCAGGTAATACTGACAAATGAATACAAAGAATGGTCGAAGAAAGTAAAAAATGCCATAAAACAAACTACCTCATGCCTGGGGATGTCAGACACTTCCCATAGCCTTCCCCTATTTTATCCTCAGACATCAAATGTGAGCTGCAGAAAGAATTTATTTCTATATATAGAATTTGACCTTGTAGCCAATTAAAATTTATGTAAAACAATTTCTTAAATTTCTCCTAAAATTTCTGTAGTGCATTATTACTATTTTGCACTCTTATGTATACTCGAAAGCATTTTTTATTTTTGTTTTTCAATTTTAATCATTTTTTATTTAAATCTTCAATAATAAAAGCTTACTTTTTTAAATTGCTAAACAGTAGTAAGATTTGAAATTATATAAATGTAGAACAGCTTTTTTCAATACATTGTGTACTTTAGGTGAATGTACTAAAATAATATGATACAGTATAAAATGACTGATTTAAATATAAAAAGAGCTCTTCTAATAATAAAAAGTTGCTAGAAATTTTGAAGTGATATTGTAATCGGATTTTTTTTTTCAGAATTGTTTTTTAATGTAAATTATGTTTAATATTTAATAAATGTCTACAAATATAAGTGAATTTGAATATACAGTGTAATAAGTAAATATTTCATATGCTTAGTTATATGAGAAACACATTGAATTTAATTTTCTTTTTTTTTAATATCTAGCTTTAAATTTATACATAAATTTTGGAGTATCTCAATTTTCTAAATATTCAACAAAAGTAATAAAATTATAAATTAAATCACAAAAACTTATCAATAAAACTAAATAAAAAGTCACCAACAACATTTTTTATATTTTATATATTAACTTATTAAAGAACATTTCATAAAAAAATTAACTTTCAGTAGTGACTTTTTTGTATAAGTTGTTTTATTTCTGTCCGTTTTTTCAGTATTTTTCAATTCTTCACTTCACTTCATGCTTTTAAAACATGTAAAAATAAAAATTTAAGGATATTTTGTAATGTACATACTCTTTGCAGTTAAGTAAAGTTTCGTGACTATAACTAGAAATAAAGGTAAATTAAAATAAGTTTTCTAACTAACAATGCTTTTCACCAAAGTTGCTATTACCTTTAAAATCTGTTTCATTTAAAAAAAAAAGCTGGATTCATTTAAAAAAAAAAGCTGGATGATTTGACTTGTAATGACTCTTGTATAAACATATATAGCTGATTAAAGAATAATGAAAGAAACCTTTTTCATATATGAGTGTATGCATGCCCACAGTTGTCACCCTTTGGTGGTTAGAGGGCTCTGTTGGTATATAAATGAAAGGCAGAGAGTGTGACCAACATTATTATTTACAATAGATTTTCATAGGAGTGACCACCAACAGTAAAGCATGCCCAACACAATAATCCCATTAATTGCTGTACATTTTCAAAGATTCCTGGTATTTTACGATCACTTGAGCAACTCTTTGATTTCCAGCCCCCATATTCTCCATGTCAGCATTTCAAACTCATGTATTTTTAAAACTAAAGTAGAATTAATGCATGTCAGCCATTTGAGCATTCTTTCTTACTTTCTAGACCGTCTGACCTTATGGTATCTATTTGGATGGTTGGGAAAATGTCACTTAGTTTAGATCGGAACCCGATAGGTGTTGTAATTTCCCTTACTAATCACCGCTTGGCTAGACTTGCAGATTTACAGATTTATAGTACCCATAATCTTCATAGGCATAGGAATACTTTTGGGTGGAATTATGGCTTGCAATTCTCCAGTCTTAATCAGTGGGCTATCATTGCTCCAGCCATCTCAGCATTCGTAAAATGCTTCATGTTATACATACAAAGTCCACATTATGAATAATGACTATAAAAAATAGCCAATTGTTGCATCAATCAATAGAGGCCTTCAACACACAAAAAGGTGTCTGTAGATATATATTCATTAACAACAACAAAAAAAAAAGTTTGTTTTAGTGTTCCCTGTCTCCTCTTAATGTTTGTACAGAGAGTTTCGAATCACTTTGTAAAAGTTTTATATATTGCTTTTACTTTTGAAAATATTTGTAGCAGTTTTTGGAAAAATAATGGAACTATTTCCCTGTGATGCACTGATGTCCTAGTTTAAAACAATTAGAAACAAAATTTTTGTGAATTTTGTTTCACAATTTTGTTTCACTGAAAAATATAAGATGTAGTACTATAAAATTAAAAAACAAATAAATAAAATAAAACAAAATATTATGTGTACAAAATGTTTTATTTATCTAAATATCTATTATGCTAACTTGCCGGGATTTTGAACATTTTCCAAAACTATCAGATTTCATCTTATAAAACCGAAATAAATTATTTCATGGAGGAAATTTAACACGTGAATAAATTTTGAGATAAATATATTTCCAATAATACCAAATTTATTGGTTTTAAAAAAATATTAAATGCATCTGAATAGTGATCGAAATTTATGATAGAATTTTGGACATTACCCAAGCACTCAGATTTTTCCCTTATTAAACCCAAATAAATTATTTTATGGAGAAAATTTAACACATGGAGCAATTTTGATATTATCTTTCTAACAATGCCGAATTCATAGGTTTTAAAGATATTAAATGCATCAGAATAGTGATAGACAGTTTTGATGCACAATATACACGAGTAGATGGTTTCAGAAATTACCCAAACACTCCGATTTCTTCTTATAAAAGATAAATAAATTATTTTATGTAGAAAATTTAAAATGTGGAGCAATTTTGAGATTACTTTCCAATCATTCCAAATTTTTAAATTTTAGAAAATATTAAATGCATCTGATTAGTGGTAGAAATATTTGATGCACAATATGTACAAATATGGAATTTTGAACATTATCCAAGCACTCAGATATCCTTTCATATGCCTATAAAAATATATTTTATGGAGGAAATTTAACATGATGAAATTTGGAGATAAATATATTTCCGATGATACTAAATTTATAGGTTTTAAAAAATATTTAATGTATTTGAATAGTGATTGAAATGTTTAATGCACAATATGCATGGATACGGCACTTTGAACATTATCCAAATACTCACATTTCTTCTTATAGATGTATAAAAATATTTTATGTAGGACAATTAATGCATCATAGAGTAATTTTAAGATAAATATCTCTCCAATGATTGTAAATTTATAGGTTTTAGAAAATACTAGCAGCATACCCATTCTTCGTACGGAGTATATAATGTAAAGAAACTTATAATTCACAATCATGTGCAAATTCTGTTAAAATATTAAATTTATTGCTTCTAATGAGAAATTTAAGAATATCTGTTCTCACTATGCAAAATTATCTTCACAGGCAGATCTGAAGAATGAAATATCCTGGCCCCTTTTGTAAGCAAATTTACAAAAAAAAAAAAGGAATTGAATCAATATATGCAACCCCGTACTACTTATATTGTCACAGATTAGAAAATATGCCAGTGTGTTAGTAGAAGATTACCCGTATTACAATATGAGTCTCAAAAATCTTTGCCAAAATAAAAGAGATGATGTAATAAATTGAAAATATCAATAATCCCTGTACTCTTTATACCAAAAAGTCATAATTGATTCCAATATATGCCAATATACCTGTACTACTTATATTCTTGTAGATTGGAAGATATACCCGTGTATTTGTAGAAGATTACTCATACAATGTACAATATATGAGTTTAAACATTTTTTTGTCATAATAAAACAATTACATAATAACTTCAAAATATCAATAATCCCTGAATCAATAATCCCCGAAAATATCAATAATAATGTTTAAATCTGAAGACCGTTATTGATATTATCCAGTCAAAAATGCTATAAGAAAAATCAAATTGTTCTTTTCTAAAATATATTTTTATATCAATTTATTTATTATTCAAATCGAAAAAATAATAATTAAAATTAACAGACGGATTTAATTTAATTGCGTTTCTGAGCAACATGATATAAGATAGAATCTTCCTCATAAACTGTGAAATTAAATAGCCATTTTGATTTCTTTATACTTTTCATTGTTCAGTAAAAGCTTGTGAGAAATAAATCATGGAGATAGATTTCCCATTTAAATCATGTTTCAAACAATTTATGTTTTCAGAAAGTGACTAATTAGCGCAAAAAATCTCCCATCAAACTCAGAGATAAAGTTTTAATTCATTTTCAAACGATTTTCAAGCTTTTCGTTTGGATAAACCACAGAGTTAGAGAGTAGAACTCCCAGGGAAAAGTTTCGTTTTTCATTAATATCTCGACAACCCCTGGACTTAGATACTCGAAACTTGGACTAAATTTATGGAGGGGGAGGGGGGGGGCTATTTTAAGGCTATTCACAAAATTTCATCAAATTCGGTTCAGCTGTTCTCCCGTGATGATGAGACAAATGGAAATTTCGTTTTTTACTAATATCTCGAGAACCACTAATCGTAGAAACTCCAAACATGGACTAAATTTTACAAACAGACAGACAGATTTTCAATTTTATTTATATAGATTAAAATGCATCAGATTAGTGATCGAAATTTTTTATGCACAATATGTATGAGTACATGATTTTGAACATCACACAAGAACCTAGATTTCCTCTTATAAAACTGAAAAAAATTTATTTTATCACAGAGGAAATTTAACACTTTGAGCTATTTTGAAATAAATATCTTTCCAACAATAAAAAAGTTGTAGGTTTTAGAATATATTATATACATCTGATTACTGATCAAAATTTTTAATATACAATATGCACACATGCAGGATTTTGAACATTATTCAAACACCCAGATTTCCTCTTTTAAAACTAAAATATTATACTCTTGCAAAATATATATATATATATATATATATATATATATATGCATCCATAAAATATCGAGCTACAGCTGAGAAACTTGGCATGCAAATGTCATTTTAAGATTTATGTAAATGATCCAACTGTCAGCGCCAATGTTATAGGGCTCAAACAATGCGCATGAGAATGACACATTATGCAGCATTTAATACAATTGGTTTTCTCACTCATAAGTAATTGTAACTGTATTTCCTGCTTTGATACTGCAAGTTGTGTACAAAGATGCCTTTAAGACGTACTCCATGGCTCTATGAAAAATTGTCTGATATAGAGAGAGGTCGCATCATAGGCCTGAGGGAAGTTGGTTGGTCCAACGGATGCATCAGTCGCTATCTTGGTTGGAGTGATATGGTAGTTACTCTGTATTGACAACAATGGATTACTCTGTATTGACAACAATGGATATCCTGCTGTTCACATCAATGCATGTTCACATCAATTGTATTTCTATCAGCTGTTTGAAGGTATTTGCCTATCCTCTATGCATCCTGTATCGAGATACTATTTGGAGATGACTGGCAGAATGTGGGATTTAGGTGTTGACTTCCATTAAGGTGCCTACCACTGACACCTCAACATGGGCAGAGCCATCGAGATTGAAGCCGATCTCTGTCAGCCTGGACAGTGTCTGATTGGAGGCATATTGTTTTTAGCAATGAATCCCACTGATGACCACCGTATACGTGTGTGGAGGAGGACTTACCAGTATTCTGATCTCACATTTGTTGTTGAGTAACACACAGCCATCACACATGGTGCGACAGTCTGGGGAGTCATTTCGTGGCATAGCCGATCTCCAATTGTACTGCTAGCCAATTTGATGTCTCGCTTGTACATCGACGATATTCTGTAGCTAATTATTTTGTCTATGCTGTCAAGCTACTACCCAGGTTCCATTTACCAACAAGACAATGCTTGATCACATACTACACAACTTTCTCAACAATGTCTTTGAGGATTAATATCCTCCCATGGCCATCCATGTCCCCAAACCTATCACCAATAGAACACATCTGGGACATGCTAGGATGGAAATTACAGCTTTCTCACAATACCACTGAATTAACTGATCAGTTGCAGCATTTGTTTCAGAATCTTATAGAGAGGGACATAAGCAACTTAATTGATTCTATGCCGCATCGAACTTCGGCTTGTATAGCTGCCAGGGGTGGATTCACCACTTACTAAAATGTCATTTTCTTGTTTCCACCATTTCTTAATGAAAAATTTTTTTTGCTCTCAAATTCCAATCATTTGCATATCCCCTCAAACGATTCATACATGCCGAGTTTCGTGGTTGTTGCTCAATTTCTTATGGGTGCCTATATTTTTTTACAAAAGAATGCATTTTATGGAGGAAATATACCATATAGAGAAATTTTGAAATAAATATATTTCCAACTATATCAAATTTGTAGGTTTTAGAAAACAATAAATGCATCTGAATAGTGATCAAAATTTTTGATTCACTATATGCATGAATATGGAATTTTGAATATTATCCAAGTACTCAGATTTCCTCTTCTAAAATCAAAATAAATTATTTTATGGAGGAAATTTAACACATGGAACATTTTAAAGGTAAATATCTTTCCAACAATTTCAAAATCTTAAGTTTTAGGAAATATTAAATGCATCTAAATAGCGATTGATTTAGGATTTTGAACATTACCCAAGCTCACAATTTCTTTTTATGAAACTGAAAATAAATTATCATAATGAAGAAATTTAAGACATGGAACAATTTTAAAATTGATATCTTTCCAACAATACTAAATTTATAGGTTTTAGCAAATATTAAGTGCATCTAAATAGTGGTTGACATATTTGATGTCAAATAAGCACTAGTGATGTATTTCAAACTTTTATTCAACAGCTCAAATTTCTTCTTATAAAACTGAAAAAAATTATTTTATGGATTAAATTTAGCACATGGATTTATTTTGCTATAAATAGCTTTTCAACAATATCAAATGTATAGGTTTTAGAAAATATGAAATGAATCTGAATAGTGATTGAAATGTTTGATGCATAAATGGGGGATTTTGAATATTACTCAAGCATTCAGATTTCTTCTTATAAAATCTTGAAATGAATTATTTTATGGAGAAAATTTAACTTGTAGAGCAATCTTGAAATAAATATCTTTCCAATGATACTAAATTTATAGATTTTAGAAAATATTAAATTAAATGTATTTAAATAGTGATAGATATTTTTGATGCATAATACACAGGAATACAGGACTTTGAACTTTACCCAAGCGCTCAGATTTCCTCATAAAAACTGAAAACAAAATATTTTATGGTGGAAGTTTGACACATGGAGCAATTTTGAGTAAATACCTTCTGAACGATATCAAATTTATTGAAAATATGAAATGCATTTGAATAGTGATCGAAATTTTTGATGCACAATATGCATGAAAACTGGTTTTGAACATTACTCAAACATTCATATTTCCTCTTATGAAACCAAAATAAATGGAAATATATTTATCTTAGAATTGCTCCATTTAAAAAAATTTTTCCCATAAACTAATTAATTTTCATTTTATAAGAAGAAATCTGTGTTTTGTGAAATTTTCAAATTCCTGTTTTCGTGCATACTTTTCATATAAAAGTTTTGTTGCTCTCCAAAGGTTTTCTTTGTCTTCTTATCTTAAAAAATTGGTATTATTGGAAATATATTTATCTCAAAATTTTTACATGTGTTAAAAAATTTCATCATAAGGAATTTTTTTTTTGTTTCATAAGAGATAATCGGAGCACTGTTAAAAAAATAAAATATTCAACTTAATGATGTCATGCATGTGGTGCATCATTTCTGCTTTTATTCAGAGGCTTTCAATAAATTTTGTATTGCTGGGAGCACACATGAAGCAGTTTTTCTGAAAACTGCTCATGTTTTAAATTTTATAATTCAAAATAATTTATTTCGGTATAAGTGGAAATTGTGGTGCTGTAAACATTTTTATCTGATCGGGAATGGTCATTTTACTATAGATAGACCTTATATCTACACTCATGGATCTTTTCTTATAAAGTTATTGGGGTGCTTAAGGACTTTCCTAGGAATACTGTATTATTTTGTTATTGTGGTATTGTTTTGTTATTAAATCAATATTAGTACCTTCTTATATGTATAGCAGTTCTCATGAATAAGATATATGTATCACCATTTTCAAAGAACAAATATATTCTTATCCAAACAATTTTGGTCATGTTTAGAACAAAATTGCCAGAAAAGTATTTTGTTCCTCTCCACGAGCAAAAAAGCTTTTTATATCTTTATTTTTTGCTTTGGTTTGTCTATCCTGCCTGTAGTGTATGTATAAATGTGTAGTGTAATAAAAGACAAGACATGAGACACTCTTAAAACGAAACATAACTTTATTGAGCGCGCTTCCTACATTTCTGGAGAGTGGTATGGTGCGGCGGTTTGGGCGATATTTAAAGAGCTCACCCGACCTAGTTTTTTTTTATTTATTTTTCCATAGAAGGGGGCAGTACAACTTAAAAAAGGTAGAAAAGAAACACCTGAAAATCTGGGATATGTTTGCATTTTTCGTAACCTTTATATCACATTTTGCACAACAAAACAACTTTGCAACAGGAGAAACACAGGAAAAATGCAATACATACATATTAGAAGAAGGTCTAGTCTTTTGAAGTGAAAGTTCAGTTATACAGAGTGAGTTTGTGCACTGCTTGGTGACAAGGTTGGTTCAATATATACACTTGCTACATGATGATTTGAAACTTTTTGCGTCTCCCCTCTTCTATGCATAGAAAGATCAGTGTGTTTGAAAAAGGATTTGCCTCCCTGAAACATATTTATACCCTTATTTTTTGTTTCATGCTGATTTATTAATGAAGATATATTTATTCACAGGTATTTTGTTTTATTGCATGTTAAGTGAATTGTAAAACTTTTTGACGTTGTTCTTAAAACTAATAAACTGTAAAATTATGAAATCAAATATTTTTAAATGATAAATATTTCAAAATAATTGTTTCAAAAACATTAGTTAAATTTAAATTAAAGAAAATTTCACAAAATCTCAGAGTTTGAGGATCGATATTTTTAAGATGTAACAGAATTTAAGATTCAGAATAATCTTAATATAAAGGCAATTTTCACAGAATTTATATCCGAGATGTATTTCAGCATCATGTATCCCCCTCTGGAAAAAACTTATTCTAAACAGGTTGAATCATTTGTTTCTTAAATGCATAGTAAGTAAGACATATGTTGTATTAGCTTATTTAGTTTGACCCTTACTGAAATAGGACATCATGAGAATTTTATTTGTATTATGTGCTTACCAAGAGGTGTACAGAATTTTTTTTTTTTCAAAATTGTTAGAAGTATCTATTTGGTCTCTGTCACCAAGTCATTCTTAATGTATTTGACTGCTACAATTTTGTACTCGCAGAAGCATTAGCTTACCTATTGTTAACCTATCTTACAAAAGTTAAACAGTATCTTTTTAAAGTTAGCTTCTTAAACAATGAGTTAAGAAAACAAATAAATGCATGAGTTAAAATAAATAATCACAGTATTTAAAGGTTATGCTACAATTTTTTTTATAACATGACCACAATACTTGAGTCATGTTTAAATATTTTCATGAATGCTCAAATCTGCAATGGGAGGATCTGATGCCATTTTATTAAGATGCATACTAATGCATGTCTTTCAAGCTCACTCTGTATAACACAATCATAGCCATTAATCCTAACTATGGATCTTAGCCAATAACCTATGCATTACAATAATGGTTTGCAAAACTAATAGCACCAGGACGGTCGGTTCAACCTGCTTCGTTGATCATTTGAGTTTGCTGATTATAATTATTTCAACTTCCATTTGCCTGGATATTTTAACAATGATAGGCATGCCAACCATATGTATTATAAATAAGTTCACTCTCCGTTTACTGCAGGGATCAAATGCATTCGTCAAAGAGTTTGTCAAGTTCATGTGTATATTTAGTACTTAGTGAGTAACAAATTAATCGAATAATAATTTCGGAAATACTTAGGTCAGATCAAATGAGGCCTTATATAACTTTGAAAAAGTAATGAAAATAAATGAAGAAATAAAGATTAATTTCAGTGTCTGTTAGAAAACGTTTTTACCAAAGGCAATAAATCAACATAAAATTTTTGCGTTTAATTTCGAATGTTTCTGACTAATAATGAGTTAATAAAAATGAATCTTATTTTGTACAACTGAATAAATTTAGTTATTTTAAGTGCTGGAAAGTTAAATTATGATTAGAAGTTGATGGTTGTAATATAAAGCATAAAACTGTTGCCTTTCATGGCTATCGATGAGAAGATTGCTTTAATCGATAGGGTTATGTAATTTTTTATTTTGATAGAACTTGAGAGTAAAAATTATCAAAGCTTGATCAAAGCTGTTTCCTGAATGAATTCGATCGTAACAGATGAGTTAAAGGATTTGTTTGATAAGTATTCTTATTTCTAACTAAAACTTAAGAAACAAAAATAGATCTGATGGTATGGCTTATTTTGCAGTAATGCATTTTCCTAATTTTTTAAACTAAGTTGTGTCAAAATTATTTTATTACAAAATTAAGGTTTTTTGGTTTTTTAAGTGCTGTTTTCGGACGGAACACTTTTTCTGAATAAATTACATTTTTAATGTTTCTAATAGTTACTGTAGTTCTACACATTCTTTAGTAATGTTCTATATGCACCATATGAGCAATGAGTTAATTTTTGCATCGAATTCTTGTTAGTCGTATAAATATTCTATTTTTTTTTTTAATCTAAATTACCTGCATTCTCAATATGGTGCGCATGTGCAGATAGATCCAGATATGTTGCATCTTCTGCAGTATATAAAACTCTTGGTTGGCAATTCTGTTTTCATTTTTAACTAATCTTCTATTTTGCTATAAGTGCAGAAAGAAACATAGCTATACTAGCATACCAAAATAAATAAATAAAAATTAAAGTTAAAAAACTTCTTTTTTAACATTAGTTAATCTGGGAAATTATTTTATAATGATATTGCATTCAATTTTTTCCATACAGTAAAAATTTGATTATTTGGTTTAAATGGATATTCAATTAGTCTGGATAATATAAGATTCAGTCATGAGTATAGTCAACATGTTACATCTGATAAATATTGATCAATGATTTAGTATTTAGTAAAATAAAATCCATATTAAATATGGTAATAAAACAAATAGTTGAAATTTTACCAGATTTTAATCTTAAGATTTAATTTGATTTACTTTCTTAAGTATTTTTTGCATAAAATTTGTTTTGTAGATATCATGAAAATCTTAACAAAACGCAAAATCTTTTCAAATATATCTGAGTGTGTCACTTCTTTTTTCATAGTAATACTTTACAACACTCTAAATACTGGTAAGTTTTAGAAAATGTGAGCTACCAATATTTTCTGAATATTTTAGTTTTCTTATTGAAGTTTGATTTTGAAATGATTGTTTTTGTAATGCATAAATTTGAAAAATTCAACATTTAGATTATCTTGAAAATTGAAGTTTAGATTATTGTATTTTTACTGCATGGTTTATTTTTGTTATTGCTGTTTATTTGGAAAAATAATTCTTAATTTTAAAATTTTTCGAATTTTTTTTATGTACAAGAGCTGTCTATTACGTCACATTCGAAGGTAAGGCCAAGGGGCTCTATTCAAAGCTATAGCAAGTGTAATAAGCTGTGATGAACTGAATGTAGGGGAAATTTTGTAAGATCACCCACTAAGCAGGAATGTTTAAAGTTTGAATCGCCAAAACAAACAAACATTTCTAAAATTTTTAATTTTTGACATTTTTAAAAATTATTTTTAATAAAATTAAAGGAAAATGTTTGAAGAATTATAAAGTAATGAAGTAATGGTGATGTTGCTACTAGAAAGGATGGGCCAGAAAGACAATTTATGTTCCAACATCTAGCATTAAAATTTATAATTTGAAAATAAGAGGTAACCAGAGGATGAACGTATATTTCTTGTGAGGGTTGGTGACAAAAGATATCATGAATAAGGGGTTACAAAACAGCTTTAAACATGACGTAATATATTGACATACTGTTATGAAAATATAACCTGTGAAATTTTCAACATTAATAAAATAGAAAATTTTTTGTAAGAGAAAATGAGAAATTTTTTAAGCTAAAAAGCTCGACAGTATGAGTTATATGAGCCAAAAATATTTCAATACAAGCTTAGATATTTTTTGTTGTTGTAGTAAATGAAGTTTTAATTTGAAATTTATTAGGCGTATTTTCATTTAAAGCAATTAATGCCCACTCTTGTTTGTTGTACAGTTAAACCTTGTGAATTTTAAATATTGCCTTCAGCAGAATAAATATGAAGTTGTAGCGGAACACGGCGCTTCAAAACTGCCCTAAACTCACCCACTGGATGGAGCTACTTTGTGTTGTGGACGCATACTGATTCTATTGAATGATCTAACTTGGAGACGGAAAGCCTGGAACAGTTTTTTGTGTCTGTTTATTGATATTTCTTTCTATCTACTATTGGAAAAACTGAGACCTCACACCGCATCTATGACCTAACCCTAATTCTGCTTTTCAGCCATTCCTCATTTGGTCGTAGCTTAAAAATCTTTGCAGGCAAAAGCTTGTCATTTGAGTTGGCAGGTATAACTGAGTCAAAACTGTTCAAGAAAGAAGAACAGTGTATTCTATGGCAGAAAGCTACATTGAAATTTTCTACGTGTAATGATTTTAGTGTTCTATGAATTTCTACAGATAGGTATTTAAAGCTTTTTCGTTTTGCCATTTTTAGTTCTAACCTACTTTGACTACGAAACATGGCCAGGGCTTGAAACGCTCTAAAATAGTTTGCATGAGAATATCCTAAAATTTTGAGCCGAAATATTTAGAGTTACCTAAGAAGAAACCAGTAACAATGTGCGTTTCTAAAACATGAACAGGATGTAGTTTTTTTTTTTTACGATGCGATTGAATATCGCGAAGCCTATTTCTATAAATTTCTAATTCGAAAATATATTTCGAGGGAACTTTTGAGTATAATGTTAAAGCAGTTTCTAGGGAAGCTAAATGATCTATTAGATCCTATGGAATTTCTATGCGATAATTTTTCGTTCTTCTTTGCTTGTTCAAGCCCTGCTCTTATAGAAATTAATCTACAGCTTGATGACTTGATTTTCTGCAATGATAATGAATGTAGTTAAGTGTGATAGGTTTAGTCTAAACTTCTTTAGGCAGTACTCTATTTTCTCTTCTAAACGTTATCTCAGGCACTAAATCTTATATCCTCTACTCAGTGTCGTTCTGGCTGGTATTTGGGTCCCCGGCGTGATATTAAAATGACCCCCCTTTCCTTTTGATAATTTTGTTTTACTATTTTAGGTTGTTATTTATATTTTTTAAAATTTTGATATTAAATTTAAATCAAAATTATTTTTGAAATTATTTTTAATAGTGTGAAAAATAAGAATTATATACAACATATTTAAATATAAAAGTAGGGAGTACTTTAATAAAGGGCTTTTTTTTATTGCCTCTAAATGCATTTCTAGGGGGTAGTAACAAGGCTCCAAGAATTCTTTATCATATAATAAATGCATAAGGATTACTTCGTTACTGTCAAATGTCAGTTCAGTTGCTGTTTATTTTCAGATTTTCCATTCACTTTTGATGATTATTTTATTCGAAAAAGAAAAAACTTTAGTTTATTAATAGCAACTTGTTCTGAAAATAGCAAAGTAAAAAATGGTTATATTTGTAGAAAATAATTATAAAGTTAAAAGATTTTGACTTTTTACAGAATCTATTGACTTCGTCAGTTATCAGTGTGACAGAGGGTCCCATAACCCTTTGACTGGTATAAATATGCATTTAAGTTTATACCAGTCAAAGAGTTAAAATAACATACCTATCAAAGGATTAAAGTTCAAGGTCGTCAGGGAGCCATATGAGCCAGACCGACACTGCCTCTACTCATGTGACCAACTTTCTTATAGTTAATGTCTCTTTCCTACAGCAACCATTTAACCACTCTCCTATTTAACGAGTTAGAGCTAGATAAGAGCACTTGTGAAAACTTGACCACAAACATAACGTGGACAAGTTACTAAATTTCGTGGTCATATTACGCTTGAGCACAATGTACCGTTGTTGACATCATCTTTTATATATATCTCACTAATAAGCTAATTTCATATTTTGTTTTGGTTCCTTTAAAGTTTGGTTTAAAAAATATCTGTATATGCGTTAGGAAATGGAAAGTGCATGAATTGTCAAAACTTTTATATTGGCCTGCGTGATATGACCACTCATTAGTGTATGACTAGCATGCATGTATGTATGCTTCATACACCAAATACATACATGATGGAATGATCGCATCGTCTTTCGATTTAATAAGCTTAAAAGACAATGCGTTTTGGTATAAGAGAACTCCTAAAATGTCTCGTGGATTAGCATTAAATATTGAATATAAGCTGAAAGCAGACCACCAAGTATCCGACTTGAATCTATGCATATTTGAAGAAAAAAATATTCCAAATGAAAACTGGTTGTAAAGTAAGATTTCAAATTGAAACAGAAATCAAGTTTACTGAGAAAATAACAAAATTTAATGTTACTTTCAAATATTTCAAATTAATGTTTTTGAAAATAGCATAACTTTTTTTTTAAAAAAAAAAGGATGTATAACAGATATATGTTCTATTATAATGATAACAAATTTGTTTTCCAAGTCGCAACCTGGTGGTCTAGAGATTTCAAAAAAGATTCTTCGAAGATTTCTTAAAATGTTCTGGTTTAAGTAACCACTGCGGTTCGTTGACGTATCAAAAAGATTTTTTTTTAAAGAGAGAAACATTTTGTGTGAGACATAGGAATAAAAACGTGGTAACGGCAATAGCTATGTGCTCTTATGGCACATATCGGCTCGAATGAATTTCGAGCAAATTTGCGTAATACAAAGAAGAAATTTTAGGCGATCTCTCACTTAATATTATTTTGAGACAGATCCAGGATTCACTTTGTTATAGAGTTTACTTTGCTGGAACTTTGCTTTAAATTCAACAACTGCTGTTGGCTCTTGAGGTTAAACTTCCATCTTGTATTGGAATTGTTTTAATGGCCTATTTCAAAATTGTAACTTGTGCAGCTAAGTTCGTCATCGCAAGTCGAAGAATTTATTGTAGCTCTGAACGAATTGCTCGTTTTTTGAAGACACTCTTGAGGTTTCGAGGTTCTATGTACATAGCAGACAGTGCTGTCTAACGTTTGATTTTCGGGTTGTTTTTATTTTTCTTTCTAGAAGAAATCTGCATCATTGAATTTCTTTTCTAGATATTTTTTCCCGGATTTGACAACCGTATCTAAGAGGAAAGTATCTTTGCCGAATCCATGAGTCGCAAATTTGCGGAAAAACTTAATTTGTACAAATGTGCACTTTTTTTTTTGCCTCTGAGCATTTTTTACATCTGCCCAGCTTTCAATGTGTAAAAGATGAGAGGTGCATATTTCCTTGTCAAATCAAATATACAACTTATCATCGGAAAGAAGATCGTCAAAAATGAGGCCAAAATTTCCAACCCGAAAATCACACGCAGACTGACTTGATATTCTTAAACAATGGAAAATCGGAAACTCTCGTTATATTTGAACACCAACAATGGTCATCTCCAGTTTTTCCAGTGTTCAGGAGTGATTCCTCCAGGGAAGGTTCTGTAAAAAAAATAAATTGGCGAAATAAAATATGTTGAAATGAAGATGATTTTTTTATAATAAAAAGCGTTCTTTAAAGAGTCATTGTCCATCCGCAGTGCAGCCAGTAACACCAGTTTATTGGCACGAAGGGACACGGCGTCTGCATTGATGCAGAGTCATCACTTTGATCAGTCAAATCTTACAAAGATTTGTTCAGATGAAACCAATATGGTCTCCCTCTGAATATCTGTGGAAAAGTGTTAAGGAGCATTCGATTGGACGTGGAATTAGAAATCAGAATAGCACAAAGTACAAATCAAATAATATACTACAAGCCTGTCAAATTAACATCCTTGCAAAATTAAGTTGCAACTTTTTTATAAGTTTTATTTTATTTAATAATGTATAGTGCTTGGCGTCAAAAATAGTCATCTTAATTGAAAATTGGTTAATTTTTTGTTCCGTGATCGATATAATTTCTCTTTGAGTCGGACGATTTCCTTTTGAGATATGAGACTTTAATGTTGAAATAGTTGTTAATGTACAGCCGATTAAAAAAAAAAAAAAAATCGAAAACTGTTTTATTTTAGGCTCCTCGGGTCGTACAGTCAAACCAAAATTATCATTAGACTAGGAATAATGTCTTTCTTTCGACTTAGACCGTCCAACCTACCTGAAGGTGTAAGCTATATGTTTGGATGGCTAAGATAGTACCACACAATTTAGACCGGAATCCAGTGGGGGTGATATCCACAGGGACTGCACCCTCCTTCCCCTACCACCAATTTCTCGGAAGGATTTTCGGACTAACATTTAATGTGCCCGTACTCTGCGTAAACACAGGTACAGTTTGGGCAGAGTCGGGAATCGAACTAGGGTCTTCCAAATGCAATTCCCGTGCTTTAAGCACTGGGCTGTCTCGCCTCTAGAAATAATGTCTATTATAAATGTATGTGTGTCTAATTTGAATAAGGGTTCGTCTTCATACTTACTTGTCTTATTTTCAAAAATTCAAATGACAATACCCATTTTTTATGTCAATATAAAATTTCTCATGTCAACATTATGCTAAATACGTGCAGTTATACGTACAGTGTACGATTCCGATCATAACTATGAGAGATACACTGAAAGATCCATTCGGGGTCCGTCTGCATGTATAAGTAATAAAATGAAGGTCACGCATACTCTGCAGTTATACCTTTTCTATGATATTGCACATTCTTTACGAAAACATCTTATAAAGAGACTTGTGGGGTCCAGAGCCTGTAAATTTTAGGATCAACATAAATGGCATTTTTACCCATCAATATGTTAATATTAAACGAGTCTTATTTGAAACCACAAAATTTAGTGCTCTCGGGGCCGCTAATTAATTTTTTTCACAAAATGGAGGGGGGAGGGGTCATTGACATTTTATTCAGATCATCCAGTCAAAAGATTTCAATTTTTAATTTGACTGATTTAATTAAAAATTCTACAATGTATCTTTGACTATTGGCTTTTATTTTTCTAGCACAACACTGATGGATCTGCTATGGATGCCATTAAAAATGCTGGTGCGGGTGTGTATTCAAAATGTTTCAGGCTGAGCAAAGCTATAGGGGAATTCTGTAACAGCTACAATGGTGAGGTGGCAGCTGTGTCTTTGGCACTTGACGATATTGGCAAGGGAAGAGAGTATAATATTGTAATCTTTATTACAGGCTACCATCAATTCACTCTCTTCAATCACATTTAGCAATATAAAAACTGTGTACCACTATCAGATGGCTATTAATGCTCTTTTGGAGGAGGGACGTCAAATCGTTCTGCAGTGGATCCCCAGCCACTGCGGTACTCTGCTAATGACCTGGCGGACAAACTGGCTAAGGCTGGTTCAAACGTACAGCAACCTTGCCCGACTTTGGACTATCACACTGTTAAAGGGCTTGTTAAACTAAAAATTGGCTCCTTTCGACAAAAGTTTTACAAGGATTTTGCAAAGGGAAAAACTTGGGCTTCTTTGTTAAGGAAGCCTGTCCCGTTCTCCCTCCATAGCTGTGGGAGAGGCTAACTTCCGGCTCTAGACTGGCTACGACTTTCTACAGAAACATTTACATCGTTTTGGCTTGTCGAATTCTCTGACATGCCCACTTTGTGGCCTTGGTGACATGACTGGTGACCACCTCTACACTTGCCCTGGGCTTAGTGACATCGCAGATAGAAATTCTGCGGAGGATGACATTTCGTTTCGTTCAAGACTTTACTGGGCTGCCCGACTGATGTTTGAAAAACCAAGATCCGGCGTAGGATAAAAAAAAAAATTCTAGCACAAATGCGTATCGCATTAATGACAATGGTACATTTTTTTCGTGCATAGTTCAATTGTTTTAAATTTAACTAAATGCCAATATTCAAAATATATACTAATATATGCAGAGAAGCTCAATACATTTAATTTGATACAACTTACTATAATCGTAAATATATATATATATATAAAACATTACAACTCAATATGACGTAAGGTAGCCGTTTCTGTCAATAACTTCTTGGAAGTGTTGCTGAATAGAAATTATCAAGCTGTAGATAAAGTCTGAATCTTGCCAAAATAATTCCCATCCTACATAAATAGATCTCCAAAGCTAACTCTTACATTTTATAGACTAGCTTACATTTAAACATAGCTACAGAATATGAAATTTGCATAAAATATGTTTTTGCAGTCATCTTTATATCTTCTAAATACATTTAACAAGTCGAAAGTAATTAAAAAAATCATATTATTAGTTTTACTTTCAATGAGAATATCCTAAATATGTTGTGCAATGAACCACACAAAGTCCCAAGTATGCAAATTTAGTCTTTGCCTACATATTCTTCAAAAGTATTCCTAATACAGTAGAACCCCGCTTAACCGGCTTAATTGGGACCGAGGGTAAACCGGTTAAGAGAAAATCCGGTTAAACGGGATTGATTTAAAAAATGGGTAATCCATGGCATTTCTCTTAGAGCTCTGTTAGATACTTTACATTATAAGGAAAATTGTGCATTATAAATGTATTCAAACAAATTAAAGCAAAACTAATTACTGTACGTACTACGCTGCTATTAAAAATTATATTTAACAGAGTACATCAAGAAAATTAAAAATTCGTACCATATTAGTGTACATACAATTGCTTTACTATTCTTTAAAGAAATCTTACTTTTTTTTTTTTAAACTTAAATGCCGAGTTTTGGCTGCAAAGTCCCGCTATTTCTTTATTAACATTATATCAATTTACGTGGAGGTTGATTGTTGTTTAACATAACGAAGAGCCACTTCTAAAGCATTCATTCCATCGGTATGGAAAACTCGTGAGTCTGTTGGTGAATCTGAATCATCCGAATCTTCCACGACATATTGTGGCGCATCAGTGATAGTCTCGATGATGTCTTCGTCCGATAACATTTCGACGCCCAAGTCATTATCAATTTTAAATCACTCTTCGACATCTACTTCTGTAATATCACTGCAACCTTGAACAGTTTCAAAGGTTTTGGCGAAGCGCAATACAGAGAGTTCTGTTGATGGCATTTCGTCAATCACTTCAGATGATTCATTTTCGTTAGTTTCGAGTTGTATAGGAGCCATTAGCTTCCGCCACGCTTTCTTTAAAGTTGAAGCGGGCATTTCTAACCATGCTGAGGCAACCATGTACGCCACATTTTTAATATTGATAGCCTTTATTGAGTCAATAAGGTTGACATTAATATCTTCATTTTGTAATGCTACTAGTAGCTTCCGACGGTATCTTCGTTTAAGAGATTCAATTACACCTTGATCCATCGGTTGAACAAGTGATGTAACGTTAGGTGGGAAGAAAACTGCTTTTATATTTCCCACCTTAAGTTCTTCATTTGGATGTGACGGAGCATTATCTAGAAGCAAGATTGCCTTTAGGGGCAACACTTTTGATTCCAAATGTTTCTCAACTGCAGGAACAAACTCTGATTTGAACCATTATTTAAAGAGGAAAGTGTTCATCCAAGCGGATTTTCGAGCTCGATAGTGAACTGGAAGGGAAGCCATATTAATGTTTTTAAATGCCCTTAGCAGCCTTGACCTTCCTATAAGCATAATCGGTAACTCATGTGTGCCAGTAGAATTGCTACACAAAGATAAAGTTACCCTATCTTTATTTTTATATCCGGGGGCAGCTGTTTCTGTTTTAGATGCTAAAGTTTTAGAAGGTAACATTCTATAGTACAGACCAGTTTCGTTGACGTTGTATAACAGTTCTGCTGTTAAGCTTTCTTCAGTGATAATTTCTTCTAGTTTGGTTTGAAAACAATTTACACCCTCTGGGTCAAGAGCCAACGGTCTTACCGTGCCGTTTCTCGGTTCTCGTTAGATCACCGAAGTCAAGCAGCATCAGGTGCGGTTAGTACTTAGGTGGGTGACCACCTGGGAATACCGCATGCTGTTGTCACATTTCGGGCGCGGTAGCCTGGTGGTTTGCGCGCTGGATTTGCATTCTGCCACATGTGCTCATGCGGCAGACTGCCGCCGTGTTCATGCGGAGTACGATCACATTAACATGCGAGTCCGTAAGTCCTTCCGAGAGGTTGGTGGTAGGGGAAGGAGGGTACGGCCCCTGTGGATGCCTCCCCCACTGGGTTCCGGTCTAAATTGGGTGGCACTTCCCGGCCGTCCAAACAGTTACCTTACACCTTTCTGGTAGGTCGGACGGTCTGGGTCTCAACAACAACAGGGCGCGGTAGCCCAGTGGTTAGCGCGCTGGAGTTGCACTCGGTAGGCCCGGGTTCGATTCCAGTCACTGCCAAAACTGCCGCCGTGTTCACGCGGAGTACTATCACGTTAAATATGTGGGTTCGTAAATCCTTCTGAGAGGTTGGTGGTAGAGGAAGGCGGGTACGATTCCTGTGGATGCCTCCCCCACTGGGTTCCGGTCTAAATTGGGTGGCACTTCCCGACCGTCCAAACAGTTACCTTACACCTTTTTGGTAGGTCGGACGGTCTGGGTCTCCTCAACAACAACAACAACCCTCTGGGTCAGCAGACAATTTTTTACCAGAAATGATGAGCTGATGGTTGCCATGCCTCTTTTCCCATCTGTTTAGCCAACCTTCACTAGTGACAAATTCTTGATCTCCTCCAATTTTTTTTATTTAGAATCAATGCATTTTCTTTTAAAATAGGACCGCTGATGGGCGTTCCTTTCTCTCGTTCTTAGTTAAACCAAAGTAGTAATGCCTCCTCCAAATTTTCTAAATTAGGCTTCTTCAATTTTAAACGTTATTCTACTAGTCCATTCTTTGACGTTAATCCGCTACAAAATGCCTCTATCTCATTGCGCTTCCTCTTCCAGTCGCTGACAGTACTATCTCCGACACCAAATCTTTAGCGATTGTCTTTAAATTTTCACCTCGGTCCATTCTTTTTATAGCATTAAGTCTTTTTTCCATCGATACCACAACGCGCTTTCTCTTACCTGCTACACGAGACATTTTCCCTCTTCAACAATGTTACTTCTACAACTAATGTAACTAAAACAACTCGTGAATTCGTGCCTTAAGTGATGTTATGAAATAAAAACTAAAGAAAAAATATCGCTCTTAAACCATCAACACTATGGAACACGTGTTTCCATTTTAAAATGTCCAATCACAAGCGAAGCACCGTACCTCCCCCCCTAAAAGGGTGAAGTTTCCTACCCCAGAAAACTTTCTAAAAATAGAGTCACGAGAAACAACAAACACTTGCAGATCACTTGATAAAACAGCTCCCAATATTGGAAGGAGCGATTTTTAAAATGAGAATAATTTTTACACATCAAATTGAAGCCGGTTTAAGCGGAGAGCCGGTTAAACGGGGGCCGGTTAAGGGGGGTTCTATTGTATTGAAGAAATATATGCATTTAGTTTAATTTGCAATTTCACAATTTATTATTGTTGATTTTGACTTTTGATTGAAATTCGAAATTAAAATTATCCTATATAATAAAAGACAACATCCAATCCGTGTATATATCAGGCCAAAGATGCTGCCACAACATTATGCAATTACAGTGTTATGAGATTTTAATGCCTGAATAAATTGAAAGGAAAACTGTATTCAACACATAGAGTTAGAGATGAGACCAACCCATCCCTTTTTCTCTATGATTCAGCTGAATAAGAAAGTTAATATCGAGAGGTCATCTCAATTTAAAAAAACAGAATTTGAATATTTAAACCATGCAATTAGAGAGATTTGCTTCCTTCTTTATCTTAAAATTCATGTTTTAAACTATGAAATTAACAATAAATAAAAAACCTGAAGCATTAAACGTGATTAATTCGTTTGTTAAAAGGGTCTAAGACAACGTGAATTAATTGCATTATGTTAGTGGGTGGTATAGCATGTGTGTTTTGATACGGAGTCGTATATGAAATAATAATATTGAATGGGAGAGGCGTCTGTGGAATGTAAGCGCGGAGCGGATGGGAGGGATATCTTTGCAACTTTATCCTGTCTTATGATGGGCTTATCCTTCTTTTTTTTATATAGAAAGTATAATATTAAACTCAAAGTTATATAACTAGAAACCCACATACCACGCATAGAACTAAGTTAAACCGATTTTTAAATTTGTTGTTGCACTTTAAATTATGGGTTTTTTACTAACACAAATACAATAACAGTGTTTGATCATTCGTCGCACAAATGTCAAGAGTCCAAATTTTGCATTGCACTGCAATTTTGAAATTTTTCTTCCGAGTATTTTCAATTTGTAAATATTGGATGGTCCTCCAGAAGCTAAAAAACGATGCAGTTTTGAATATAGATCTGTATTTTAATAAATACTGAAAGGAATGGACTAAAATTTTGCACCAAGGTTTCCAATAGTGCTGAATTGATTGTCGTCAAAATTTATCCACTTTTCCATTCATATTTTTTTTCAAATATGATTTTTATAATTAATTAATATTAAAAATTGTTTGAAGGTGAAAAATGGTATACATTTTATTTGGGTAATGTAGTATCACAATATAAAATAGGAATTAGTTTGATAGACTAATTATTTCGTAAAATATAAAAGAACAACTGCAACACCAATGTACCATTAGGAGCTCAAAATTTTAAACAGATGTAACTCCCCAAGGGTTTGAGAACAATATATAAATTTTATACGAATTTAGGGTGCTTTGATCTGGAAAATTATAATATGTTATTAAAAGTGGGTGTTGTCCTTTGAAAAAACAGAGTTGATTCAAAGTTTAATATGAAGACGACCCTTTATACATAGATGCTCATTTATATAGCAGACATTTCGAGTTTAATGATACATTTGGTTTTACTGTACGACCCAAAGAACCAGAATAACGTGCAATGTTCGGATTATTATTTTTTTTCTTGACCGACTGTACGTAATGTCACTTGGGGTAATTCTTGGTTACTGAGTTTCCGGGACAATTCCTGGTCACATTTCTTTTTTGTATTAAAATAATGCTTCATTAAATTGTAAAAAATTATAAAGATACTTCGAACCCTTTGTTTTGCAATGTAAGATTTGATTATTTATTAAGTTCGAATATATTATAGAAAAAATTATTTTCAAACCTGCTAGTTAAATTTCTGCAAAACAGCATTGGCCGTAATTTTTACGCATTTTGCAAAGATTTTCGTCACTCAAAGTTTTAATTATTTTTTTATCTTTTATTTTTGTTTCAACTATGAACTACCACAGCTACTTAAAGTGAGTATGCGATTTTCTTCTACTACATTGAAACACTTTACCAAACTATACCCCATATGTGTGGAGTAATTCTTGGTCACTGGGGTAATTCCTAGTCAGTGTTGTTTTACAGTATTTATGCTTGACATTTTATCTATTGTAACCTTCCATACGGTTATCGTCATACGGCTTTTTTTTAATCATAACTGCAAAGTTTTCTTAACTATAATCCTCATTTTTTGTTTTTGTTTTGCTTAGATGTTCACACAATGCCTAAATTGAGTGAATCTCTTTTCTTTTCATAAATTTAGCCAACTGTTTTAGCCCACAGTTATTGTGCTGTGTCACATTTTATTACTATTATAAAGATCCGTTTTGTATTGGTAAGATCACAAAAGTACAAGGCAGTAAAGTGTGAGTAAAATTTCTTGAAAGAGAAGCTGGAAATTTCCATTGGCCTAAGCGAGATAGAATAGAAAACATACACATATTTTTTATGGATCTAGTAGATGTGCAAGGTATTGGTCCATTCACAGTAAAGGATTAAGCAATAAATATTGTCTATAAATATTGCCAAACATTATTTGGGTAGTTGGTTTTGTAAAGTGTAAGAGTAAATCTTTTGCATATCAAATAAATTTCTAATTACACCCAAAATATAGTCTGTATGCTATTTTTTTCTAATTATAAGACAAAAAAAAAACATTTCTTAATTTAGTCTAATTGCTTTTAACCCTTTGCCATAAATAATAAATCAATATTTAATCTATTTGCATCAAAAAGGATGCTGACCAATAATTATCCCAGAAGTGACCAGTAATTACCCCAATCCTGGGGCAACTCTTGGTCACTTAAAAATTATAATTATTCAAATTACAAGTACATTTATATTGAAGTAAACATTTTATTATATAAACATCAAAAGGTGCTTACTCCATGCCAAAATTGGAAACATTAGTTTCAATAGTTGTTATAATAATTGGATGTTGTTGGTTTTTGACCGAGAATTACCCCTGATGACACTACTTTCTTTGGATATTTATTCGTTTTTGCATTTCCGATTAAAAGCAATTCTTGATGCTTTTCTCCTTTATTATTAATAATATTGTTTATTTTGTATTTAGAAATGCGAATTCCGTGGTTTTTATAGTGTTTTTAATTACAGAATAAGAGTATTTATCTTTGGAAAGAGCAAAAATTTAGCCTTCAATCCAAAGTTTGTTTATATGTGCCATTTTTAAGATGGACAAAATTTAACTACAGCAAACGATAATATAGTTTTTATAAAATGACCTGTTGCAAAAAATATTTTGAATTAATTCAAGTTTTGTTATCTTTTGCAATAAATTTGTTCTAAAAAGTATAAACAATTCTATTACAGTATATGTAATAGAATTATTAGATATGTTAATAAAATAAAGACATGTTGATATAATGAAAATTGACATATTAATATAATAAAAAGAGACATGGCAATATAATAAGACATGTTAAACGAATTAAAATATGCTTGTGAAAAAAATTAAGCATGGCATTGTGATAGAATTAAACGCCAGGTACATTAATTGAATCAAATTAGATATGATAATAGAATTAAAGAAGATATTTTAATAAAACCGAATAAGTCATATTAATAGAGCTAGATCTGATATGTTAATAATTAAATCAAACATACTAATTCAATTAAATAAAAATTATTTTAGATATAAAACACGTGGTTAGAATTAAACCAAGCATGTGAAGAGGATTCAACGAAACATGTAAATATATTTAACCAAATACGAAAATATAGTTAAACTAAACATGTTGATTAAAAGGAGACAAACTAATAGAACTGAAACATATAAATGGGATGCAACATTACACTTAAATATAATAAAAGCTATCATGTAAATGGATTGAAATAAAACATCGAAATATAACAAAAAATATGTAAATAGAATCAAAGAAAACATGTAAATGGAAACAAAAAAATCATACAAATAGAATCAAAGGAAAAATTTAAATACAGTCATACCAAGCATATAAATAGATTCGAAACAAACATTTGAATGGAGTCGATCCAAAAGAACAACCATACATGAACACACAATCTAAATAAACATGTTAATTGAATTGAACCGAATATGTTAATATAATTATAACTGCACATGCTAATGGAAGTAAACCACATATATTAAAAGAATTAACCACACATGTTAAAAGAATTAAACCACACATGTTAATAGAATTAAACCACACATTAATAGAATTAGATGAAACATAATGACAGAATTAAATCCAACCATGTTAATATAATTAAATCAAGAATGTCAATATAATTAAATAAAACATAAATATTCAAACTAGACCGAATGAAAACAAGTTAATAATATTAAATAAATCAAGTCAAGAGATTTAAAACTATTAAAAGAAATGTTAATAATATAAATCAAATAGAGCATGTTAGTAGTATTGAGCAGAGAAAGTCACCATATAACTAAACAAATTCTGGTAATAATAATAATAAAAAGCTTATTTTCTCACACTATTATATAAAGTATTGTTTTCCCAAGAAAAGTTTCAAATTCAAGATTTTGACGTATAAGAACATTGTTTAAAACCTCCTGAACTCATTTGGAGCACTTTTGGAAGGATGTTAATAGTATAAAAATAGTTTATATTAGTACAGATAAACAAAAATGTCGACGTCCATAAACTGTTGCCTACGTGAATGAACTTTTAAAGAATCTTTATGAAATATTTTAAATAATAACTTAGGGATAACTTTGAATAATATATTTATTGATTTTCCTTCTGGTAATGCTTGTGGTACAAGTCGAGCTATGAATATAAGTGTGTGAGAAAGATGAACAGAATCTCGCACTTTATATATTTTAAAAATAGTAATTTTTGCATTACAGATTTATATCTAAATTTTGATTCAAATAAATTATATCCACAAAAGTTTTTCACACAACGTTTAAATTTATTCATAGATTACTTCCTGCATTTTTTCTGGGAGTTATTTCTGCATCGTGTTGAATTGATATGAATATTCTCAAAAGGCACGCATTCTATTTAGAAATGAGGTATTTGCAGATGACTGATGTTAGAAAACTTGACAGAATTCGACCATCTTATTTTTTTCTCGTATGCTTTACATTTTCTTTCTTCTCGAGAGGAATTTGTAATGCAAAAAAAAAAAAAGAAGATAAGTCTGTGAAAAATTTTAATATTATTTTTCTCATACTACAGTATAAAAATAAATTACTTTCTTCCGAGCTTTTCGGAATTTAGGATTTTATAGGAAATACACTTTTTAAAACCAGCATGCGTTTCGATCACTTGAACTGGACTGATGTCAGTGATGTTGTCCAAACCAGTTCCTGATTAACACATCTATGGGCCACCAAATTTGAAGGGGCCCCTAAATTTTGTATGTGATAAAAAGTTAAAGCAGAAATATATTTTTTAATTTATTTAAAACTAGTAATTTATTAGTTTTTATTTTAAATTATAAAATATGTTAATAGTTTTAAATATTATGCATCCTTTAAAGTCTTAAAATATTACTTTGAAATAAAAATTTTGCAAGTTTTTATAATCACAAAAGGACCTTTGGGGCAATGATATCCGACCCTCCTCCCTCCAAATTTATTCTGTGTTGATGTTTTGCATGTGCTTGATATACTGTGAGTGTATGGGGGCCTCGAATTAACTCCTGGGCCTCACTTTGGCTTGATCAGGCCCTTGTCGAAACTATGCACTACCTGTGTTAAAGTTTTGGACAAGGTCATTCAACAATATATGAAATATATCCTAATAAAATTTTATATACATGATATAAACATAAAGTTATCCTAAAGCCCACAACGATCGAAAAGAACTCGAAATTTTGCAGATGGATATACAAGGATGTATATATATTTTTTAAATTAACTGTACAAACCAAATTTTGAATATTGTGTTTAAAAAACAAATTCAAATATAAAGGGAAAGAAGCCAAATTTGAGTCTGTAGGGAAATTTATGCACTGCTCATATTAAATTTTATCAAAAGATTTTTTCAGCAGAAGATAAAATCGTCTGCAAATAGACATTTTTCGAACATCTCAACTTCCAGGATAATCTTGAGGGGTCAGCACAAGGCTATCTCCTCCTGGGGCGACCTTCACCTCCGTTATCGGGACGATCGATGGCAGGGGCGCAGAGAGTGGAGGCCCTGTTTTGCTGGGCATCAAAACAAAGGAAACTGCGCATGCGCGGGCACTCTCCAAACTCTTGCCACTGCTCTTGCGTCGCGGAAACCATGGAAACGAATATCCGCGTGATGCAACCTGCTGAGCCCAGACTTCCCATGTGTGTGCTCTTGAACCGGTAGACTACGCTTTCTTCATTTGCGATTTTTTTTTAATTCACCTACAAAACAAAATAAATGTATAAGTAATAGGGACAAAAATGCAAACACAAATGTTAATGGATGAACACTTTTGAAAACACAAATCGATTATTACTTTCCCTACAATACATGGTATAGAAGAAGTATAGAAATAGGATAGAAAATCGGAACCAGAGATCTACACGTTTCGTACATTCTAAAACATGAATCCACCATTTTAAGCATGGCGTTTCTGTTTGTATGTGTGCAATGTATCAGCTCTAACTCAAAACCATCAGACAAAATTTCACAAAATTCGGTAAGTTATCTTACTGCTGGTTAGATTTTGCTACGATACGAAAAATAAAAGTTTTCTTTTTTCAGTGGCGGTTTGTAAGGGGACTTATGCTGCATTATCCTGCACGTATTAAAGTTATCGGCTGAATGGGTTATTATTATTATTTGGCGAATTTTTCAGACTCGTTTGGCTATTTTAAGATAATATTGGACAACACTTATGCCAGTAGTATGATGTGTATTGATGATGTTCGTTATCGAGGAGGAAGGGGAATCCCGCCACTGAATTTGCTTCACCCATTCCTGAAGTCACGATCCTTCACTGCTTTTTTTGTCAAAATTGTGAAAATCTGAAGTAAAAGACTAAATATGTTTAAATGCATTAACTAAAGGCTTGTTTTATATGTAATTTTTGATAACAAAAAGAATATAATTAACCCTATTCATTTTACACTAATCGTCCTCGAGATATTTCAGTTTTTGTTTCAAAATAAGCCCAGTTGCCAAGTGAAAAGGAAAATTGAATTAAAACTGAAAATTCAGTGCCATTTCAAATAAGTGTCGGTGTTATTTTGTGCAATTAAACTGAATTTAATGCATTTCGAAAAAAAAAATTAAGAGAAAATGAGTTTGAGCTTGTATGAAAAGTCATGGGCTGACCGTATCACATATTTTTTGGTGTGACGTCTGGGTGTCTTGTCTGAGACAGACACCCAGAGATTTTATAAAAGTCAGATGGATAAATTTTGAGCAAAAGTGGATACATCTGTAGCGGACGTGACTCCACTATAACTCGTTGCTTCGCCATAATCTTGAATTAGACACTCTGCTCTGTTTATGAAGGTTGCTGGACGAAGCTTCGTTATCACAAGTGTGCTTTTGATTAAGACCAGACACTTTGTTGGAAACTTAACATTTCATGTACAACAACACACTATACGATTAAAAATCATACAATAAATTCATCAAAATAAAATTGAGTCTCTGGCTCCATAATAACTTGATCAACTAGCTAGTCAAGTGTGCGCATCTTTGGAAAAGCATCAGACCGGCGGGAGCAAACCCGTGGTTAAATACTTTCACGTGCCTGACGTCACCAAGTAAGTAATTTTTATTGACGACCAGCACGATTTATACATTATCCAAATCTGGAAACATATTAGCATACAATAAAAATAAAGTTTGAAAGTTCAAAAATAAAGTTCAGAAAAATGTGTAAAGGTCAAATGGATTTGAGTCGCCACACATCCATTGAGCAATAGATGTATCCAATATTGCTCAAAATTCATCTATCTAACTTTTATAAAAATTGGCCGTTAAGTAAGTCATGCATTGCCCTGGTGCTGGTATTTTTTTGGTACGAATCGAAAACATAAAAAAATCCTCATTAAAAGTGAGAAAAGCAAACAAAGTTATTTTATGCTATTTTTAGCACTTTGCAACAAAGTTTAAAAGTGTTTATGACTTTGTTGATTCTGTCTGTCTGTCTGTCTGTTAGCACGATAACTGCCGTAAAAATGACTGTATCAAAATGAAATTTTAGTATGTTGTTCAGACGGTCTGTGAGACCTATGGGAATATAAATGAATAATATCACCCAATTAGTTTTGGATTGAACCCGGGTTGAAAAAATGAAATACATTGAACCATATGGGACCTAATTTTTCAAACACTTTTTAAGCGGATTTAAAATTCACAAATTGCTTAAAAAGTTTCAGGAAATATTCAAATTATCCCATAAAAAATGTAAAAAAAAATTTCAGCAAAATATATTCCGTAGTTTTTTAAATAAAAATTAAAACAAGAAAGATCAATCATGCTTAAAGCATTGATTATGAAACACTTTCCAACTTCAATGCAATTTTATTTAAACAAGTCTGAAATGCAATACATTCCTCGCTAATATTTTAAAACATATCACAGTACTACATTAATTTATTATATTTAAAAACTTAAATATTCATCGAAAAAAAATGAACTTCATTCAAATGACGGCATTGAAATATAAATTGCCTGGTTTAAACATCACTAAAATGCGATACATTTCTAGGTAATATTTTTAAAACTATCAAAATACTACGATAATTAATTATATTTGAAAACTCCATCGAAAACAACTGAAATTCATTCAAATGACGTCATAGAAAAAATAACACGACTGGATCTCTGTATAAAAACAGCATTTCATTCATAACGTTTTCCCATTCATTTCATTCATCACAATACTATAATAATTTATTTTATTTAAAAATTAAGACCATGGAGCTACAAGTAATTAAACTCTCTGCGTAAAACTTCATCGAAAAAAATCGCCCCTTCTCAGTGGGTCATGTGATCTTTTCATATCATGGTCACGTGATCGCTTCATATAAGAGGTGTAATTATTATTTTAATTTTTATTTAAAAAACTACTGAATATATTTCACTGTATTTTTTTTTATATATTTTATGGAACAATTTGAATGTTGCCTAAAATTTTCGAAGCAATTTGTGAATTTTAAATCCGCTTAAAAATGTTTGAAAAATTAGGTCATATAGGGCTCAATGTATTTCATTTTTTCAACCCGGGTTCAAACCAAAACTAATTGGGTGATATTATTGATTTATATTCCCATAGGTCCTACAGACCGTTTGAACAACATACTAAAATTTCATTTTGATTAAGTCATTTTTACGGCAGTTATCGTGCTAACGGACAGACAGACAGACAGAATGAACAAAGTCATAAACACTTTTCAACTTTGTTGCAAAGTGTTAATAATAATTACACCTTTTATATGAAGCGATCACGTGACCCACTTCAAAATAAAATATGACATCCATCTTGTGTCAAAATCGTGATTTTTAAAGTTCTTTTTAATTCATATTTAGTGTATCCGTCCTAAAAGCGCTTTATTTTTGCTTAAATTCTGTGCATCTACATACTGAAACAACGCAACTACAATATATTTGAGTTTAAAGGATCATCCAACTTTGATTATTGCTACAACGAAGCCTAATTTTCATTTATAGAAAATGTACACAGTATAGAAAATGTATATGTAGAATGAGTTGTATAAGAATTGCTGCATTTCTTAACGCAAAATTATTTAGCTCATGGAGTCTGCAATATAGCTGATATGAATGAAATATTCACTGAATTTACAGAGGGAAGGACGATTTTGGATGAATGGAATAATGTTTATGAATGAAATGCTGCTTTTATAGAGAGAGCCAGATCCGTTATATTTCGATTACGTCATTTGAATAAATTTTATTTGTTTTCGATGAAGTTTTCAAATATAATAAATTATTGTAGTATCATGATAATTTTAAAAATATTACCGAGGAATGTATCGCATTTTAGAGATGTTTAAACTAGGCAATTTATATTTCAATGCCGTTATTTGAGTGAAGTTCATTTTTTTAGATGAAGTTTTAAGTTTTCAAATATAATAAATTAATGTAGTATTGTGATAATTTTAAAAATATTACCGAGGAATGTATCGCATTTTAGAGATGTTTAAATAAAATTGCATTGGAGTTGGAAAGTGTTTCACAATCAATGCTTTGTGCATGATTGATCTTTCTTGTTGATTAATAAAGCGTATGATACCTTTTCACTTGGGATAAACTGTCCTTAAGATATTTCTTTTTGTTTTGAATTTTGGGACCTCTACGATATTATACAAGAAAGATCAATCATGCATAGAGCATTAATTATGAAACACTTTCCAACTTCATTGCAATTTCATTTAGACATCTCTAAAATGCGATACTTTCCTCTTTAATATTTTGAAAATTATCACAATACAATCATTTATCATACTTGAAAACTTCATCGAAAAAAATGAACTTCATTCAAATGACGGCATTGAAATATAAATTGCCTGGTTTAAACATCTCTAAAATGCGATACATTCCTCGGTAATATTTTTAAAACTTTCAAAATACTACGATAATTTATTATATTTGAAAACTTCATCGAAAACAACTGAAATTCATTCAAATGACGTCATAGAAAAAATAACACGTCTGGATCTCTCTATAAAAACAGCATTTCATTCATAACGTTTTCCCATTCATTTCATTCATCACAATACTATAATAATTTATTTTATTTAAAAATTAAGATCATGGAGCTACAAGTAATTAAATTCTCTGCGTAAAACTTCATCGAAAAAATAGTCCTTCTCTTTCTAAAATCAATGAATATTTCATTCATATCAGCTGTGCAGACTCCATGAACTAAATGATTTTGTGTTAAGGAAATACAGCAATTCTAATACAACTCATTCTATATATTTTGCTGTTTACATTTTGCATAGGTGAAAAATAGGCTTCGTTGTAGAAATAATCAAATTTGGATGACCATTTAAACTCAAATATATTGTAATTGCGTTGTTTCAGTATGTAGATGTACAGAATTTAAGCAAAAATAAAGTGGTTTTAGGACGAATTCAACACTCAATATGAATTAAAAATAACTTTAAAAATCACGATTTTGAGACAAGGTGGATGCCATATATCATTTTGAAGTGGGTCACGTGATCTTTTCATATCATGGGCACGTGATCGCTTCATATAAGAGGTGTTATTATGATTTTAATTTTAATTTAAAAAACTACTGAATATATTTCACTGAATTTTTTCTTATATATTTCTATGGAACAATTTGAATATTACCTTAAATTTTCGAAGCAATTTGTGAATTTTAAATCCGCTTAAAAAATGTTTGAAAAATTAGGTCCTATAGGGCTCAATGTATTTCATTTTTTCAACCCGTGTTCAATCCAAAACTAATTGGGTGATATTATTCATTTATATTCCCATAAGTCCTACAGACCGTCTGAACAACATACTAAAATTTCATTTTGATGAAGTCATTTATACGGCAGTTATCGTGCTAACGGACAGACAGACAGACAGAATGAACACAGTCATAAACACTTTTCAACTTTGTTGTAAAGTGTTAAAAATGCACTCCATGCCCCCAGACGAGAATTTTTTTTTCAAATTGAAAATTTTATGTAATTTCAAATAAGAAGCAATTTCAAATATTTTTTTAAATAAAAATATAATAAGTGTGTATAAAGAAATAATAATAAGTGAACCTGAGTTTGTCGAGAATGTTACAGGGACTGCCTATAACGAATTTTTACTTTCCTTATATACATAATGTATTAGGAAAGTATTGTGACGGGGTCGAAAATTCGAATTCGAGTTTTCGACGGGAGAGCACGTTTCAAGCATCCCTGATCACGAATCAAACATTTTTGAAGTGATGTCTGTGTGTGGGTATGTGTGTGTGTGTGTGTGTGAAAGTATGTGTGTGTGTGTGTGTGTGTGTCAGTGAGTCTGTGGAGACGATAACTGACGAACGAATGGACCGATTCGAACCAAATTTGGTACAAAAATCACAATCCGTAAACACTGGAAGCCTATTGTTTTTATACGTAATCGAATGTTCAACCCCCCCCTAAATTTTCGAATGAAATTTTGAAAAAATCGTCAAAAAATCAAAACCGCTAATAAAGTTACGCAAATAGACATTTTTTATGTAATTTTTCATTAGAAAACGATTGGCATAAATTTTAGAACTCTAACATGAACCGTTCTCGAGATATTGTACATTTTTCAAAAAAATTATGAAAAAGTCACATAAAAAGAAAAAAAATTCCTATTGAGAAACATGTTCACTTTTCATATGTAATACCATGCGATAAATTGAGTGACATCATTCTCGTGGATCTAGCTCGTTCCATTCATGAAAAAATATACTTGAATAATACTTTTGTATTTGAACGCCAATAGTCATTTATCTGCTGTAAGAATAACTTTTTTCTTAGTGTATAACGCTTGGCGAGATTTTGGCGACGAATTTGGCGGAATGTCGCCAACTTGG
>OX578137.1:159689633-159779137 GCA_951213105.1 Amaurobius ferox
ATTTAAAAACGGCTAATGGTAAATTACTTGAAATCTTAAAATCTGTCATACCCCCCCCCCCCTTTCCCGAAAAGCAAACAAAAAACAAACAAACAAACAAGGAGCTTATATTGTTTCGAACAATTTAAAGTTAAAAAAATGCTGGAAAGAGTATCGGATGAAGTGTACTATAAAAGTTACGATTTTACAGATCTTTTTAATAATATTAACATTAACGACCTTTTCGATACTTTAATGACAGCATTCAGGAAATAGGACTTACAAATTTCCTTTAATTTTAACAAATATAAAACTTTGGTACGATTGGTACTTTTTGAGACAATTTTGTTTAATGGAATGGAGTTTTACAAACAGAAATTTGAAATACCTATAGGCGGTAGCTGTTCGTCAATAGAGGATATCTACATATATCTCAATTGTTATCTGGCATACATATCTTAAATGAAATTATATTTATTAGATATGTTGACAGCTTGTGAAGAAGAGGAATTTAGCGTGGATTTCAGTTTTTACCCAAGTGGATTAAATTTGGTGGAAAACAAGAAAAATAATGAAGGGATAATCAATTTTCTGGATTTAAGTATTGTAAACAAAAAATGTAACGGCAAACATGATAATACTTATTTTCGCATAAATGACAAACGAAATGAATTTGTATTTGATATCAATTATCTCATTCCCTGGACATCGAATATTCATAAAAGATTGTTCAGAAATGTTATCAGGAATTATTTGATTAGAAGTAAGAGATTGTATACAAGAACAGAGGACCAGTATTCGTGTGTGATGAAATGCTTCAGGGAAGCTAGAAAGGTTGGATTTCCAAATGGATTTCTTTTTGGAATCGCATCGGATTTTTATAACATCGATATGTAAGAGTGCAACTTAAGATTACGGAATTTAAAAAGATCAGTGACAACGGTTCATAGAGTACTTAGTGTGAGATATTGTGATTTTTAAACAAGTTCTAAGTTCTAAGTAAGATTTCTAAGTTCTTCTGGCGATAGGTCACTTTGTTTGATAGAAGGTCACTTTATTAGGATGTGTTGTAGCATGGTTTACTTTGATTATTTTATCAGTGTTTATAGATTTCTTTGATTTTAATTGTAATATATTTCATTTGTACTATGCTTTACGTATTTTTCTTTTATCGGGTCTTGTTTATTCGTCAATTGCTTTGGTCTAGAGGACTTTCGGTGAATAGCACTTTTTTCCGGGAGTGTTGCTTTGGCTCTAAAAGCATGCTGCAACCGGGGAGTGGGGGTCACAATCCCTCCACAACCACTTTTTGGATTATATATATATATATATATATATATATATATATATATAATTTAATTGAAGATTTTTATGATTACTTGTAATATATATGTACCCGAGAAATACCAAAGAAAATTGCTTGTAAACTGAAGGTAAAGGTAAAAAAATTGCAAATCAGAAGCCTAGTGTAGCACGATGAGCTATGCAAGAAGTTTGGAAATTGAATAAATGGAATCTAGTGAATATAAAAGGAATAAAATGAATATGAAAAGCATTTCTGAAACCATGTACGTTATCAAGGGCCATACATGTTTCATTAATGCTGATTCTACGTTTCTGTTTACACAACTGTAAAATGTATTACAGAAATAATGTAAATGGCCCGACGTAGAAGAAAAGACAAAGTGGATCAAATACACAAATAAATCAAACATGAATATAAAATATTCTGTTACACCAGCTTGTGTCTAATTATTGAAATGAGGATGCAAAGTATTATAAAGTAATATCAAAAGAATATAATGAAAATAAAATGAAAATATATCTACCCCTAGTACTGTGGTACTTCTGGAAAAGCATGTGTATTACCAATCATCTCAGAACAGGTTACAGTGAATTTTTAGTTACTGACTAAGCAGTTTTCGCAAAGCAGGTTAAAGTGAAACGAATATATATATATATATATATATATATATATATATATATATATATATACAGAGAGAGAGAGAGAGAGAGAGAGAGAGAGAGAGAGAGAGAGAGAGAGAGAGAGAGAGAGAGAGAGAGAGACGAAGCTGCATATTGGACTCTTTTTTAATCATCTTATAACAATAAGATAATATATTTCTATAAAAGTGAAGGATTTTTCTCGGGTCATTTCATAGCAAAAAGATGTTTCTATTTTCGAGGATCCGCCAAATTCTTATATATTAAAATGCTCTACTGGACTAAGCTGTGTATCAAATTTCAGATCTTTAAGATGCAGGAAAGAATGTTTAAAATGCTACCGAAGAAGTTAAAACAGACAGACACACAGGCAATCATCGGTCATGAAAAATTCAGTAAAATACTTTAAAAAACGTGTTATTAAAACTGAAGATTTTCATAGCATCATTATTATCCGAAAAAATTATATGAAAGGATTTTGCCTCTAATTTAAACAGAGTTTCAAATTGAAACCGTAGCGAACGCTTATAAGGCAGTGTTAAATGCCTTGAGCTGGAGTCGTTTTTAGCTCAACGTTATGATACTGGCCTACCACGCTTTGGCCTCGGGATCAAATCTTGGTGCAGCCAAGTTGGTGATTTCCCATTTTAACTATAAAATTATGTATGCAAAACCAATTGCCGAAGCACCAAAAGCGAGGTCAACTCATACTGAAATACTTTGCGATTATGATACTGGATTTAAACAATATGAAACATTAATGTATTTGCATATTACTTTTTATTAGCACTGTGACGACAAAGATTCATCTTGTTCTTAAGCTGTAATAGTTAGGTAAATATAGAAACGATAGAAAATCAATACTTCAACCTGCCAATGTTGTTTCACCTTGCTTGTACTTATAATGCGGGGAAAAAAAACATACTAGGCAGCAAAATTACATGTTGCGGTAATTTCCCTTCGTTAGCACCAATAGAAAAAAAATCTGATGTGGACAGCACATGACTTTATATAATGCAATAAATTTACTTCTTTCACAATGAAAAAATGACGTATTAAATCTACGGAACAATGTTTTTAATGTTGAATTGTACTTTTCCAGATGATAACATGTAAAACCATTTCGAAGTACACAATTGGCTTATATTTTACGAAACTCTAGCAATTATAATATTGATAGAAATTGCAATAAGCAATATAGTCCATATATTAAAATATTTTAATAATTTGTTCTTTAATTTTGACGTGCTTTTCGTTAATTTACGTCAATTTCGCAATTTTAACGATCTTTTCGTCAATCTAGGGCGAAAAATCGCCAAGTGGGCGATATCGGCAGCTACTTAAATAATACATATACAGATAACACTACGCAATTTCAAAATTGCCTCTTCTGTTTCGACCGAGACTGTCCGACCTACCCGAAGGTGTAAGGTATTTATTTGGACGGCAGGGAAGTACCATCCAATTTAGACCGGAATCCAGTGGGAGAGGCATCCACAGGGACCGTACCCTCCTCTCCCTACCACCAACCTCTCGGAAAGACTTACGGAGCCATATGTTTTAACGTGGTCGTACTCCGCGTGAACACGGCGACAGTTTGGGCAAGCGCGGGTATCGAACACGGGGCATCCGAGTGCAATCGCCGCGCGCTAACCACTGGGCTGGTTTTGAACTAGTCATTTCCGCTCTCCGTTTTTTCCAAGCATAGCATTGCCAGTAATGAACCGTGGGCGTAATATGCTTTAAATAAGTTATTTTGATACGCCCTAAATAAGCTACTTTAATATACCCTAAATTAGCGCTCGATCGCCGATCGTTAGCTGAACGACACAATGGAAATAGCTACAGTTGCAAAAAAAAAAAAAAAAAGAAAAAGTTCTTTTACCTCCGAATTAAAATTCAAAATATTACTGCTATCTCACCGAATTTTCATTCAATTTAAGTCAAATTTTAGCACAATACTCATAATGGTAATATAATACCAATTAAAAAAAAATCGGACAAAATCTTTTAAATCCGCCAAGTTAGAAAACTTATAAATTAAATGCACTTAATGTGCAATCAACTACTTCTTTCCTAAAGACAAAATGTCTTGGATTTAATTAAAGCACCTACTTTCCAAATGCCGTTTGCGGCGGCAAAGAAATAATGGATTTCATTTGAGAAAATGGCGAAAAATTTGATTTTCGACTTTGAAAATTCACTTATTTTTAAACTAATTCGAATTTTGAAAATATTTCACCGAGGTATGTTGTACTGAAGCTCAGTTAACACGATACCGAATTTTGCGGTTGTGCAAATCTTAGATTTTACGCTACAGACGTCACACGTAGACAAACTTCTTTTTACTTTCCCTGCAATACATGGTAATGTATAGGGAAAGTATTGGAATCATGTCGAAAATCGCAACTCGAGTTTTCGACGGATCTACACGTTTCAAGACCTCTAGAATACGAAAACACCATTTTTAGCGTGACGTCTGTGTGTCTGTCTGTCTGTGCAGATTTTGTATCAACTCTAACTAAAAAACTAATGGACCGAATTTCACAAAATTTGGTAGGTAAGTCACTTATGAGCGAGTCTGGTGCTGATTAGTTTTGGGTACGATTTGGAATAAAAGAACCCGCCTTTTTTTGCAAAAAGGCCCGCAAAAGCTTGTATCCACTCTAACTAAAAAACTACTGGACCGAATTTTACAAAATTCGGTACATGAGTCACTTGTGGGTTACCCTGGTGCTGATTAGATTTTGGTACGATTCGGAAAAAAATAACCTGCCTTTTTTTGCAAAATGGCTCGCAAAAATCGTCAAAATCTAAACTAAAGAACTAGGTATACTCAAATATATCCATTAAATGCTCGTTTAATACGTAATTTTTAACGACGAAAATAACAAGACCAACCCCATTACACTAGGACTAGCCGTTCTCGAGATATTTTAGTTTTCCGTATTTTCTCTACGCCACCTTTGAAAATAAGTCCGGTTACCGAATGAGAACGAAAATTGAATTAAAAGTGAAATAAATTTAATTAAAATAAAGATAACGTTAATATAAGTCTGCAGGGGAAGTCATGTGCTGCCCACATCAGATTTTTATTATTATGTGAGATATGAGTAGAATTTTTAATATTTATCTTATAAATTGATTGATTTGGATTCCATCGACTTTATATATATAGAAAGAAAAGTTAGTTCTTAATATTATTAATAGCATATTAATAATATATAAATATATTAATGTTAATAATACCAGATGGACGGAGGCTTACAGTTTTCCTATGCCACTCTCTCAAATTAAACTTATACGGCCTCTAACAAAAGCTATCTGTCCACGAAACAATAAAATTTGCTAAATTTTGAATCAAAAATATTAAATTCTTCTTCAACCCAGGCCATTCGACCTACCCGAGAGTGTAAGGTATCTGTTTGGATGAACGGGAAATGCCACACAATTTAGACCGAAACCTAGTGGCGGCGCCATCTAAAGGGACCGTACCCTCCTTACCCTACCACCAACCTTTCGGAACGACTTATGGACATACATATTTAACATGCCCGTACTCCGAGTGAACACGGGAACAGTTTGAACAGAGCTGGGAATCGAATTTGGGTCATCTGAGTGCGATACCCACGCGCTAAGCACTGGTTTTTTTTTTTTACATCATTTATGTGATAATTTGAATATATATATATATATATATATATATATATATATATATATATATACATATATAAATATCACAATACTATAATAATTTATTTTACTTAAAAACTTAAAACCATGGAGGTAAAAGTACTTTCTAACTCCATGCTTAAATTTCATCGAAAAAGGCAATCGTCTGCTTCTCTATGTAAAATCAATGAATATTTCATTTATATCAGCTATATTGCAGACTCCAGAGCTAAACGATTTTGCGTTAAAGAAATTCAGCAATTCTCATACAACTCATCTTACAGCTTAATGTTTTTACATACTCCATACGTGAAAATTAAGCTTCATTGTAGAAATAATCAAAGTGTGATGATTGTTTAAACTCAGAAACATTTTAATTGCGTTGGCGCAGTATATAGATGCACAGACAAAAATAAAAAATAGAGCATTTTCGGACGGATGCAACACAAAATATAAATTAAAAAGAACTTTAAAAATCACGATTTTGACACAAGATGGATGCCATATTTTATTTTGAAGTGAGTCACGTGACCTCTTCATGTGATATAGTGCAATTATTATTTTAATTTTTATTTAAAGAACTACCGAACATATTTTGCTGAATTTTTTTTTATATATTTTATGGGATAATTTGAATATTTCCTAAAATTTTCGAAGCAGTTTGGGGATTTTATCTCCGCTTAAAAAATGTTTAAAAAATTATGTCCCATAGGGTTCAATATTTTCATTTTTTCAACTCGGGTTAAATCCGATACTAATTGGGTGATATTATTAATATTCATACCCAAACATCCCACAGACCGTTTTAACAACATACTGAAATATCATTTCAATAAAGTCAGTTTTACATCAGTTATTGTACGAACGGACAGACAGAATGATCAAAATCAAACACTTTTCAACTATGTTGGAAAGTTCTAAAAAGGAACATTTGTTTAGTGCTCAACTTGGGAATATAAACACACATGTCTGAAAACAATGCGTTTTAACCTTGCGTGCATACTGTCCAGACACTAAACATTCCTGACAATTTCCGTGCACGTATAGTGTAGTGGATGCTAAAAATAAACTTACAAATAATTTATTCATTTTCTAAACTTTAATATTCTACCACTGAATTGTGTAAAACGACAAAACGTTATTTATGCTCCACTGCAAATTGATGGAAGTGAAAATTAAAAAATAGGATATTTTTGTTTGAAATATTATAATAAAAAGTATATACTTGTTATTTACATTTTTATATCCATGTATGTCATGAAAGGAATGTTTAATTGTGCTTCATCTGGTGTTTGAATTTTGCAATACTAAATGCTTAATTTAAATTTATTTATGTTCAATACAAAACACTAATTTAAAAACTTTTTCATTAAATTTTTTTACAATTTTTCTTTTTGATATATTAAAATATTCTGATGATAAATTGATACTTTTTCTTTTGAACAGTATATTTTGTATGTAGAGCTTGAAGTTTATGTGGAGCTTGAACTTGAAGTTTATATCAAATTGAAAATGATACAAATTTTTAAATATTTCTACTTATTTTATTTTAATAAACAAATATACTTACTTTATTTGCGTATTAATAAATAAATAAATCTATAACATTTTCAGTCTCATAGTCTTCAATATGTTAATATGTAGATTAATATCATGCTAATTTTGTATAACTTAACATTTATAGTTTAAATTTATAATTTTTCTTTACATGGAATAATTCCTAAAATATGTATTAGCAATGTACAGTGGTTGTAAAAGTTTTTCACGGATTTATATGTTCATTGTGGGACATTCATTTCTTTTGTGAATAAACCACTGAGTAACATTTGTTTGTTTACTTGTGCAACGTATATCCACACAAACTCAAAACAGATTCGCTCGATTTTCATGATATTTGACAGTTAGGCGAGTTTTGCGTTACTCTAGTGCTGATGCCAGCTTAGAAAAATTTGGTTCATTAATTTAAAAAATTTAAATTATTTAAAGTAATTAAATTTCTAAAAGTGTATGTTTGCATTAAGAATTTAAAATATTTAAATTCTAGTGTAAATGACACCAAATTAAAATATTCTAATAATTTCAACTTATATGCATAGTTTCATTAGATTTACAAATTTAAATTTGATTATATTTGAATTGAATAATAGTTTCATTTTGAATGTGTTATTTAACATTTTAGATTATTTTTAATAATAAAATATCAAAACAAGTTTTTACATTCAAATTTATGTTTTTTTTATACCTGTAACTTTTAAATAATTTAAAACATTCTATTTTTGTTTGCATGTAAAGATTTTAAATATTTTTAAACATTTATTTGGAAAGAAACGGTTCATACACTGTTATTTTTTGCCTATTCAGCATATAAAACGTTTTCGTAAAGCTTTCAGTATTAGATTTAACATTATCGTAAACCAATAACAAGAAAGATCAATCATGCATAAAACATTGATTATGTAACACTTTCCAACTAAAATGCAATTTCATTTAATCATATCTAAAATAGGATATATTCAGCGCTGATATATTTTAAATTATCCCAGTACTACAATAATTTGTTATATTTAAAAACTTAAAACTTCATAAAAAAATGAACTTTATTTAAATGACGTCATCAAAATATAAATCGTCTGGCTCTCTATGTAAAAGCAATAAATATTTCATTTATATCACTTTTATTTCAAACTCCAGAGCTAAATAATTTTGCGTGAAAGAAGTTCAGCAATTCTTATACAACTCATCTTACAATCACTTATCTACATTCTGCATCCATTAAAGTTAGTCTTCGTTGTAGAAATAATCAAAGTTTGATGATCATTTAAACGAAAAAATATTGCAATTGCTTTGGCGTAAAATATAGATGCACAGAAAATACGCAAAACTAAAGCGGTTTTAGGACGGATGCAATATTAAATATAAATTTTAAAGAACTTTAAAAATCACGACTTTTACATTGGGAAAAAGAGATGCATGCCATATGTTATTTTGAAGTAGGTCACTCGATCTCATCATATAATATGGGTGTAATTATTATTTTAATTTTTATTTAAAAAACTACCGAACATATTTTAGCTGAAATTTTTTTTATATATTTTAACGGTAATTTGAATATTTCCTATAATTTTCGAAGCAATTTGTGAATTTTAACTAAAAAATTTGAAAAATTTGTGAATTTTAGCTTAAAAAATGTTTGAAAAATTAGGTCCCATGGTGTTCAATGTATTTCAATTTTTCAACCCGGGTTCAATCCAAAACTAATTGGGTGATATTATTAATTTACATTTCTATATGTCCCGTAGACCGTCTCAACAACATACTAAAATTTTATTTAGATAAAGTCATTTTTACGGCAGTTATCGTGCGAACGGACATATAGATAGAATGAACAAAGTCATAAACACTTTTCAAGTATGTTGGAAAGTGTTAAAAAGAAAGAAAATGTATTGAAACCAGTAACATCAGAGTTCGGAAAGTGTAAGCCTGCCAATGTTGTTTCACCTTGCTTGGACTGTTCAAGCGGAGAAAACAACTGGCATAGAAATCACACGACGCGATGCACATATAGAGTATACATTTTTTCTCTAAAGTTAAATGCCTTGTAATATACACATAAAATTATAGCGAAAGGTAAGATATAATTTTATTACTAATAGGTATCTGCAGTAAAATATGCAAATAATAATGATCTATGAATCAAATTATAACATAATACTACAGAGGAATGTCAATAATCGGAGTTCCCAGGAAAGTCTAAGTACCACAATAAATTTGTAAGGAAATGTCAATGAGTGTATACGTTATGTTTATTTATAGTAAAATGACGTTACCTGGTTGAAAACAAAGGATTGCAGAGCCCCTACAGAGGAATTTAGAGGTAGGTTATTGACTCAACCACAAAGCGATATAGACGAACAAATTCAATGGCAAAGTTGTAAAGCATTGTCTATATATATATATATATATATATATATATAATAATGTGTCATATATATATAATAAAAGTATAAAAAATCGATGAAAGAATAGAGAGAATTTTCAACTCAAAAAACCCCACTATTACAAAATGCCTTACAAATAAAAGTATCAAACAGAGAATCATCAATCAAGCGGAAAATATAAATGCAAACCTCTAGACATCAATCTGAAGACAATCAAAAAACATCACTGGAAAGGAATCAATAAAATAATATCAAATAATATCCAAGCATGAAAGCTTTACACGTGGACAAGCCCTAGAACTAATAATGAATTGTTTATTTCGATAAAACTCTTTATCAAGTCCAGGTATTTCATAAAAAGGAACACAAAATATGAAATTCTGTGAATATATATATATATATATATATATAATTTTTTCACAGAATTTCAGTAAAGACTTTTCTAAGTTCCTCGTATAAAAACATGAAATAGCATGCAACTATTTAAATTAATATTGGTAATGAAGTAATTTTAAACTGTGAATGGAGTTTCACATTGCCAGATTCCAAATCGCAAATAAAATGGTGAAGACCCGTTTTTACTTCCTCTACAATACATATTACTTTTGTAAGAGCATGAAAAGTACTGTTCTAATTTTGATTCATTCAAAGTGTTTCGATCGTCCCTGAATAAGAATCGATCATTTTTTAAACTGCGTAATTACGAGTCAGGAGACGATATATCTCGAATAAAGGTAGCGATTCAAATGAAATTTGGCACGATTATTTCAATCAGTAAAATTAGGTGAGAGGTCTATTGTTCATTTTTTACAATCTGTGGATCTTTTCAATCTATTGTTTGATCTCTGAAAATCAAGTAAGAGGCCTATTGATTTTCAAATCGCACCAGCGAAATACTCTTCATTTCTCAAATATTATATTCAAAAATTGAAAACAGAGAAAAGGTATATAAAATTAATTATGTTAATGCAATGTTAAAAAGAACCATAATGCAATTTGCAAATTTAAAAGCCAATGACATTATATGTAGAACGCTAATATAAAAAACTAAAGATATTACGTGCATTCTCAAGATATTACACGCGTTTATGAAATAATACAGAATAATCGTAAACAATTAATTATGTGTAACAGAAGCGATAGTAATAAATTATTTTTAATCAGAAATGAATTTACACAATTGTTTAGAGGGTATCACAAATTGTGTTCGAGATATTAGAAATTAATTTTTTCCATATGATATTTTTCGAAAGCAATTTCCACGAAATTTGACGTGATAGGGAAATAGCAATAACTCAATTGATTGTCAGGGAGATCGAGGCAAAACAAAGCTAGAATTTATATATTTTATAGCAATGTATACATTACAAGTATTTATTTATTTTTTTCGAAAATTTGAACGAAATGTAGGTTTTAGGCTCTCTTAGAAACATTTCGAGTACTTTTTGTAAGTATCTATTTGAGTATGTATATTTGTGGCGTGCTAACCCGATGATTCAAGAATAAATGCATGTGGTTTGATGAAAACTTGAGTGTAGATAGATATACTACATAATAAATCAAACTCAGATAAAAAAATCTGATGTGGGCAACACATGACTTTCCTTATATAATGTAATGAATTTACTACTTTTACAGTAAAAAAATAGGTTTTTCTTATAGTAGATACTAAGATTCTTTCCAAGACATTGAATTTTCGACAATTAGTCGTCATTTTCATTGATTTAGCGTCATTTTTATCGATTTGGCGAGATTTTCGTTAATTTGGCAACATTTCAAAAAGTCGCCAGGTTGGCGACATTCCGCCAAATTCGTCGCCAAAATCTCGCCAAGCGTTATGCACTAAGAAATAAGTTATTCTTACAGCAGATAAATGACTATTGGCGCTCAAATACAAAAGTATTACTCAGAGTATCTTTTTTCATGAATGGAACGAGCTAGATCCACGAGAATGATGTCATCCAATTTATCGCATGGTATTACATATGAAAAGTGAACATGTTTATCAATAGGAAATATTTTTTTTTTATTTTATGACTTTTTGATATTTTTTTTTAAATGTACAATATCTGAAGAACGGTTCGTGTTAGCGTTCTAAAAGTTATGTCAATAGTTTTCTAATGAAAAATTACATAAGAAATGTCTATTTGCGTAACTTTATTAGTGGTTTTGATTTTTTGACGATTTTTTCAAAATTTCATTCGAAAATTTAGGGGGGGGGGGTTCTGAACATTCAGTTGCGTATAAAAACAATAGGCTTCCAGTGTTTATGGATTGTGATTTTTGTACCAAATTTGGTTCAAATCGGTCCATTCGTTCGTCAGTTATCGTCTCCACAGACCCACTGACACACACACACACACACACACATACTTTCACACACACACACACACACACACACACTGACATCACCTTAAAAATGCTTGATTCGTGATCAGGGATGCTTGAAACGTGCTCTCCCGTCGAAAACTCGAATTCGAATTTTCGACCCCGTCACAATACTTTCCTTATACATTATGTATATAAGGAAAGTAAAAATTGTAATTCTATAAATGGAATTGCCCAAAATGTAAGAATGTTTATAGCGTTATTTCCAACGGAGAACAAAGGCGTCACTGTCATACTGTAAACTTCCTTTTCCAAGATTAAAATAATAATAATAATAAAAGCTTATCAAAAGATACATTTTTAAAACTGTGATAAAGGTTGAGATGCGAAAGAACTCAAAATATATGAAGTATGAATGTGTAAGAAAATCGAGTGAAGAATCGCACTCTTTATAGTTTTGTTTCCTTTCAAAACTGCTTCCATTTGAAATCCACAATTTAGAGAGAAAAATCCCCACGAATGCAACAGTTGTCTCAACAAAAGGGTAAAACGCACTCCATGAAATATTTAGATTCTTTTATGGATGCATATTTCAATTAACGAGGCGTTCATTTTTATAAAGAGTTGTATTCTTTTATTTTTGTTTACCAAACTTCCGATAGAAATTACCTTTTAACGAAGCTTTTTTTTTTCCGAGACGCAAATGATTCAGGGAACATTAGGTCTGACGTCCACGAAAAACATCACCGACGTCTCACCTGTGCAAGTCAATTTATTCTCCCTCTGGAGCACCCAACCATTATCCGCAACTTGACCTTGCTCAAGGTCGGTACCTAGATCAACACCGGGAACAATCCTACGAATGGCACGAGTCCTTCGAGAGCAGAAAAGAAAAAAAAGAGGTGTCCCAAAAGGAAAACATCGGAAGAGAGCGCTCCGGAATAGGAAAGAGGTCGTTACAAATCGTGCTACTAGAAATGGGTCAAAAAGTTTCCATTCCCCTCCAAACCCTTTTGATCAATACCAAGAGTCAAGGCTCCGGGACTTCTTGGCAACTATCTTGAGGCAACTTTTCGCCAAAGTACGTGATTTCGGGTTCTGTTCGGCGTCAATTGCAGGGAGCGCAAGTGATTCGAAGGCTTTGATGAAATTGAGCTGTCCAGATACCCTTGTGTGAGTAATGATGTAATCGTCCGATTGTTACATGCGATTAATGAAACTTCCGTGCGCAGAGAGTTTGTTCTTGGGCCGAAGAAAAACTCTAATTAAGATATTGGAGGTTTAACAGGATGGTTATCGAAGACGCATGTGGTATCAGTTTCGAACAGGGCACGCAATGAAACGTGGATTTTACAAGGATTGGAGTTGAATGATTTAGCTGTAGTTCTTTAAAATTGTGTTCTGTCATATTTTAAACACCAAATAATGAATATTCCATGAAAAATAAATACTTATCACCTATTAAACAAGTCAGGATGCGAATTTCTATTCGACTTCTTCATATATTCATATTCCACATCTTTAAGATCCGCTTGTATCACAATCAGTACCAGGATTAAGAATCTGATGTGGGCAGTACATGACTTTCCTACGGACTTAAAATCATTTTCTCATTAAATTGTATTTTATTTCACAAAATAACACGAATATTTATTTGAAATGGCACTGAACGTGCACTTTTAATTCAATTTTCGCTTTCATTTAATAACTTCACTTATTTTTAAAGGCGGCATAGAAAAAATGAAAAAAAAAAAACTAAAAATGTCTCAAGAACGGCTAGCCCCAGTGTAATGGGGCTGGTCTTATTCCTCTTATCGTCAAAAATTACGCATAAATCAAGAATTTTATTGATATATTTGAGCATACGTAGTCTTTTAGTTTAGATTTTAATAATTTTGTGGGTCATTTTTGCAAAAAAAAAAAAAAAAAACACGTTCTATTTTCCCGAATCGTACCAAAATCTAATCAGCACCAGGGTAACCTACAAGTGACGTATCTACCAAATTTTGTGAAATTTGATAAATATTATATAGCTAAAGTGGATACATGCGATTTTTGCGGGCTATTTCGCAAATAAGCAGGTTTTTTAAATTCCGAATCGTACTAAATTCTAATCAGCACTAGGGTCACCCATAAGTGACTTACCTACCGAATTTTATGAAATTTGGTAAATTGGTTTTTACAGGTACACACACCACACCCACATGTTATGCTGAAAATAGATTTTTGGTGTTCTAGAGGTTCCAAAACGCGTAAGATTCGTCGAAAACTCGAGTTGCGATTTTCGACATGATTCCTATACTTTCCCTATACATTACCATGTATTGAAAGCAAATTAAAAAAAAAGTGTCATTTTATGGATTTTTGTTCGCTAGTCATTTTTTTTAAACGTTTCTTAATTTTTACTTTCCTTATATACATAATGTATAAGGAAAGTATTGTGACGGGGTTGAAAATTCAAATTCAAATTCAAGTTTTCGACGGGAGAGCACGTTTCAAGCATCCCTGATCACGAATCAAACATTTTTGTCTGTGTGTGTGTGTGTGAAAGTATGTGTGCGTGTGTGTGTCAGTGAGTCTGTGGAGACGATAACTGACGTACGAATGGACCGATTTGACCGAAATTTGGTACACAAATCACAATCCGTAAACACTGGAAGCCTATTGTTTTTATACCCAATCGAATGTTCAGAACCCCTTAAATTTTCGAGTGAAATTTTGAAAAAATCGTCAAAAAATCAAAACCGCTAATAAAGTTACGCAGACGCTTCTTATGTAATTTTTCATTAGAAAACGATTGACATAAATTTTAGAACGTTAACATGAACCGTTCTTGAGATATTGCACATTTTAAAAAAAAATTATCAAAAAGTCATATAAAATAAAAAAAAAATATTTCCTATTGAGAAACATGTTTACTTTTCACGAGTAATATATACCCTGTGATAAATTGGGTTACATCATTCTTGTGGATCTAGCTCGTTCCATTCATGAAAAAAGATACTTTGAGTAATACTTTTGTATTTGAACACCAATAGTCATTTATCTGCTGTAAGAATAACTTATTTCTTCGTCCATAACGCTTGGCGAGATTTTGGCGACGAATTTGGTGAAATGTTGCCAACTTGGTGACTTTTTAAATGTTGCCAAATTAACGAAAAACTCGCCAAATGGATAAAAATGACGCTAAATCAATGAAAATGACTAATTGAAGAAAATTCAATATCTTGGAAAGAATATAAGTATCTACTATAAGAATAACATTTTTTTAAACTCTAAAAGTAGTAAATTCTTTCCAATATATAAGGAAAGTCATGTGTTGCCCATATCAGATTTTTTTTATATTTAATTTTAATTTTTAATTTTCTTTTTTTTATTCTTTATTCTTTTATTATTTTAATCAAAAGTATGACGCATTTAAAACAAATTCACGATAGCATTTTGTAATCTTGGGAGACCGGAGACTTTTATTATGATATGAAAGTTGTGGTATTAAATTATCTAAATTGCGAAGTTAATAGTGAAAACATTACATTTTGTTTGTTTTCTTCCTCCACTTAAAGCTCTGAAGTTTTCGTATTACTTATTGTTCAATACCAGTCTTGCCGATAGAGTGGTAGAAATGAATTTGTGAATCTCCATATAGGTTTCCAAAATAGTCTTGCTGTCATTCAGGACTGTAGCCATAGACGAAATTAAAGACGGGCTGGAATGAAATTCAAGGGGAGCCCAACAGTCTTGCAAAAGGGGGGGGGGGGCTCACCAAACACACAATTAATTATTAGCATTTATAAACTCTAATAGTTACTATTATAAATTTCAATCCATGCATATTATTAACAAATAATTGCATATTTATATTTGCAAGTTAAGAACTGATTATTAATATCCATATAGCTACTATATATCAATATTAATATATAATAATTACAATTGAATTTTATGCAAGCATTAGCTAGTAATGTCGTTAATTAATCGAAGAAAATATCTGAAAGTTAATACAAGTCAATGCTTAATATTAATTCTTAACTACTTATCAGTTGATTTTGACTCTATAATGTATGTAACATTATAGTACACAATAATACAAAAGTATCCTACATAATATTGTTATAATTTTTTAAAAATTTAATTTTTTAAAAATTTAATTAAAAATTTAGTATAACCATAAATTCAGATAAATTAAAAAAATCTTTGAAACGAAGTCATTTATAAAAAAATCTCAAAGTAATATTTTATGCAAAATTTGGATGATATTTTAGATGAAATTTCATATCACTACTAAAAATAAAATATTTCTATCAGAGGGAGGGGGGGGGGCTGAGTATACTTCTTAAGGGGGCTTAGCCCCCTCTGATCCCATGCCTAGCTACGTCCCTGCTGTCATTGCAGGTCATTGCAGAAAAATTCCAATTCGAGTTTTCGACGGGAGAGCACGTTTCAAGCATCCCTGATCACGATTCAAACATTTTTGAAGTGATGTCTGTGTGTGTGTGTGTGTGTCAGTGAGTCTGTGGAGACGATAACTGACGGATGAATGGACCGATTCAACCGAAATTTTATACGCAATCGAATGTTCAGAACCCCCTAAACTTTTGAGCGAAATTTTGAAAAAATCGTCAAAAAATCAAAACCGCCAATAAAGTTACGCAAATAGACGTTCCTTATGTACATTTTCATTAGAAAACGATTGACATAAATTTTAGAACGTTAACATGAACCATTCTTGAGATATTACACATTTTTCAAAAAATTATCAAAAAGTCATATAAAATAAAAAAAAAATATTCCATACTGACAAGTTATAGTAAGTATGAAACCGGTCCACATATGCCGCTACCTGAAATGGTTGCGATCCTAGCTTCTATTTCGTTATTGATATTTATGGTGGAGTTATAAATGTCAGATAATGAACAACAAATCCCGTCGAATGTGAAGTTTTCAGTCGCTATTTCTCATTTGCACAATTGGCACCGATTTAAATGACGCCAAGTCACCAAATATTAACCTTAATTGTTAAATAAGAAATACTTCGAGAATGTTTAATTCTGGTATATAACGAGCAATTGCATTAGCTCCCTCATGAAAAATGAATCTGTTCGACGTCAAGTGACAAGGTGCACACATGAATCGGAGGCTTTTATGAAATCGATTTACTTCCCCGTCTGAGCGATCGAGTAATCGTTCGATTGTTACACACGATTAATGAGTCTGCCACGCGGAGCGAGTTTTTCTTATATCGAAGGAAACTTTAATTAAGATATTGGAGGTTTAATAGAGTGATTATCGACGTATGCCCGATATCGATGCGCATGAACTATTTTGGAACAGTGCAGGCAAGTGACCGTAGACATAGTTAGTTGAAGGTTCATCATGTCATTCAAGGTATTTAACCACAAGATATCGATTATTCCATGTTGTGGAGGGCATAATAAACGCGAAACCGGCCCATGAATGGTGTTATTTGTACCTCCACGGATGCTGTATTATACCATGGCTGCTGTTATTTGTACCATGGATGCTTATTATACCTTCCCCTAGGCGGGTGCGGTAGCCCAGTGGTTAGCCCGCTGGAATTTCACTAGGTAGACCCGGGTTCGATTCTCGCCGCTGCCAAAACTGCCGCCGTGTTCACGCGGAGTACGATCACGTTAAACATGTGGGTCCGTAAGTGCTTCCGTGAGGTTGGTGGTAGGGGAAGGAGGGTACGGTCCCTGTGGACGCCTCCCCCCACTGGGTTTCGGTCTAAATTGGGTGGCACTTCCCGGCCGTCCAAACAGTTACCTTACACCTTTCTGGTAGGTCGGACGGTCTGGGTCTTAACAACTTTTCCCTAGGCGGGTTCTGCGAATGTTAATTATATATTAAATTCAGCTTTTGATTATAGAAAATGTATTGTATTGGGGAAGTCTTCTTTAAATCTTTCCACATTTGCGTTTCTCTTTTTAATATCACCCAATAGAATGGTTAATAATGTAAACCAATTAGTTTGGGATTTAGCCCGGATTGAAAAAATGTCATACATTGAACATCACTGTCATACATTTGTTTTTGAAAAAAAAAACTTAAGCAGAGTTGAAATTTACAAATTGCTTCGAAAATTTTAGGAAATATTCAAATTATCACATAAATCGCACGATAATTGCCTTAAAAATGACTTTATAAAAATGAAATTTTAGTATGTTGTTTAGACGGTCTGTGAGACATGGGAATGTAAATGAATAATATTACCCAATTAGTTTCGGATTGAACCTGGGTTGAAAAAGTGAAATATATTGCACCCTATGGGACCTAATTTTTCAAACATTTTTTAAGCGGAGTTAAAATTCATAAATTGCTTCGAAAATTTTAGGAAATATTCAAAATTATAGCGCAACATGTGTAAAAAAAATTTTGAGCAAATTATGTTAGGTAGTTTTTTTTAAATAAAAATTGAAATAATAATTACACTTATATTATATGAAGAGATCAAGTGACTCATTTCAAAATAAAATATGGCATCTATTTTTTTTCCCCTGTGAAAAATATCGTGATGTTCGAAGATATTTTTTAATTTATATTTAATGTTGCATCCGTCATAAAAACCGCTTTATTTTTGCATATTATCTGTGTATTCAAATTCTGTGGCAACGCAATTACACTATTTTTTATTTTAGATGATCACTAAACTTTGATTATTCGCACAACGAAGCCTAATTTCTATAGCAAGCAGAATGCAAACAAATCCCGGTTGTACGATGAGTTCCATAAGAATTCCTGAAATTTTTCAGGCAAAATTATTTAGCTCTGGAGTCTGAAATATACGTGATATGAATGAAATATTCATTGATTTTACATAGAGAAGCAGACGATTTATAGCTTTGTCTTTTTTGATGAAGTTTTAAATTTCCAAGTTTTATACGTTATTATAGCACTGTGATAATTTAAACAAGAAAGATCAATCATGCTTAAAGCATTGATTATGAAACACTTTCCAACTTCAATGCAATTTTATTTAAACAAGTCTAAAATGCAATACATTCCTCGGTAATATTTTGAAACTTATCACAATACTGCATTAATTTATTATATTTGAAAACTTAAACCTTCATCGAAAAAAATGAACTTCATTCAAATGACGGCATTGAAATATAAATTGCCTGGTTTAAACATCTCTAAAATGCGATACATTCAACGGTAATAATTTTAGAATTATCATAATACTACGATAATTTATTATATTTGAAAACTTCATCGAAAGCAAACGAAATTTATTCAAATGACGTCATAGAAAAAATAACACGACTGGATCTCTCTATAAAAACAGCATTTCATTCATAACGTTTTCCCATTCATTTTATTCATCACAATACTATAATAATTTATTTTATTTAAACATTTTGTTTAAGACCATGGAGCTACAAAAAATTAAATTCTATGCTTGAAACTTCATCGAAAAAAATCGTCCTTCTCTTTATGAAATCAATTAATATTTCATTCATATCAGCCATGCAGACTCCATGGACTAAATTATTTTGTGTTAAAAAAATACAGGAATTCTAATACAACTCATTCTATATATTTTGCTGTTTACATTTTACATAGGTGAAAAATAGGCTTAGTTGTGGAAATAATCAAATTTAGATGGGCATTTAAACTCAAATATATTGTCATTGCGTTGTTTCAGTATGTTGATGCACAGAATTTAAGTAATTTTAGGACGGATACAACACTCAATATGAATTAAAAAGAACTTAAAAAAATTACGATTTTGAAACAAGATGGATGTCATATATCATTTTGAAGTGGGTCATGTGATCGTTTCATATCATGGTCACGTGATCGTTTCATATAAGAGGTGTAATTATTATTTTAATTTTTATTTAAAAAACTACTGAATATATTTCGCTGAATTTTTTTTTATATATTTTATGGAACAATTTGAATATTACCTAAAATTTTCGAAGCAATTTGTGAATTTTAAATTCGCTTAAAAAATGTTTGAAAAATTAGGTCCCATAGGGCTCAATGTATTTCATTTTTTCGACCCGGGTTCAATCCAAAACTAATTGGGTGATATTATTCATTTATATTCCCATAGGTTCTACAGACCGTCTGAACAACATATTAAAATTTCATTTTGATTAAGTCATTTTTACGGCAGTTATCGTGCTAACGGACAGACAGACAGACAGACAGACAGAATGAACAAAGTCATAAACACTTTTCAACTTTGTTGTAAAGTGTTAAAAAAATATCAGTGCTGAGTGTATCGAATTTTAGAGCTGTTTAAATAAAATTGCATTTCAGTTGGAAAGTGTTTCATAATCAATGCTTTATGCATGGTTGTCTTTCTTGTTTAAATAAAAATTGAAATAATAATTGCATTCATGATATATGAAGAGATCACATGACTCCTTGTAAAATAAAATATGGCCTTCGTTTTAGTCGCTGTCATTGTAGATGTGTCATTGAAGTAAATAAGATGATTTAAATTTATATTTAATGTTGCATCCATCATAAAACAGTTTTATTTTTGCGTATTATCTGTGTATCTAAATTCTGTGCCAACGCAATTATGATCTTTTTTATTTTAAGTGATCTCTAAACTTTGAATATTCTTACAACGAAGCCCAATTTTAACGCTAAACTATGGCATGCAGAATGTAAACGAATTAAGCGATTGTAAGGTAAGTTGTATAAGAATAGCTGAATTTTTCTGAGGCAAAATTAATTAGCTCAGGGAGTCGGGAGTGAAGTCTTGCATATAAGTGATATAAATGAAATATTTATTGAGTTTACATAGAGAGCCAGACGGTTTATATTTCGATGACGTCATTTGAATTAAAAATCATTTTGTGTAACTAGCATTGTCTTTTCCGACGAAGTTTTAAGTTTTCAAGTATAATAAATTACTGTAGTACTGTAACTGTGATAATTTAAAAAATATCACGGCTGAATGTATCACATTTTAGTTGGAAAGTGCTTCATAATCAGTGCTTTATGCATGATTGATCCCTCTTGCTATGCATTGATCTTATCTGCGAACCCCTTTAAACACTTTCAAACATAGTTGAAAAGTGTTGAAAAGACGACTTTCTGTCTGTCTGTCTGTCTATCCGTTCGCACGATAACTGCTGTAAAAATGACTTTATCGAAATGAAATTTTAGTATGTTATTGAGATGGTCTATTGTATGTTTCGTAACGAAAATGAATAATATTGCCCAAATAGTTTCGGATTTAATCCGGTTTAAAAATTGAAATACATCGAACCCTATGAGACTTAATGTTTCAAACATTTTTAAGCGGAGTTAAATTTCACAAATTACTTCTATACTCCTAGGTGGAGATCCGCTACGAAGAGTACCAAATGTGAAGATATCGTTAGACTAAAAGAAAATGGTAATTAATCAACGGATGGGTTTATGAATTTATTCTTTTTTTCTGGCATGGTCTCTGCTGTTTTAAGCAACTGCTGAAAAAAATGAATGTTGGATGGCGCGTCAATTTTAATATATCGCAATATAAAAATCGGAGATGTTTAAAACACACGAAAAGTATATATTTAAAAAAAAATCATTGAAATTTGTCTATTCATCGTATAGACTTCGTTCAAAGTTTGTTTGATCAAGAATTTTTCGATCTTTCCGATGTATTCAAGATAGAAATTCTGTTATAATATCTTAGGTCACTCATTAATGGATTTGTATAAATATCAGCTTAAATCGGATTAAAACATAAAATAGCTAAAAAATTAATTCAAAATTAAAAAAATAAAGCCGAGGTGCACCTCTTCGGGTCTTAAAATACTTGTGTACGCACGCACGCGCTAGCACACACACACACACACACAATAAATGAAGATGTGTGTGTGTGTGTGTGTGTAAGATTTGGTCATTTGTTTAAGACCATCATTTTTTTAGTTTGATATTAAATGTTTTAAAAATGAATGCAGATTCCAAAAATGTATTAAGAAACGTACTAGGTATATTGAAATATATGCCTGGAAGCAATTGTTAAAAAAAAAAAATGCTTTTTATTTTTATTTTCTGGTTTGAAGGGAATTAACACAACATAATAGGCAACACAAGATAAAAAAAATCTGATGTGGGCAGTACATGACTTTCCTTATATAATGCAATGAATTTACTATTTTTACAGTAAAAAAAATATATTATTTTTATAGTAGTTATTTATATTCTTTCCAAGATATTGAATTTTCGTCATTTTGTCGTCATTTTCCATGTCGTCATCATCAATGAGTCGTCATTGATTTAGCGTCATTTTTATCCATTTGACGAGTTTTTCGTTAATTTAGCAACATTTAAAAAAGTCGCCAAGTTGGCGACATTCTACCAAATTCGTCGCCAAAATCTCGCCAAGCGTTATGGACGAAGAAGTAGGTTATTCTTACAGCAAATAAATGACTATTGGCGTTCAAATACAAAAGTATTACTCAAAGTATCTTTTTCCATGAATGGAACAAGCTAGATCCACGAAAATGATGTCACCAAATTTATCGCATGGTATGACATATGAAAAGTAAACATGTTTCTCAATAGGAAATATTTATTTCTTATTTTATATGACTTTTTGATAATTTTTTTGAAAAATGTTCAATATTTCGAGAACGGTTCATGTTAGCGTTCTAAAATTTATGTCAATCGTTTTCTAATGAAAAATTACATAAGAAATGTATATTTGTTTAATTTTATTAGATGTTTTGATTTTTTGACGTTTTTTTCAAAATTTCACTCGAAAATTTAGGGGGTTCTGAACATTCGATTGGGAATAAAAACAATAGGCTTCCAGTGTTTACGGATTGTAAATTTTGTACCAAATTTCGTTCGAATCGGTCCATTCGTTCGTCAGTTATCGTCTCCACAGACTCACTGATACACACACACATGCACACACAGACATTAGTTAAAAAATGTTCGATTCGTGATTAGGGATACTTGAAACGTGCTCTCCCGTCGAAAATTCGAATTTTCGTCCCCGTCATAATACTTTCCTTATACATTATTGTATATAAGGAAAGTAAATAAAGTATATGTGTTGAGTTTGTGTTCTGAATTTATCTCAAAATGACTGGATAAGACAGAGTTATCTATTAGAACAATAACTAGTTCAGGAGTTTTGCGTTATCATTTTGTATTTAATTTTTAGAGTCGAAAACTTTAGATAAAATTCTCTACTCACCCTGTAAACATATTCAAAAGTTCCTCTGCCTATTTAATGGAACATCGAAACAATTGCCCTGGTAACAGCAGTGCGTTCCTTGAAAAGTTTCTCTTCAACTGATTTATAAACTATCCCAAGTTCATACGTAAATCACAGTACGTTTAATTTAACACCCAGGCGTTCGTTTCCATGCATAATAATCTATTCTAAAAGTTGTCAGTTATGAATTTGAGAAGTCTACTCCTCGGCCAGAGGAATATTATTGTTTCGAGCACTTTACGGTTACAAATATTTACTTTGGTAAAACAATATATTTTGTTAATTGTTCTTGTCCAGAAATAAATTTTGCCTTTTCACGATGAAGACAACCAGAATATTTAGCAAGATCAAATGCAAAATGATTCGAAACTCTCTATAGAAACTTTAAAGGGAGATAGAGAACACTAGAACAAGCCTTTTTACTTTCCTTATATACATAGTATAATGTATAAGGAAAGTATTGTAATGGGGTCGAAAATTCGAATTCGAGTTTTCGACGGGAGAGCACGTTTCAAGCATCCCTGATCACGAATCGATCATTTTTGAGGTAATGTCTGTGTGTGTGTGTGGTGTTGGAAAATATGTGTGTGTGGTGTTGGAAAATATGTGTGTGTATGTCAGTGAGACTGTGGAGACGATTTCTGACTTACGAATAGAGCGATTCGAATGAAATTAGGTACAAAAATTACAATCTGTGAATACTGGAAGCCTATTGTTTTTAAATACAATCGAATGTTCAGAACTCCCCTAAATTTTCGAGTGAAATTTTGAAAAAATCATCAAAAAATCAAAACATTTAATAAAATTACGCAAGTAGACATTTCTTATGAAAATCATTCCTTAGAAAATGATTGACATAAACTTTAGAACGCTAGCATGAACCGCTCTCGAGATATTGCACATTTTTCAAATAAATTTATCAAAATATCCCATAAATTAAACAAAAATTTTAACTGTTGAGAAACATGTTCACTTTTCATATGTAATACCATGCGATAAATTGGGTGACATCATTCTCGTGGATCTAGCTCGTTCCATTCATGAAAAAAGATATTTTGAGTAATACTTTTGTATTTGAAAGCCAACACTCATTTATCTGCTATAAGAATAACTTATTTCTCCGTCCATAACGCTTGGCGAGATTTTGGCGACGACTTCGGTGGAATGTCGCCAACTTGGCGACATTTTTAATTGTTGCCAAATTAACAAAAATCTCGCCAAATTGATACAAATGACGCTAAATCAATGAAAATGACGACTAATTGAAGAAAATTCAATATCTTGGAAAGAATATAAGTATCTACTATAAGAATAACATTTTTTTAACTGGAAAAGTAGTAAATTCATTGCATTATATAAGGAAAGTCATGTGTTGCCCACATCAGATTTTTTTAGTTTTAAAGACAAGGGTACCATTTATTAGAAGCTAATATGTACCGTTCTGTAGATATTCCAGGTTTATAATCTATAACGTTTAATGAAAAAAATATGTTTCTAATTGTCATATGACACTAACTTGAATAAGTAGTGATAACTAGATTGATTTAAACCATCATAAGCGTTGCCAAAATTTTGGAAAAGAAATGGTTATGACAAAATGCGAAAGTGGTTACAGTGATGGATTTCGATTTTCAAAATGGACCCTATGAAGAATTAAGATACATTTTTCGCCAATGTGTGTGTGTGTGGGGGGGGGGGGGATCCTTAGCCTGTTCTGCCTTTTTCAATAGAAACCGTTACTAGAAGTTAAGAATTATTTCCGAGATATAAAATATTTTAATTTGTGAGAGATCGTCCTGGAAAGACTCATATTATTTAAAAGTTTGGTAAATTATCACTGGGTCTAACTAACAACAAATTATTTTATAAACTTTGGACACTGTTGCATTAAGAGAGTATAAGTGACTGTTAATAAAGTGCTGAACAAGTAACCAAGATATCGATAAAAAAAACTTTTTTATACTTGTATGTACATTTACATTTCAGATACTTTAGGCTTTGAAAATCATGTTTTTCGAATTTCAGTTGAAATATATACTTATCTATTGGGCAAGTTGCGAGCAGCTTAATCTTTCTGGCCTGAATATATACGCAAAATTGAGTCCTAAATATATGCAAAATAATGAAAATTATTCCATATCCCTTATGTAAAAGCAAAATTTTCCCATATTTTACAATGAATGTATATTAATTTCCTTATATACATAATATATAAGGAAAGTATTGTGATGGGGTCGAAAATTCGAATTCGAGTTTTCGACGGGAGAGCACGTTTCAAGCATCCCTGATCACGAATCAAACATTTCTGAAGTGATGTCTCTCTCTCTCTCTCTCTGTGTGTGTGTGTCAGTGAGCCTGTGGAGACGATAACTGACGAAAGAATTGACCGATTCGAACGAAATTTGGAACAAAAATCACAATCCGTAAACACTGGAAGCCTATTGTTTTTATACGCAATCGAGTGTTCAGAACCCCTCTAAATTTTCGAGTGAAATTTTGAAAAAATCGTCAAAAAATCAAAACCGCTAATAAAGTTACGCAAATAGACATTTCTTATGTAATTTTTCATTAGAAAATGATTGACATAAATTTTAGAACGCTAACATGAACCGTTCTCGAGATATTACACATTTTTCAAAAAAATTATCAAAATGTCATATAAAAAAAAAAAATTCCTATTGAGAAACATGTTCACTTTTCATGTGTAATACCATGCGATAAATTTGGTGATATCATTCTCGTGGATATAGCTCGTTATCCTTTCATGAGAAAAGTTACTTTGAGTATTACTTTTGTATTTGAACGCCAATAGTTTTTTATTTGCTATAAGAATAGCTTATTCCTCCGTCCATGACGTTTGGCGAGATTTTGGCAATAAATTTGGCGAAATTTCACCAACTTGGCTACTTTTTAAATGTTACGAAATTAACGAAATTCTCGTCAAATGGATAAAAATGACGCTAAATTAATGAAACGACGACTAATCGACGAAAATTCAATATCTTGGAAATAATATATTAGTATCTACTATAAGAATAACTTATTTTTTTTTACTGTAAAAGTAGTAAATTCATTGCATTATATAAGGAAAGTCATATGCTGCCCACATCAGATTTTTTTCCCTAATGAATGTATACCCAAAGACATTACCCCTACTATAGATGTCACTCCTGCCGCTGTTGTTATATAAATGAAAGGCAGAAAGTGCGAACAATATTTTTATTTACAGTAGTTTTATAGTCGTATAATTTACAGCAGTTTTACAGTGGTAAGGCTGGGCCAACGGCCGTACCGTGCTGAAAACACCGGTTCTCGTTAGATCACCGAAGTGAAGCAGCATCGGGCGCGGTTAGTACTTGGTGGGTGACCACCTCGGAACGCCGCGTGCTGTTGGCCATCTCGGGTGCGGTATCCCCGTGGTTTGCGCGCTAGATTTGCACGCTGCCACAAATGCCGCCGTGTTCATGCGGAGTACGATCACGTTAAACATGTGGGTCCGTAAGTCCTTCCGAGAGGTTGGTGGTAGGGGAAGGAGGGTACGGTCCCTGTGGATGCCTCCCCCACTGGGTTCCGGTCTAAATTGGGTGGCACTTCCCGGCCGTCCATACAGTTACCTTACACCTTTCTGGTAGGTCGGACGGTCTGGGTCTCAACAACAACAACAGTGGTAAGGCTGAGTAATCCGAGTACGACGTATCTCAGTACGCTAACTGTAACGGCATCCACACCTTAGAGCAGGAATAAGAAGTAGAGTGATTTAGCCCAAGGTCTATTGAAAGGTACTCTTACTTCCATTTACCTTGATTTAGCGAGCCCATTGGATTTTCCTCAAGAACGTGTTCTGCAGTTAAACACGTGACTACAGGCAGAAGAGCTGCCACATTTGGCGGCTCTATCTATTACTCGGTGCGTTTGGCATCTCTAAAATAACAAGAAATGCTTGCTTAGTGCTTAAGAAAATAACTTTTCGGTGCGTATTTTAAGAATCCCGCGAAAACAAAACATACAGTGCTTGATGATATTAGAATAGGAAAGGATTTTGTACTTCCTCGTTTAGTTTTTGATTTGCTTGGAATAGAAAAGTAGCTTTCTAATAAGCTTTTTATTTAAAAGGTAGAAATGTTTTAAATAACATTTCTTTTAATCTGGATTACCTACGGCAGAGGTGGCACATGTGATTTTCTTCTTTTCTTTCTTTATTTTTCCCAAAAGTGTGATCGTTATTTCTACCAAAAATGTCCGCAAATTAAACCTTTTTCTAATTTGGAGGAATTTCTATCAGATTTTTCAATTAAAGATTTCTTTACTTTATGATCGATTTAAAAAATAGCTTCAACTGTGCACAAGTGCCCCATTGGAGGGGCATTTGTGAACATACATGGAGCGTAAAGATAAAAATAAATAAAAAATTTTTGATTTTTAAAAAAGTCTTTAATGTAGTGAATTTATATATACGTGAACAAACATTTATTACAAAAATATTTTTGAGAACTGAAGTTAAAATAACATAATTGCGCTTTTTAGCAGAATGTAATTATAAACTTGATCATGTAAAAGAAAATGTACTTTAAATTTTTTATAGAAAATGAAAAGATATACTGTGAAGAATGACTAAGCGTTTTAAAAAGTGTTGTGGCAAATGTATTGCTTTTAAACATAAAAACAGTTAGGATCACTAAGAATTGCCTATTCTGACACTGTTCATATGTGGGGCCAACGGCCGTACCGTGCTGAAAACACCGGTTCTCGTTAGATCACCGAAGTCAAGCAGCATCGGGCGCGGTTAGTACTTGGTGGGTGACCACCTCGGAACACCGCGTGCTGTTGGCCATCTCGGGTGCGGTATCCCCGTGGTTTGCGCGCTAGATTTGCACGCTACCACAAATGCCGCCGTGTTCATGCGGAGTACGATCACGTTAAACATGTGGGTCCGTAAGTCCTTCCGAGAGGTTGGTGGTAGGGGAAGGAGGGTACGGTCCCTGTGGATGCCTCCCCCACTGGGTTCCGGTCTAAATTGGGTGGCACTTCCCGGCCGTCCATACAGTTACCTTACACCTTTCTGGTAGGTCGGACGGTCTGGGTCTCAACAACAACAACTGTTCATATGTGGGAAGAAGCCGAAAAATCTTTTCGGTTTGAGCAATATTAGAAAAAGAAAAATATAATAAAAAACTTCTAACAACACAATTTCAAATTTAAACGATTTTAATGTACTGATAAACAACATATTAGAGCAAGATCTACTAGAAAATCATAGACTAAGGACTCAATATATATCGCAGAAGAAAACGACATTCCAGATTTAGATTTTCTTGAATTATTCCTCAGAAATGAACCCCTCTTTACGGGCCCAAGACGGACAATTCTTAAACGGGTTAAAATCTAAAGAATTAAACTATACAACAAAAGTAAATAATTTGGCATCACGTCTGATGTTATAATAGCAAAAATTAAACACACATCCACAACAGAAGGTCTTTATTTTACTTCCTATAAGACGTACAAAAATGTTTTAACAAGGCCAAAGCGCTTTCGAGCATAAGTACGCTCTTCATCAGTGGCTACATGAAAATAAAATTTGAATCGTTCCTATATAGACCAGATATAGCGACAAAATTTGCATAAATACAATTTACAAAAGAATCTACGTTTAGGCAAAGATAAACCGAAAACTATAAAACAACTTTTTTAGAGTTTCAAAAATTCCAACAACGAAAGAACAGCATAGTAAATTACAATTTAATTATTCGTATCTCTCCTCTAAGATCCACACACGCTAAACTCATGTTAGCCATGTCAGCATTCGTGAAATGCTCCACGTTATACGAAGTACACGTTACGAATAACCAATTGTCGCACAGTCCAACAGCGCCCTCTATAGACGTCAGCGAGCATGCATCTGTGACGGAAAGCGTCGCCTGTCCCGAACTCGGGACTATGTGCTTACAAGACCGACATTATAATCATAGAGCAAAAGCTAGCTTCTGCTCCCATCTTATAATTCGAGTACAGGTTCCAACCATCTTTGCTCAGATGTCTTTGCTGCCGCACACTCCCTCACCTGATGAGAAGGCACCGGTCGAATTTCGGCGAGGAAGGGGACCGCAGAGAAAACCCCCGCGTGTCCCCATCCGAAAACTCAGTTGAGGGGCTGAAGGCCGGGAGGCGTGTTGCCTCGGGCGTGACGTCAGTCGTGGTCAACCAGGAAGGGAGTGGCAAGGCTTCTGAGTTCGGTCCTGGCTTGGGACAGACGACGCTTTCCGCCACACATCCATAAACGAAAAAGGTTTGTATTAGGGCTCCGTATCTCCCATCGAAGGTTGCACAGAGAGTTTGAATTACTCTGTATAGCATCTATATAGGGAAAGTAGGGTATTGTAATTGTGTCGCAAATTTAAATTCAAGTTTTTGATGATTTTATATGCTTTGGATACTCTAGAATACGAATTCACTATTTTGAGGTTGAAGTCTGTTTGTCCGTTTGTTTGCACAATACACGTATCTAATTTATTAAAATTGTCGACCAAATTTCATGAAATTTGTAGTTAAGATATTTGTATATTAATTACCCTGGTGCTGTTTAGATTTTTGTGCAATTCTGAAAATAAAATTGGCCTTTTCGAACCCCTCTAACAGAGATAAAAAAAAAAAAACTTGAATAAAAGAATAAATATGCTTTACTGTATAAAATAAATACCTTATTTAGCAGTAATATTTGATTAAAAAACAAATCAATACCTAAAAAATGATAATCATCAATTTATAATCTTTAGAAAAGTGTCTTTTAAAATGGGCCAAGACGCAAAATAAGACACAAATTTGATGTAATGTGAATTGAGTCTTGAATTTCTGTATTATTTTACGTGATAAAAATCAAATTAATGCTTAATAATAGCGAAAAAAGAAAAATATGAATACATAGTTTGCGTCTGCAGGGAATATTTTGTGTTGATCACGGAGAATCACGTATAAACTAATGTTAATACTAATATTGACTTTTTGGTTGAAAACCTCTATATGCATATTTATATTTATCGCAGTAAATTTTTTAATTTTTACTTTTCTTATATACATAATATAATGTATAAGGAAAGTATTGTGACGGGGTCGAAAATTCGATTTCAAGTTTTCGACGGGAGAGCACGTTTCAAACATCTCTGATCACGAATCGAACATTTTTGAGGTGATGCCTGTGTGAGTGTGTGTGTGTGTGCCAGTGAATCTGTGGAGACGATATCTCACGAACGAATGGAGCGATTCGAATGAAATTTGGTACAAAAATTACAATCCATGAATACTGGAAGCCTATTGTTATTTAACATAATCGAATGCTCAGAAGCCCCGAAATTTTAGAATGAAATTTTGAAAAAATCATAAAAAACAAAACCTTTAACAAAGTTACACAAATAGACATGTCTTATGTAATTTTTCCTTAGAAAACGATTGACATAAACTTTAGAACGCTAGTATGACCCGTTCTCAAGATATTGCACATTTTTCAAATAAATTTATCAAAAAATCCCATAAATTAAAAAAAATATTAACTGTTGAGAAACATGTTCACTTTTCATATGTAATATCATGCGATAAATTTGGTGACATCATTCTCGTAGATCTAACTCGTTCCATTCATGAGAAAAGATACTTTGAATAATATTTTTGTATTTGAACGCCAGTAGTCATTTATCTACTATAAGAAAACTTATTTCTCCGTCCATAACGCTTAGCGAGATTTTGGCGACGAATTTGATCGAATGTCGCCAACTTGGCGACTTTTTTAAATGTTGCCAAATTAACGAAAATATCGCCAAATGGATAAAAATGACGCTAAATCAATAAAAATGAAGATTAATTTACGAAATGTCAATATCTTGGAAAAATATAAGTATCTACTATAATAATAACCTATTTTTTTTACTGTAAAAGTAGTAAATTCATTCCATTATATAAGGAAAGTTATGTACTGCCCACATCAGATTTTTTAAATTGAAATTGCACATAAAATGGAAACATATAAATTTAGTACTGATAATAGTATAAATATAGAGATATATAAATAAAGTTATGAACACGTGAGTGGATGCGCATTTCAAAATAAATCAGATACCCAATTTAATTCTGCTCCATTTGGCGACTTGACGGATTTTTAAATAGTGCCAAATGACCCAAATCACTAAAAATTTAAATATCTCTAAAGCGGTTTAGAGTGATGTTATTTGATTTGTTAAAAAAAAACACGTAAATATTCAAATGAATATAAACCTATTTCTTATTTTATTTCACTTATTTCGATTTTTGCTGGCCATCTCCAAAACTGGACAGTTTTTTTCCAAATTCTATTAAAATCAAATTAGCAACAGGGTAATCAATGATTTATTTGTCTTCCAAATTTCTTACAATTTCATTATAATTTTAGAGTGGATACTTAAATTTGACTTCCTCTCTCTCTATCTAACTCATACACACACAAACACTGCCGCTTTGCAGTGACCAAAAAAAAATGTGTAAATTCATTGAAAATTTGTATTCAAATTTTGACCTGCTTCAAAATTTTTCCTATATATAGCTTCAAAAATTTTCCTATACATAATACTATTTATGAAGGGAAACTAAAAATAAAATTTTTACGACAGCTTTCGTTATCATGCGAGTCATTTTTAACGCCACTTTTATAATTCGTCGTTCACAAATCAGTTAAGCCGATAAATTAAATAATAAATTTAAGCTAAAGGATGTTATTAATTAAAAAGTCCGATGTGGGCAACACATGACTTTCCTTATATGATGCAATGAATATACTGCTTTTACAGTAATAAAAATAGGTTATTCTTATAGTAGATACTTATATTCTATGTAAGATATTGAATTTTCATCAATTAGTCGTCATTTTTATCTATTTGGCAAGATTTTCGCTAATTTGGCAACATTTACGAAAGTCGCCAACTTGGCGACGTTCCGCCAAATTTGTCGCCAAAACCTCGTCAAGCGTCATGGACGTAGAAATAAGTTATTCTTATAGCAGATAAATGACTATTGGCGTTCAAATACAAAATTATTACTCAAAGTATCATTTCTCAGAATGATATCATCAAATTTATTGCATGATATTAGATATGAAAAGTGAATACATTTCTCAACAGTTAATATTTCTTTTTAATTTATTTAATTTTTTGATAAATTTATTTGAAAAGCAATATCTGGAGAACGGTTCAAGTTAGCGTTCTAAAGTTTATGCCAATCAATTTCTAAGGGAAAAATTACACAAGAAATGTCTATTTGCGTAACTTCATTAAAGGTTTTGATTTTTTGATGATTTTTTAAAAATTCTCTCTAAAATTTAGGGGGTTCTGAACTGTGTATTGATAGTGTATAAAAAATAAGCTTGCAGTGTTCACGGATTGTAATTTTTGTACCAAATTTCATTGGACTCGCTCCATTCGTTCGTGAGATATCATCTCCACACACACACACACACAGACATCACCTCAAAAATGTTCGATTCATGATCAGGGATGCTTGAAACGTGCTCTGCCGTCGAAAATTCGTATCCGAATTTTCGACCCCGTCACAATACTTTTCTTATACATTATGTATGTAAGGAAAGTAATAATATTGCTCATAACGAAATCTCACCTATAATTTTCTCAACTAACTATTAGTTCATTAGAAAATGAGGATAGATTTTTCGTAATATCCATTTTGAAGAAATTATTATTGTTTCGTCATAGATAAGCTTAAACTTTGAAGAAAGTTTGTTCTAATTATATAAATGACTATATATTATATAGAGTATCGTTACGGATACCGCAAATGTCTTCACTGCATATTGCTTATCTCCGAGGAAAAACGACTTTTACAGGTGGCTATTTATTCAAGGGTCCGGGTCGCTTCAGCTTGGCGAGAAATTTGGCGACAAATCAATTTTCATGAAACATAGATTTCTCAGGATTGTCTATAGATAGAGCTTAAATGATGATTGATATAAATTCAGCATCAAATAAAGGAGGGATTGGAGGTTTACTAAGAATTTCCACTTCCAGTTCAAAAATTTTCCTCGATGAATCGGTTTCTCAGGATTATATACAGGTAGAGCTTAAATGCTAACTGAATACAGATTCAATTTCAAATTCCAGAGGGGTTAGATGGTTCATTAGGGATTTCTACTTTCGGTTCAAAAATTTTCCATGAAACATAGATTTCTCAGAATTATCTAAGCTTAAACGATGGCTGTTTCAGCATCAAATTCCAGACGGGGTAGGGGTTGCAGGTTCACTAGGGATTTCACTTCCGGTTCAAACATTTTCTCTGAAACATCGGTATCTCAGTATTGTCAATAGATACAGCTTAAATGATGACATATATAGATTCAGCTATGAATTCCAGAGGGGGTAAGAGATTTACTAAGGATTTTCACTTCTGGTTGAAAGATTTTCATTGAAAAAAACTACTGAAAATTGTCTATACATAGAACTTAAATGATAACTGATATAGATGCAGCATTAAATTCCACAGGCGGTACACTAAGGATTTCAACTTTTGGATCAAAAATTTTCTTTGAAGCATAGATTTTTCAGAGTTGCCAATAGATAGAACTTAAATAAGGGTTGGAAAATTTCCTTCAGTGTGGCAAAAACCGTGGAAAAAACAGTTCGTAAGAAATACCTTTCTTCCACCATTTCGGAAGAAATGGAAGAAATTGAAAACATGATTTATAAAAATACACAAAACCCCAATCAAGTTACTTGAAGCTATATCAGGGAAAAATTAACTAATTTTAGTAATTTATTAAGGGCAAATTATTTTAAGTAATCCCTTTACAACTCTGGACACATTTATTAAACTCAGTCAAACTGAGTAATTCGTTAATACGTCATTTGGCAGCGTATATACTTACAACGAACAGCGTATACTTCTTATTTAGCTATATAATTACTATTTTTATATAATGATATTTCAGTTTTTTAAAAATAGAATTGACATTATTAGTATCATAACTAACAAAATATATTTTACAGGTATTAGAATTTTACAAGACATTAAACAAGATTGTTTATACAGAAACCTCCCACAACAGTGGAAAAATTACAACAAGAAAGATCAATCATGCTTAAAGCATTGATTATGAAACACTTCCCAACTTCAATGCAATTTTATTTAAATCTGTCTAAAATGCAATACATTCCTCGATAATATTTTAAAACTTATCACAATGCTACATTAATTTATTATATTTGAAAACTTAAACCTTCATCGAAAAAAATGAACTTCATTCAAATGACGGCATTGAAATATAAATTGCCTGGTTTAAACACCTCTAAAATGTGATACATTCCTCGGTAATAATTTTAGAATTATCATAATACTACGATAATTTATTATAGTTGAAAACTTCATCGAAAACAACTGAAATTCATTCAAATGACGTCGTAGAAAAAATAACACCTGGCTCTCACTATAAAAGCAGCATTTCATTCATAAATAATTTCTCATTTATGTCATTCATCACAATACTATAATAATTTATTTTATTTAAAAATTAAGACCATGGAGCTACAAGTAATTAAATTCTATGCGTAAAACTTCATCGAAAAAAATCGTCCTTCTCTTTGTAAAATCAATGAATATTTTATTCATATCAGCTATGCAAACTCCATGAACTTTAGATTTTGTGTTAAAGAAATACAGCAATTCTAATGCAACTCATTCTACATATTTTGCATTCTACATTTATTCCCATAGGTTCTACAGGCCGTCTGAACAACATACTAAAATTTCATTTTGATTAAGTCGTTTTTACGGCAGTTATGCTAACGGACAGGCAGACAGACACAGAATGAACAAAGACAGACACAGAATGAACAAAGTCATAAATACTTTTCAACTTTGTTGTAAAGTGTTAAAAATAGAAAAAATATTGAATTAAATTAATCATCCAGTCTTTAACAAGTAAATTGTTCACATACACTAACAGTACAACATATACTTTTCATACTCATTGTAAATTTGCTTTATTATCCTTATTAATACTTTACAACATAGTTGAAAAGTGTTTATGGCTTTGTTCATTCTCTCTGTCTGTCCGTTAGCACGATAACTGCCGTAAAAATAACTTTATCAAAATGAAATTTTAGTATGTTGTTCAGACGGTCTGTGAACCTATGGGAATATAAATGAATAATATCACCCAATTAGTTTTGGATTGAACCCGGGTTGAAAAAATGAAATACATTGAACTAACACTATGGGACCTAACTTTTCGAACATTTTTTAAGCGAAATTAAAATTCACAAATTGCTTCGAAAGTTTTAGAAAATATTCAAATTATCCAATAAAACATATAAGAAAAATTTCAGCAAAATATATTCAGTAGTTTTTTAAATAAAAATTAAAATAATAATTACACCGTTTATATGAAGAGATCACGTGACTATTATATGAAGAGATCATGTGACCCCCTTCAAAATAAAATATGGCATCCATCTTGTGTCAAAATCGAGATTTTTAAAGTTATTTTTTATTCATATTGAGTGTTGTAACCGTCCTAAAACCGCTTTATTTTTGCATAAATTATGTGCATCTACATACTGAAACAACGCATTTACAATATATTTGAGTTTAAATGATCATCCAAATTTGATTATTTCTACAACGAAGTCTATTTTTCACTTATGTAAAATGTAAACAGCAAAATATGTAGAATGAGAATGAATACAAGAATTGCTGCATTTTTTAAACGCAAAATTATTTAGCTCATAGAGCCTGCAATATAGCTGATATGAATGAAACATTCATTGATTTTACACAGAGAACCAGACGATTTTTTCGATGAAGTTTTAAGCATAGAGTTAAATTACTTGTACCTCCATGGTTTTAAGTTTTTCAATAAAATAAATTATTATAGTATTGTGATGAATGGAAAAAAGTTTATGAATGAAATGCTGCTTTTATAAAGAGGCGATTCATATTTCGATGACGTCATTTGAATAAAGTTCATTTGTTTTCGATGAAGTTTTCAAATAAAATAAATTATTGTAGTATTATGATAATTTTAAAAATATTACCGAGGAATGTATCGCATTTTAGAGATGTTTAAACCAGGCAATTTAAATTTCAATGCCGTCATTTGAATGAAGTTCATTTTTTTCGATGAAGTTTTCAAATATAATAAATCAATGTAGTATTGTGATAATTTTGAAATATTACTGAGGAATGTATCGCATTTTAGAGATGTTTAAATAAAATTGCATTGAAGTTGGAAAGTGTTTCATAATCAATGCTTTATGAATGATTGATTTTTTTGTTTTAAATTTTTAATTAGTGACATATAATAAAAAAAATTACACACATTTTTAGCAGAGCCAACGGCCCTACCGTGCTGAAAACACCGGTTCTCGTTAGATCACCGAAGTCAAGCAGCATCGGGTGCGGTTAGTACTTAGATGGGTAACCACCTGAGAACGCCGCCTGCTGTTGGCATATTTTGGGCGCGGCAGCCCGGTGGTTTGCGGTCTGGAATTGCACGCTGCCACAATTTCCGCCGTGTCCATGCGGAATACGATCACGTTAAACATGTGGGTCCGTAAGTCCTTCCGAGAGGTTGGTGGTAGGGGAAGGAGGGTACGGTCCCTGTGGATGCCTCCCCCACTGGGTTCCGGTCTAAATTGGGTGGCACTTCCCGGCCGTCCAAACGGTTACCTTACACCTTTCTGGTAGGTCGGACGGTCTGGGTCTCAACAACAACAACACATTTTTAGCAATTGTTAGATAAATATAGTTTAACTTTAATAAATTCTTAATTTTATCAGTCATATACAAAATAAGGTGATCAAATTATTTACCCTGATTTAATGACTAAATTCATTCAATTCAAACAAGTTAGGTATATTTTGAGTTCATATATTGCAGGTTTCAACTATATATTTAAATAAAATTCGGTTTTTCAGTTTTTTCCACATTTTTCGATATGGTGGAAGAAAGGCAATTTACTAACAAACATTTTTTTCTTTCATTGAAAGAAAGAGCTTTGATATAAACTACTTCTAAAGACTTGGTATTTTTTGAAGCTCTAATTATTTTTAATTCTATTTAAAATTTAATTTTTATTTAGATTATGAGAACATATATTACAAAGTTGTATATAAAATATATTATATATAATTGAGTCTTACCCATGCATGTCATGTACTATTTTTAGGCTGCCAATATAGTATCAAACAGTCAATCAAATTAGTCAATTGTACCCATTTTTGCACCTTTTAAAAAAAATACTTGCTTAATTTAAATGAAATTAAATAATTGCTGAATAATAATATTTTTTACTATTATTTTGTTTATCATCAGCAATCTTATTTCAAAAGTTTTTTTTTTATCTTTTTATCTTATAAAGGAAGATGCCAGTGTGTCTGTGCAGTCTGTAACGCGGAATCTAAGCGTCGTACGACCATAAAATTTGGTACACGGTACTTCAAGACACAAATAGGTGCGCCTGGGCGCTATTTTTTTAAAAATTTTGAATTAGTTTTATAGTTATTTTATAGGCTCGAATTTTTTTTTGAGACATCTAAAAACACTATAAAATGCAAGAAAGATCATGGATAAGCGTCTCGCTCATGAAACCGGGAATTTCAGATAGATGGTGCTTCCGTAGTAGAATTTAATATTCAGAAATTTAAATCCCGAGTTTTACAAATAGAGATTTGAATTTTGAAATATAAGATTGTAACAGTATTATAAGCATTCCCTGAGAAAAAAAAATCATGTTTCTACGATAATAACTTCTAAAGTTAGCAAATAATATTTTAAACGGCCGTAAAGTTTTTTTCTTTTTCACCTTGCGGATAGCGTGTTTAGTGAATTGAGTAGTAATAGGCGTTTTTTTTTTACGATCCGGGCAATGTTGGGTAATTCGTTCTAGTTTAAAATAAAATTCAGATTGAATATGTAATAATTCAATAATTTTCACTGTTTATTGATTAACCGATAAATTTACTAATTAAAATTTCAAAATAAGAATCATAAACAAACTATACAATGCGTATGTTAAATGTTTAATTTATTTTTAATTATAACATATGGACAATTTATTTATCACAATCTGATCTGTCGACTAATTTCTTCCTTAAATGATGTCTGATTCAACATTAAATTCCAGGAAGGGGAGGGGGGTGTAAGGGGCCGGAGGTTTACTAAGTATTTCCGCTTCCGTTTTAAACATTTTCCTCGAAACATCGATTTCTCAGGATTGTCTATAGATAAAGCTTAAATTATGACTGATATAGATTCAGCATTAAATTGCAAAGTGGGTATAGTAGGTTCACTAAATATTTCCACTTCTGGTTCAAAAGTTTTCATTTTCTTTAAACATTTATTTTCCACAATCGGCTATCGATAGAGTTTAGATGATTACTGATATGGATTCAACATCAAATTCTGTAGGGGTTAGAGGGATTTACTAAGTTTTTCTACTTTCGGTTTAACTTTTTAAAACGTAATTTTCTTTAGATTTGGTTATAGATAGAGCTGACTGATATGGATTCAGCATTCAATTTTGGAGGTGGTAGGGGGCTTATTAAGGATTTCCACATCAGTTTCTAGAGATGCCATTTTGAATTAAAATATTTACATTTTCCTTGCAACATTTATTTCTCACGATTGGCTATAGATAGAGCTTAGAAGATGACCTATATGGATTCAGCATTGAATATCGGAGGAGCGTGGCGGTTCGCTAAGGATTTCCACTTCCGGTTGTGGCGATGTCTCTTCTGAGTGTTCCGAAATTACATATGGCTGTACGAAATAAATATGTAAAAGAATATAAAAATGCTTAATAGTGCAAAATGAAATTGCAGACATGATTTGTCATCCTATGATCGCTCCTTCATAAATATTTTATTCCTTATTTTTCCCGCTTTTTTTCCGGCCATTTCTACAAAGATTCAATCCTATTTTCCGAATTACGCAAAACATTAATCAGCATAAAGATGCATAAATGCATATCATATATGTAAAATTGTTTTGTGAAAATGCATCGCAACCAATTTTCACGAAAATCGTATGCAATGCTTTAAAGCTAGAGAGGATTCATGCATTGCCAGATAATACATAAAGATGCGTCGCGTTAAAAACAGTTGATTCTTGCTTTAGCTTGGCAAAAATCCACTTAAAATCCATCACAATACTATCCTTATACATATACTATGCCACATAGTGGGAGAGTAAGAGATTTCTCTATCCATCCGTGATTTCCATCTTTGTTTTTCTGGATTCTCGGAGAAACAAACTTTAGCTTCACGAACAATGTCTCCACATATATTCTACCTGAGAAAACAGTGTTATTTTACTCTAGTTTCAACCAGGAGAAATAGGAATCACCCCCTCCCCGGGACGGCAAAGTCACGTGCTCCGTCGCCCGAGTGTCCTGACCTTGGAGGCGAGATGGGGAGAAAGAAAGTCTCCCCTGTTCGACGCCACTCTCGGTCAAATTCAGAGGACACACTGACCCAGTGAGGAGCAAGCGGAGACTATTAGAGGAGAGAAACAGTGGCTAAGTGGCGTTTATGGAGGGATGAAACTTCCTGAAACGGCATTAAGAAGATATAGTATAGGAGATTTCGAGACATCGGACTTTATAATTGGGTGCGTAGAAGATAGTGTTCAGTTCATATACATACATATTTATTAACACTTTCCAACATAGTTGAAAAGTGTTTATGACTTTGTTCATTCTGTATGTCTGTCTGTCCGTTCGCACGATAACTGCCGTAAAAATGACTTTATCAAAATGAAATTTTAGTATGTTGTTAAGACGGTCTTTTGTGGGGCATATGGGAATGCAAATTAATAATATCACCCAATTAGCATTGGATTGAACTCGGGTTGAAAAAGTTAAATATAATGAATCCTAAGGGACCTAATTTTTCAAACATTTTTTTAAGCGAAGTTAAAATTTACAAATTTCTTCAAAAATTTTAGGAAATATTCAAATTACTTCATAAAATACATAAAAAAAAAAAATTCAGCAAAATATGTTCGGTAGTTTTTAAGTAAAAATTCAAATAATTCCATATTATATGAAGGGATCATATGACCCACTTCAAAATAAAATATGGAATCCATCTTTTTTTCTCAGTGTAAAAATCGTGATTTTTAAAGTTCTTTTAAATTTATACTTAGTGTTGTATCCGTCCTAAAACCGCTTTATTTTTGCGTATTTTCTATGCATCTATATTCTGTGCCAACGCAATTGCAGTATTTTTGAGTTTAAATGATCCCCAAACTTTGATTATTTCTGCAACGAAGCCTAATTTTAATGGATGCAGAATGTAAGCAAGTGATTGTAAGGTGAGTTGCATAAGAATTGCTGAATTTTTTTCACGCAAAATTATTTAACACTTGAGTCTGGAATAAAAATGCATAAATGGAATATTCACTGTTTTATAGAGAGAGCCAGATGATTTATATTTCGATGACGTCATTTGAATTAAGTTCATTTTTTCCCATGAAGTTTTAAGTTTTCAAATATAATAAATTGCTATAGTAATGTGATAATTTAAAATATATCAGCGCTGAATATTTCACATTTAAGAGATGTTTAAATAAAATTGTGTTTCAGTTGGAAAGTGTTTCATAGTCAATGTTTTATGCATGATTGATCTTTCTTGTTAAATTAAAAACCCTCTTTGTCTAATATGGCGTTCCTATAAATTTCAACTTTTTAGATATATACAACTAAAAATTGCACCCTGCGTTGCCGTGGATTTAAAGCACGGATAAATTTAATCAATTCATTAAATTTTTCGAAAGTTGTAGTCGCCCGCTGAGCGAGCAGACGCTCGGCTAGGCTCCGAACTTTTATTTCTATTTGGCATGTGCAAACAGAAAAAATCTATCAAAATAAGCATACAACCCAGGACATAAACTAACGTACATTTAAACTATCGCTTCAAACGAACTTCCATATTCACGCATCATGGCGGACGGATAAATTGAATCTTCAAACTTGGGGCTACGGCCTGTTGCTTCCGTGACAAACGATTCGAATGAGTTCGATGATTATGTCACGCGCACCGCATACCCCAGAGAACCCCATTGTCTCTTGACCTTGGCGTGTCACGTGTTCGGGAATATTACGCTAACGATCTGTGTGTGGGGGAAAGGGGGCGTACTTTTGACCAAACCATAGTAACTTTTTCGGTAATTTAATTAATGTTCTACTGCTCTGAAAGTGCTGCTAAGGTTTTGATTTGGATTTCCTTGAAGCATTTTCTAGCAATAAAAATCTATAATGGACTGGTTAATAATTTATTTTACGCTTCATTTCTCTGAATTTTGGCATGATATTTTAATTTAAACTAAAGATTAAAAACATTAATTACAGAAATTACATGATAATAGGTATCAAGTGGTTTCGGAGGCCAAATACAACCCCTCTCTTTTAGGATAAAAAGACAGATCAGCCACTTCAGTCAAAGCCTCCATAGCGATTTATGTCACTAGAGAGTTACACACGTGATCCAGCAAATAGAACGTTGCCTCCAAGGGAGAATAAAATTGAAGATAAACTAAAGATTAACTTATCATTATCAATTTGAAGTGAGTAGCAGCCCACATCAAAATGAACAAATACTCTCAAATCAGTCGCATGTTAAGGCAAGGCTGTGATCGACTATTCACGTCCAAAAGTTAATTATAATACAGGGTCTTTCAAAAGTCCGTATAAACTTTAAAAAATCATTAAAAATCGAAAAATTATCGCATTGAGGTACGATTTGTACCATAAGTATTGCCAAGACGGGGGGTTTTATTTGACTAAAAAAAATTGTGTAGTTTAAAAAATCACCTGTAGGTGGCGCTTACCCGAATGCATTTTCCAGAAGTATGCAAATGAGGCTGTTATAAAAGATCTGTAGTGTTCTGTAGATTCTTCTTTTGATTCATTAGTAAACGGTGCAAAGAAGAAGTTTTTGCGAGAATGCTAACTTTGATCGAGAAAGCCTTGTTAGTGAAGCTGTATTACGTGAGCGGCGAATCAGCATCGGATGCTTTGCGAAAATTCTGATTTAGGAAAAATCTAAAGGAAGGAAAATGTCTTATCACCTGTTCAGGGTTAGTTAGGCTTGTCACACGATTTGGCAAGTACAGTAAGTTATTTTAATTGTCTTTTCAATGCGTTCAGCGCCACCTACAGGTGATTTTTTAAACTACAAAATTTGTTCACGTAAAAAAAAAAAAAAAAAAAAAAAAAACCGTCCTTGCAATACTTATAGTACAAACCCTACTTCAATGTGATGATTTTTCGATTTTTAATGAATTTTTAAAGTTTATACGGACTTTTGAAAGACCCTTTATAATGAACGGTAACTCTACTTTTTGTTTTCTTGCGTTTTCTCTTACAGGCGGCTCTAACTTGGTGTTAACTAACGTGACCAAATTTAGGAATATCAAATTTTGATGAGTCTATATTTTAAGTATTCATAAATACGAATTAACAATTTTTATCTATGTGCAGTGTTTCCAATGGAAACTTTTAGTCTCCTATATACGTGGTCCTCTCTTACTCTTTATTTGATAAGTTACTGACCTTTTTACTTTCTTTATATACATAATGTATAAGGAAGGTATTGTGACGGGGTCGAAAATTCGAATTCGAGTTTTCGACGGGAGAGCACATTTCAAGCATCCCTGATCGCGAATCAAACATTTTTGAAGTGATGTCTGTGTATGTGTGTGTGTGTGTGTGTGTGTGTGTGTGTGTGTGTGTGTGTGTGTGTGTGAAAGTATGTGTGTGTGTAAGTGTGTGTGTGTGTCAGTGAGTCTGTGGAGACGATAACTGACGAACGAATGGATCGATTAGAACGAAATTTGGTTCAAAAATCAGAATCCGTAAACACTGGAAGCCTATTGCTTTTATACGCAATCGAATGTTCAGAACCCCCCTAAATTTTCGAGTGAAATTTTGAAAAAATCGTCAAAAAATCAAAACCGCTAATAAAGTTACGCAAATAGACATGTCTTATGTAATTTTTTATTAGAAAACGATTGACATAAATTTTAGAACGCTAACATGAACCGTTCTCGAGATATTGCATATTTTTCAAAAAAATTATCAAAAAGTTATATAAAATAAAAAAAAAATATTTCCTATTGAGAAACAGGTTCCCTTTTCATATGTAATACCATGCAATAAATTGGGTGACATCATTCTCGTGGATCTAGCTCGTTCCATTCATGAAAAAAGATACTTTGAGTAATACTTTTGTATTTGAACGCCAATAGTCATTTATCTGCTGTAAGAATAACTTATTTCTCCATCCATAACGCTTGGCGAGGAATTTAGCGGAATGTCGCCAACTTGGCGACTTTTTAAAATGTTGCTAAATTAACGAAAAACTTGCCAAATTGATAAAAATGATGCTAAATCAATGAAAATGACGACTAATTGAAGAAAATTCAATATATTGGAAAGAATATAAGCATCCACTATAAGAATAACATTTTTTAACTGTAAAAGTAGTAAATTCATTGCATTATATAAGGAAAGTCGTGGTGCCCACATCAGATTTTTTCATAAACAATTTATACAGTCCGGGCCACCAACTTTCCCGGGCTCATATGAAATGCATTATCCCTTTGCTTTCCTGTCGACGGCTCTGCGTATGTGCGTATGGAAATGCATGTTCTTGGCCATTTCTGGTCACAGTAGATAAGAAAATAGGGTTAAATAGGTTTTATCTTTTGAAAATTATTTCAAACGTTTTGATCTCTTATTTCCAAACTTTTATTTACTAGAAATTCAGTTGGAAAACCCACTGTTTCAGTTACTTGACCGCATTGTATCACATAACAAAAGAAAAGAAAGTGAAAGGCCAAAACGTTCCAATTTATTTCATACTTTTTTTTTACAATGAAATAAAGGAATAGTGGAGCTATAAATCTACTATAAGACTGCAAGTTAAAGGAATCAGAGAGAAAAAAAGGTACTTTGAGTAATACTTTTGTATTTGAGTATACTTTTGTATTTGTAAGAGATTTATAGAACTTGAAGATTTCTAAAATTAAAGGGACAAATATCCAGTGATTTTAGGATTAGGAAAGTAAATATCTATATAAATAATATTCTATATACATTTGTCTGTTTGTCTCATAATCACGGAAAAACAGCTGTACCGAATTTCACGAAATTTTGATGGGTAATCTTGGCACAGTCCCACTTAAAAAAGTCGTCCGTCTGCCCTTTTGTTTGTCTTTATGTCCTTTTGACTGTTTTCTTACTTTAAGCGTAACTCAATCGTTATAGGAGCCTCCAGACAAATGGGATGTAATCGTTGTTTGAATTTCCATACTTACCCGACTTTATCTATATAAATAAAATTATCTTTCTCTCTCTGTTTGTGTGTTTGTTTGTTTGTTTGTCTCGTCATCAGTTGCACCAAATTTCATGAAATTTTGTAGGTAGCTTTGGAATAGCCCTACTTAAACTTTAGTTCATGTTTCGGGTTTCTGAGACCAGGGTTTGTCGAGATACTAATAGAAAACGAACCTTCCATAGAAATAGTATTATGCAGACGATATTTTACACGCAAATTTATTCCAAGAAAAATACATTGTGTTGCTTAGCAACGGAATTAAATCCAATGTGCTTATATAGCAGGCGATTTTTATTAAGTCTTTTCCGATTCAAATAATGAAATGTATATAAAAATAAATTTTATCGGTATTGTGTTTTTGATTGGATTATATTAATGACGGTAATCGGGTTTAAAGATCACGGGAATTATTGGCATTTTCAATTTCTTACGCAAAACTGACGTTTCTTTTCACAAAATTGACGTCGAAGTTATGAAAATTACGGCAAATCTATGAAGTGATATATTCAAATTATCAAGTTATATTTGCTCGAAATATAAGCATCTTTCAAAAATTTTACATGTTGTCACAGAAAAGTGACAAATTTCGAAGTATTTTTCAGCGTTAAAAACATTGTGTTCTGGATCTTGTGCATCATTATTTCGCAAGGGAAAGTCCTGTACTGCCCACATCAGACTTTTTACTATCTCATACTATTGTATAGAGAAAGTGTTGTTTTTTCGAAAATTTTCGTATTCAAAACTTTGACGGATAAGCAGGTTTCAAACCCTCCCGAATCAATTTCGAACACAACTGGAAAGATGTTCATCTGTATGTATAGGTGTGTGTGATATGTAGATAAGATAACTCAAGAACAAACGCTTCTACTGCTATCAAACGTTTTTCGTATAAAAAGCTAGAACAATTGTAATGATTAGAACGCGACTTATTAATACTCGACTTATATATTTCAAGATTTTTTTTTTAGTATTATTTTCGATGGGAAAATAATGATAATTCCCGAAACATTGATAATAGCATAAGGATTAATACTGATTATGTGGGAATCTATGGATGTTAATGGTATCAAAGTAGTTTATATTAAGCCAAATGCGTCTAATTTATCAATGTTACTAAGCCGTTGCCAATATGAAAAGAGAAACTTTTTAAGAATTTTACGCAACATAATTTAAAGCAATACCTTGGGTACAAAATCAGAAAATAAACCTATTTTTTTGCTCTTTGCTCCTCATAATGATTGTGATACAAGTGGAAATAAGTGAAATATGAATGTATGAGAAAACAGAGTGGACTGAAACTCCAGATACTTTCTTAGTTGTATTTCGGATTATAATTTAGGCAGTTTCAAACTTCAGTGTATACTGTCACTTAAAACAATGAACCCGACAAACCTATTTATTTTCCCCTTTTTATCAAGCTGCACAAAATTCTTCATTTTCAGAAATGTCTAGGAATACAAGTTTCAAAAAGGCATCTTCATAGGATTTTGAGTAATATATTTATATCTATTCTAACGAAAAGCGAAAAGGAACGTCAAAGGAAATGGCTAGGGAAATTTCTCTCACTAAATCCCGATGCATGCAACTATGAAAACCAGAACGTCGAGGTTTGGAAAAAGAAATTGAAATATTGAGTGAAAAAGTTTAATCTCGAGACAGGTGCGCACAGGGATTAGAAAAATATATTTTTAACCTTTGAAACAATAAGAATAATTTCAGCGAAATAATTTTAATAAAATTTTAATATAAGGCACTCTCATATATCCCACTATATACCGTAAAATCTAAAATAGAAAAGACATTGCTTCTAACTTTAAATATAAAGAGTTTATAAAAAAAAAGAGTTTATAAAATAAAAGCAGACGACCACTGAATTTAAATGCTTTGTGACACATTTTACAAACAAATGATTTTTTTACCGTGTGTAAATATTTATGTATATATAAATCACCTTTAATTGCAAATGTCTTCTGACATATTTTACATTCAAATAGTTTCTTCCCTGTATGCATGTGTTTATGTTTATTCAAATAACATTTTTGTGCAAATGCATTGTTGAGACCCAGACCGTCCGACCTACCAGAAAGGTGTAAAGTAACTGTGTGCAAATGCATAGTGTTATATTTCAGATAAATGATTTCTCACCTGTGTGCATGTGTTTATGTTTATTGAAATAACATTTCTGCGCAAATGCATTGTGACATACTTCACAGATAAATGGTTTCTCACCTGTGTGCGTGTGCTTATGTTTATTCAAATAACATTTATGTGCAAATGCATTGTGAACAGATAAATGGTTTTTCACTTGTGTGCATAAGTTTATGCTCATTCAAGTCGTCCATTTTTTCAAATGCTTTCGGACATTATTATTAATATTTTCGCCCTTATGTTCGTTATGTTTATCTTTTTACGTTTCTTATGTGTATACATAAAAATTTCAGAAGCAATGAAAGTATTTATTGTCACCAGATTCATCGAGATTTGATTATTTTCACCAGTTTAGATTGGATTGGATTTCTGTAAAGCATCTAAAGTCAGGGTCGCCTATACAAATTGTGATTCCCTACATATATTTATCACCCCCTTTCCATATTTGGTTTTCAACTTCTAGTGAATTTTTCATATTTTCCCTTACCTAAAAGAAATCATGTGACTGGGCCCTCCATGATGGCCAGGATCTCCATATAAATGGTATTCGCCCACCTTATGGGTGGCACTGGTTGAATGGTTTTATATTAGTGGAATTCCATCACCTTTTCTGAAAGACTGTAAAATATGTAAAAAAAAAATTATCAAACTTTTATCCTTATTTATCTTTGTGCACGATCTTTTGTCGAAATTAGATTTTATTTCACAAGATTTTAAAATATTTCTAAAAGTCACACAATTTGCAGAGATTTACATCTTTATTTCTTATAAACATTTTCTAAACTTTTAAAAAGATCCAAAGATAAGAAAATGTTCGTTTATTTAAATAAGGAAAAAAAATCGACTATTACGCTTCGTAAAACACAAAATTGGTACGAACTGAAAAAAGAAAAATTGATCTTACAAAAAGCTGCATTCTATTTTAGTAATTCTTTGGAAATCCTTATTTGACGAGCATAAAAAATGTCGTTAAGATATAAAATGTATATTTTTAGAGAGGAAAAGTATCAGAGCGGCCATTAAATTATGCAATGCTGAAGAAAGCTGGCCTTTTCTAATTTGTTTTTGGTTGGTCTCTAGAGGAGAGTTTTGTCCGATGCAAATTGGCATCAGACGATTCACAATTGCTTGTTCTTTAAAATAGGTTACTAGGTCAGTGAAAATAAATCCAGGGTGAATTTTTTTCAAATTATGTTGATGCAGAAAATATTTGCTAACATGGTGAAGGAAATGCTTTGATAGTTCCTCAGAGACGGTGGTGTTTGAATTTTGATTGCATTTGCTGACAGTAAATGCATGGAACCTTCAGTTAAATTTCTTCACACAAGATAATTTGCCTTTAGAAGAGACCTAAATGCGGTTTTATATAACTTTCGAATTTGTGTCGATTTATTACTGAATGAAGGTAACATTTTATTATTAGGTAAAGAGAAAATATACTCTATAACAAAAAAACCGAAGCACGAAGAAGAAGTTGTCCGATTGCGATAAAAATTGGAGGATGTGAAGAACATACATAAAAAAGAAACGATTAAAATTTCAGAACAATTTAATGATTTAGAGTTTGATCATATACAAAGGGAGGAAGTCAATAATGTGTTTGTCCACCTCTGGCCTGGATGCAAGATTTCACCCGGCGTGGTATAGACTGATAAAGTTCACGGATGGCGTCCTGCGGAAGGTCTTGCCAAATTGTCTCCAAATGTCGGGCTAAATCGTCAACATTCCGGGATGGTTGCAATCATCTTCCCATAACGTCCCAAATGTGCTTGCTCTGTGGGAGAAAGATCAGGATACCTAGCTGGCCAAGGAAGTGTTATGCAAGCTTGAAGACAATTCATAGCAACACGTGCCGTGTGCAGCCGGGCATTATCTTGTTGAAAAGTAAGTCCGGAGTGTCGCAAAAGGAACGGTAACACAACCGGTCGTAGAATGCTGTCTACGTACCACTGTGCTGTCAGTGTGCCAGAAATGACTACCAAAGACGTAAGATATCCGCAGTCGAAATGCAACATAAATTTTGACTACAGATTCAGAATAGCTCCTTATGTACACCTGCTGCATGCGCAATTCCGATGCGCTGGAGCTTCCACTATTTATTTATTGGACACCAAATTTTATTCATTTGCATGTTCGCTCAAAATGTCTTTGCATACGAAATTTCATTACAATCGGGTAACTCCTCCTTGATGCGTTGATTTTTTTTTTGTTATAAAGTATATTACTGTACTACCACGGAAGACGTTTTTTGTGGATGGCTTTTTGAATTTATGAATTTACATAACATAAAAAAAGCCACGACAGAACAGGACGCGTAGAGGTCTGGATTAAGCCCTCGCCATGCGTGACTTGATATCCGTGTTCTCTTTTCTAATAGCCACATAACTGAATAATTGAACAAACGTCTCTTCAATAAAATAACCGATATTTCCAGTATAATATCAGCCGACATACACAATATAATATACAACGGAAGTACCTTATTGGGTTCAAAAATTCCAATTCGAGTTTTCAAAGTTTTGGCATGCTTTAATTGAAAGTTTTAAACTTTGTAACACTATACAGATACCTTTATACGGAAGAAGTGAAACAAATGAAAATTGTACTGGATTGTACTATCCGTAAGTATTACAACCCTATTGATTTTAGAGGGATTGTAATTCTGAAACATCTGCAATTTTTCATCCTTTTTAAAACATGTGGTAATAAATATTAAACAAACAATAGTTGTGTGAGAAATCTTTAGAGATTTTTTGAAAACAGTTTGAAAAAATCTTTCCCTAGTCTGACTAACCTTTTGTTTTTTATCGTTTAACAATATAAATAATCGTTAACAATATAATAATCGTTAACAATATAAATAATCGTACGAAATTGCATTCGAAGCGTTATATCTGTACAAAATATATCGCGTCTAGACACCAAGGCAAACAGACACACATACAGACGTGTGAAAGGCCCAGACCATACAGCCAACCCAGGGGTTTACGGCAGTAAAATGTATGGCCGGACATACAGACGTGTGTCTGTGTCTGTCTTTAATGAAAATTGACAAATGATGTTTTACATTTTTGGGCTTTTAAGATTATTTTTTCTAGCAGAAACAACAAGATCACAACTGTAATAGAAGGTCTTTATTTCACTTCTTTAAGACGTACAAAACTTTAAAACGCCAGAGCGCTTTCGAGCGTAAATACGCTCCTCATCAGTGGCTACATGGAAATAGGAATGATCGTTCATATATAGACCAGAAAAGGTGACAAATTTGCATAAATACAATTATCAATAAATTTACGTTTATCTAAGAATACAAAAATACAAAACATTTTGCAAAATATCGAGCATAAATCACGAAAAGAACAGTAAAAATTTACAATTTTATTATAGAATTTTCAAATTCAAAAAATTTTAAAAAATGGGGGCAATCAGGTCCAATCCCCGAGAGGATGACGTCAAAGATAACTATGAAGAGACTTGAATTGCATGGAGTCGAGAATGAGTCGGCAAGCATAACTTAAAATCTGAACGGGTTCAAAATTACAAATCGACTCGCGGTAAACATAAATAAAGAGGGACTCAAAAAGGAGAATATTGCGAGGGTTATTAGTTTAGATGAACGTAAGTTTATTGATAATTGTATTTATGTAAATTTGTCACCTTTTCTGGTCTATATATGAACGATCATTCCTATTTCCATGTAGCCACTGATGAAGAGCGTATTTACGCTCGAAAGCGCTCTGGCCTTTTAAAGTTTTGTGCGTCTTAAAGAAGTGAAATAAAGACCTTCTATTACAGTTGTGATCTTGTTGTTTATGCTGGTTAAAATCAGACGTGATGCCAAATTTTATTTATTATTTTTTCTCTTACCTATGTATAAAGAAAATATTGTGACGGCGTCAAAAATCTGAATTCGAGTTTTCGATGGAAAAGAATATTTGATGCATGCTTCAATGGAAGGCGGGTTCATGTAAAATTTCAGAACTATACGTTTTGCATTTTGTTCGTAATGCAGCGACAAAAAATCGTGCTTCGTTTGTGTTGTTGCGACTTATCCCCCGTGGTGAAGGAGCGCGTAGCACTACGTCCCTAGACCCCTGGTTCCAAGGTAAAGGGGAGAATATGCAGATTCACTTTTATTGAGGCTCTCCAAGGGCAGAAGTCTGACTTTGCCTCTACAACACAACATACATGCCCTCTGACGGGATTCGAACCCACAGCCCGGCAATCCAGCGATCAGACGAAAACGCATGACCCTGACCGCTCGACCACCGGATGGGCGCGCTTCGTTTGTTTAAATCATAATGTAAATATGGCTTCTTTTGAGGGAGTAACATAGTGAGAGATTAGAATTTGACGATAAATGAAAAAAAAATTTAATTCAAAAATAGCTATATATTTTTTTATTTCTAAATTGTATAAAAAATATCCGATTGTAACCAAAATAGGAAGGAACACATGGCAAAGTATCTTAAATTATCAGGCAAAATTGTAAATCATTTAGTGTCTTTCTAGGATAGATGACCATAGAGGAGAGATGGCCAGTGTAAATATTTCCCCAAATCGTTTATAGATAGCAGTACGAACTTCGTTCATAGGAAGCAGTTCAATCCGTTTATCCATTGCGACGAGCCGTTGCGTTTTTAGATTACAAAGGTAAGTGAAATTTTAATCTTTATTTAATTTAGTGGTTGAATATTTTTCTTGAGTTTATTTGAATGTTTTGCAATACGTATGTTACATTTTTTTTAATTATACGGACTTTTAAGGCACGTATGTAATCCAATCTTTGTTCCTAAACGTAAAACAAAGACGTGCAATGGCGGATCGACTCTTTAAATTGGGTGGCCATCTCTTCTTAAACTTCAGGAGAGATGACCACTTTTTATCACAATTTAAAAAATATACGGAATGAAGATGCACAGTATATGTATAGTGCATAGGTCTAAAAGATTGTAGTTAGCAGACTGAAAAAACATTTATCACGTTTTATTAATAAATTATGCTAATTAATCAGGTAATTATACAGTGAATATATATCCCATGGTCACCTGACCTTTAAATCTGTTTGCATCACTTCAAGAAATGCATATAACTCAAAAAGTACTTAACATTTTGGGGAAAACTTCGTAATCCTTGAAAGTATAAAATCACTAGAAAATATTGAAAAACGTCGGAAATTATCATCCCAGAAAGAGAAAAAGTTGATAAATAAGCTTAAAACAGTGAAAAAGTCTAAAATAATTGAGAGAAAAAAAAGAAAAACACGACACTTCCAGCATCGAAGAAGATAAAATAGATTTGAAATTATAGGATACTACAGATTCAGAAGGAATAGAATTTGATGAGGATCACTGTGTTCGCTGTGGAGAAGAATACATTACCACAACCAAGAAGGATGACTGGATAAGATGCATAAGGTGTATGCAGTGGCGTCATGAAAACGTGTACAAACTTTCGAGACCTTTGCCAAAAATGTGGTAAAATTTTACGAAAAGTGAAGGATTGAAATTATACATTAAATTGTTTATTAGAATTTTATTCACTGATTTTCCGTGATAGAATTGCATCTTTGCAAGTTATTATAAGTTTTTTATGGTTAACTATATGAAATGTGTTATTTCTTCCTATTTTAATTTCATTTTTCTTTATTGTATTGGATGGCCATCTCTCTTCGACATGAAGGAGATATTGCCATTTTTTCAAACTATGTTTTTCATTTTTTGTTCTCAATATTTAATTATTTTTGGCCCGAAATATGTTGAGTATATGTATAAGAATTTAAAAATAAGCTTAAACATTTCTTGCATTTGCATTCTATGAGTTTTTATTTCAATCAATAAAAACTATAGCCATCTATCCCAGAATTACCCTAATGCTATAGGTGCGGCATTAGCCTTTACAGAAAACCTCTTAGGATTTTGTCAGTGGCTGTAGCTTATTTACTTTTTAATATGGAGAGAAACTAAAAAAAATTTGTCCGAGCAAATTTTTTCTTCATCTTGCTTACTTTCACTCGAAATACCTTCTAAACTATAAAATACACATATAAATAGTGAGCGGCTAAAATGCTTACTAGAAAATTCAGGTTATAGATCCATAATTTGTTTTTACAAAGCTTATAGTTTTAGGGGAATTGTCTGGTCAAGTTGAAGAAGATTGAGAATTTTCCGTTTTTCAAGCTTTTATAGATTATATCTTAAAAACTTAAAAAGCTAACTAAAAACTATAAAAAATAATTTGCAACTCTTTAAAAGCCCTACAAGCATATATAATTCAATTTTGAATCGGAGTCTCAGTTTTCTAAATATAGTGGTTATAATTTCGATATTTTAATATTTTGAGATATTTTGAAAATATGATTTTAAATTCGATATTTTAATATTTTGACTTGTTTTGTAAATGTCTAAAGAAGACAAACCACCTACAAAGAAAGATCTTATTAACGCAAAAACATTTTGGCTCCATCGGACTGGAGCCATTGCCGACCTTTTTGTAACAGTTTTATATTTTGACGCCTAATAGTCATTCGCCAATAGTCATTTATTTCACGGGATATTAATTAAATGTAAATTGAATTTTGATGAGGATTTTTTGCAGAGTAAGAATAAGTCATTCTGTTTGTACTCATAAATAAGTTGCCTAAAACGCCGAATTTCAACTTACGAAGTGTTAATTCCATGCTGAAAACATTATCTAACTGTAAAAGAAGTAATGTTATTGCATTATATAGGGAATGTCAAGTCCTGCTCATATAAGATTTTTGGGGATGGTTTTGCAATTATACTGCAAGCAATTTCAAAAGTTAACACGTTCCATCTGATGATTCTCCTTTCTTAACAAGGATAGAAAAATTCGTTCTTAGATTTTCTTTAAAATTGTTCACTTTTTCTACATCAAATTTTTGCGACGAAAGAATTTCATCTAAAAATTTTTTAAGACACTTTTAAAATTTACAAGTGATGTTTTACATTCTTATGTCTTTAAAACTTATTTATGTCTTTTTTATATTTGTTCTCAAAATATATTAAGGGAAAAATTCCATTGTGTTTAAATTATGAAAAACAAAATCGACTTTTTTTTATTTGTTGTAACACAAAATAAAATCTGAAAAAAATATTTTGTATCCAAAGAATAAAAACAGATTTCATTCTAGAAATTCTTTGGAAATTATTATTTGACGAGCATGAAACAAACTGTCGTAAAAATATAATAAGCACATTTTACAAAGAGAAAAAAAAGAACGCAATAAATTAGGTAAAAAATTGAATAGCGGGAATCTTCCTGTTCTTTTTGATTGGTCTCCGGGGGGCTGATATTTTGTCCGATGCAAATTGGCATCAGAGAATGCGCAGACGATCCACAAATGTTTATTCTTCGAAATAGGTTACTAGGTCAGTGAAAGTAAATGTGGCATGTGATTTTTGCAAATTATTTTGAGGCAGAAAAATATTTGCTAACCTCAGGGTAGAAATGTTTTTATGTGATCTTGGAGATATGGATAATTTTAAATTAGAATGGCACTTTTTTATTAGTAAATGTGTAGAAATTCAAAATAACATCTTTAGGAAAAGTTTTGCGTGTTGTTTAAAGTCATCTGAATGAAACTTTCTGATCTTGAATTATTTTCAATTTACTACAAAACGAATCTAGGTCATATATTTGTGGATTTATTCTATTTTATAGTATAAAAGTGTATTGATTAAAAAATGTTTATTTTTGTAATATTGAACATAACACATTTTCTCAACATTTACGTTTTTAAACTCAGGCGTTCCGATTTTAATATGGTATCTAAAAATATAAAATTGAAAATACGGTTATATGTTTTATTTTAGAAACACGTAAGAATGTGGCACTAGATTTTGACTTTGAATATAAAAAAATTATCATGAAGAGGACACTTCTTTAATAGATCAGAACCATATATGAATTAAAATAATTAAGAGTCAGGCCCGGACTGGCTTCTTTGGAGGCCCTCGGCTAGAGATTGAAAATGGACCCCTTACAGGGGAGTTTAGAGGGAATAGAATATTAGAATATGTAATATTTGAAAATTAGGCTTACGTGCCTAAAAACCACATTTAGCTATTTTGTTACTTGGAAAATAGTTGAGTAAAAAAGTAAGCTTTTTCTGATGTAGTTTACTTACTTTCACAATAAATATTTATATAATTTTTATATACCGTACTTAAACTAGTTTCCTGCTAGAAAAAATAAGTATACTAATTAATTATGAGTGATTTATTACTTAAAAATGAGATTGAGTAATATTTTTAGGCAACCAAATCACACTGTTGAAGCCATAATAATCTAAATCCTACTGTAATACCTAAGTAATATTAAAAAGGGACACAAAGGTAATAAAAAACCAAGCATATTAAAAAAAAAACAATGTCCTATTTAATTGTGATTTAATTGTTACAAATTGTAAAATATATTTTATAACAAAAAGAAAAATGGCTCTACAATACCTTGGTACAGATACAGCAAACTAAGAAAGGTTATGTGATAGTGAAAGGTTGTTTACTAACCTAACAGCTTTTTGGCCAGTTCTTCACTGGTCCTGGCTACTTCATCTATAATAACATCTTTATCCAAGTTATAAAATAAGTCTCTTTCTACATTCATGAAAAGAAGATTAGACATAAGGTTTTGGCTTAAAGTAGATCTAAGTCGATTCTTAACTGTTTTAAGTTTCGTAAACACCCTTTCACAGGTGACGTGTGTACTTGTGTGGAGAGTGAATCCTGACTATGTCAGACAAAAAATAGTTTTTACAGGAGAAGCTGTATTTTGTTCAAGCTGGGAAAAAAATAATTTCCGTTTTTGTGATACAACTAGATTTTTTTAAGTTTCTTTAATTATTATTCTCCCCTAAATAAATAAAATTACTAAATTTTATCGTTTACACTTTGAACTATTAAAAGTAACTGTAAAAGTAACGTACAGTTACTTATAGAAATAACCGTAACAAGTTACTTTAAAATATAAGTAACTATAACTGTAACATAGTTAATTTCTAAATAAAGTAACTGTAGCTGTAACTGTGTTACTTTTATAAAGTAACTATCCAATGACTGCTTATGAGCTGTTAAACTAATTCGACTTACCTGTATTTAATGTATCATTATTGTCCCTCAAAGGCTGACTTTGCGACTGAGAAGTGGAACTAATTAACCAATTGGAAATTTTTTCAACGTCTAAAGATTTTCTCTTCTTTTCTTTCCTTTTCGTAGCGCCACTTTGGTACACACGTTTCATGTTGACACAACTGTGACACTGCACTAACTAGAACCTTACTACGAGACTGAGCGAGTGAGCGTCGCGACAAAGAAGTTGGTTATATTAGATAAGAACAAGAACTGCAGCTTCAAAGAGACATAATTATCGCCATCTAGACGCTACCTTTAAAATTTCGTGGCTACTTTAACATAGGAGAAAGCAAACATAGAGGATGAAGCATGAAGCAGTGTGCGTTAAGAATAAAACATTGTCGACTTGACCTTATGAGATTACTGGGAAATAAATAATCAAATTACTAATGTAACTAATTTTAAAGTAGTATATCCATTTTTGGGGGGGCCTCTCCGGGGCGTCCGGCTATCGCCGACCAGTGACCTGGCCAGTCCGGGCCTGTTAAAAGTATACTTGAAGTCACCAATGAATAATAGCTTATTAAGTGTTTACACTTATTAAGTGTTTACACTTATTTCACTTATTAAGTGATGTGTACGTGTGAGGAGGAGCGGGGGGTGGTTAGAGAAATAGAATGATAAATGTGCGTGAATACCGTCCAATTATATATTCCTGTAGGGCTTTCAAAAGAATACAAATTACTCTGCTAAAATATTGAAATTATAATCCTTTTATTTTAAAAACTACGAACTCCATACAAAATTTAATTACATATCCTTATAGGGTTTTTTTAAGAGGCTACAAATTACTTATTGTTCATAGTTCGCACTTTTAGTTCTCGAGATATAATCATTACTATCTTTAAAAACGGAAATTTTTCACTCTTCTTCAACTGGACAAGATGATAGCTCAAAATCTATGAGAGCTTTGTAGAAAGAAATTACTAATCTAGAAACTGGATTTTTTATTTAACATATTTGCTGATTTCTGATTAAATATTTTTACAAATTATTGATTTAGAGACATTTTCTTACTAAGCATTTTACAGTTTAGATCTATACTTTATAGAAGATATTTACAGTGAAAGTACGGAAAGTAAAGCGAAAATTCGTTCGGACAAAACTTTCTATTTCATTCGGAAACAAAATTAGTACAAATTGTTAAATTATTGAAATTATTTTTGTATATTCATAAATTGTAACCCGTTTCAGATAAAAAAGTAAAAATTGTTTACTTGTCTATCTGGTAGATTTATACACATAAGCTTTCAAAGTGTTTGCATTTTTCGTAACACCTCGATTATAGAAGTTAGTTACATCAAAAAAGAGAAATGTAAAAAGGAAAAGAAATTTCAAATGAATAAAAAGAAATTAAAGAAAGTTAAGGAAAAGAAAGGAGTAATAAAGAAACAAGAAAGATCAATCATGCATAAAGCATTGATTATGAAACACTTTCCAACTTCAATGCAATTTTATTTAAACATCTCTAAAATGCGAAACATTGATCGGTAATATTTTTAAAATTATCACAATACTACATTAATTTATTATATTTGAAAACTTAAAACTTGATCGAAAAAAATGAACTTCATTCAAATGAAGGCATTGAAATATAAATTGCCTGGTTTAAACATCTCTAAAATGCGATACATTCATCGGTAATAATTTTAGAATTATCATAATACTACGATAATTTATTATGTTTGAAACCTTCATCGAAAACAAACGAAATTTATTCAAATGACGTCATCGAAATATAGCACGCCTGGCTATCTCTATAAAAGCAGCATTTCATTCATAAACAATTTCTCATTCATTTCATTCATCACAATACTATAATAATTTATTTTATTTAAAAATTAAGACCATGGAGCTATAAGTAATTAGACTCTATGCTTAAAACTTTATCGAAAAAAAATCGTCCTTCTCTTTGTAAAATCACTGAATATTTCATTCATATCAGCTATGCAGACCCCATGAGCTAAATAATTTTGTGTTAAAGAAATACAGCAATTCTAATATAACTCATTATACATATTTTGCTGTTTACATTTTACACAAGTGAAAAATAGGCTTCGTTGTAGAAATAATCAAATTTGGATCAGCATTTAAACTCAAATATATTGTAATTGCGTTGTTTCAGTATGTAGTTGCAAAGAATTTAAGCAAAAATAAAGTGGTTTTAGGACGGATACAACACTCAATATGAATTAAAAAGAACTTTAAAAATCACGATTTTGAGACAAGATGGATGCCATATATCATTTTGAAGTGGGTCACGTGATCTTTTCATATCATGGTCACATGATCGCTTCATATAAGAGGTGTAATTATTATTTTAATTTTTATTTAAAAACTACGGAATATATTTCGCTGATTTTTGTTTTATATATTTTATGGAACAATTTGAATATTACCTAAAAATTTCGAAGCAATTTGTGAATTTTAAATCCGCTTAAAAAATGTTTGAAAACTTAGGTCCCATAGGGCTCAATGTATTTCATTTTTTCAACCCGGGTTCAATCCAAATCTAATTGGGTGATATTATTCATTTATATTCCCATAGGTTTTAGAGACCGTCTGAACAACATACTAAAATTTCATTTTGATTAAGTCATTTTCACGGCAGTTATCGTGCTAACGGACGGACAGACAGACAGAATGAACAAAGTCATAAACACTTTTCAACTTTGTTGTAAAGTGTTAAAAATGAAATTAAACAGCACCCATAGAGATCCAGCAACATTTCAAGTTTTACCACGATCGAATAGACTATATAAGATAATGGAAACAATACTGAAGGAAAAAAGTTTAAAAAAAGCCTGTCTATATTCGTTAAACCGACATTTGCGGTTACTCTAACTTACTAATTGTGTATCAAATTTTTACAAAATTTGGTAGTAAGATGACATATGATAATTTGGGGATGATTATACTTTAGTACAGGTAGGGAGAAATTAAAATGTTTTTTTTAAGAAAATAAACACAAAAAATCCAAATAAATACCTGTAACTAATCCAAATAAATCTAAGAATAATTTAAGTTTAATTAAATAAAAATTTGTTCTATATGTAAGTTTTTATATAAAACAATATCATCTTCTCCCGTTATGTATAAGCCATTTTCCATAAATTTTCAAATTTCGAAGTCGGCGTTTTAAAATAATTGCCAATGAAACATGGAGATAAAATAATAACAGACTTGAAAGTTGGATGCAAATTGAAATAAATATCAATGCGGTACCTACATTAAATATTTTTTATTTTCTCATATATTTTACAGTAAGTTAGAAAACTTCCATGAAGCAGATGTTCGGCTGAAGAAGACAAACAGTTGCTTATGATTCGGAACAGTATATTGAGTAAATATATACTAGAGTTTGAAAATTTTCTGCCATGTTATAGCCTAAACGAATTTTATTTGCGTAGTTGAAGAAACAGAGTAAAGCGTCAAACTTTGCGAATGTTGGATGAGTTTTGAGGGAAGTTTTGAAGGAGGTTGTAAGCCAGGCGTTATATTTCAATGACGTCATTTGAATAAAGTTCATTTTTTTTCGATGAAGTTTTCAAATATAATAAATTATTGTAGTATTTTGATAATTTTAAAAATATTACCGCTGAATGTATCGCATTTTAGAGATGTTTAAATAAAATTGCATTGCATTTGGAAAGTGTTTCATGCTTTATGCATGATTGATCTTTCTTGTTAAATTTTAACCAGTGTGAATTAAATATGAAATAATTCATCCCGTTACTTTCTGTTATATAACTATTCCTCATTGTTCTGAATTAATATAATATAAAATATCGTACTTAATAGATGATTCCCTGATTATTGATGTACGTAGTTTTGTTGAGATAGGTTTGTGTCACCGATATTTTTGCAAATTTCATTTATTATGTTTAAATAAATACATACTTATTATATCTATACTAGAGTACAGTTACCCATAAAAGAAAACGTGCTATATGTATCCAATAATGAAAATGACATTTTTATAGGATTTTTGCTCGGAAATAATACATTTTTTAAGCTTTTTAAAAAATTGCTTTTCTCCGTTGACACTTGGGAATGAGATGGCTTTTAAGCTCGTCGGTTGTTGAGACCTAGATCGTCCGACCTACCAGAAAGGTGTAAGGTAACCGTTTGGACGGCCGAGAAGTGCTACCCAATTTAGACCGGAACCCAGTGGGGGAGGCATCCACAGAGACCGTACCCTCCTTCCCCTACCACCAACCTCTCGGAAGGACTTACGGACCCACATGTTTAACGTGATCGTACTTCGCATGAACACGGCGGCAGTTGTGGCAGCGTGCAAATCCAGGGCGCAAACCACCGGGCTACCGCGCCCGAAATGTGCCAACAGTACGCGGTGTTCCCAGGTGGTCACCCACCCAACTACTAACCGCGCCCGATGCTGCTTGACATCGGTGATCTAACGAGAACCTGTGTTTTCAGCACGGTAGGGCCGTTGGCGATAAGCTCATCGGTGTGAACATAAACTGATTTAAATTCTTAATACGGTCCAAACTATAAATTTCAAAACCTGGAGTATGAAACTCGACTATCCTGAGGTATCTACCTCTTTTAGGACACGCTCGGTTAAGAGTGCGAAAAGAATAAGGCCGTGGGTACTCATCTTAAATCCCGGGCAACGCTGGGTACACTTTCTAGTTACAAATAAAATGATTATTCATTAGTACTCTTAGTAATCATTACTTAATATTCTTTCCATTGCATCTCGATGAAAATAGACTACGTGTGTTTATACACTGAAACGTATGTTTATACACATAGACTACGCATGTTTACATTAAAACCCCTAAATCTTAATGACTCAATCTGTTTGTCCTGCACACAGACAAACTGACATAAATCAATCGAAGTCCAATTCCTGATTAGAGACGCCCAAACCGTGTAAATACATAGAAATTCGTGAGTTGAATTTTTCAGTCTATCACCATCTACTTTTTTGGCGTATCACACTCAATTCAGAAATGACAAAATTCAAAATGTGTTACTTTTGAACTGTTGTTATGGTTATATAATTTTTTTTTAAAAGAACAATTTGCAAACAAAAGCTTATCACTATGCATAATTATCTAACATCTCTTTGTCTTTCTAGACTCCCCAGAAGTCCCCAAGTGACCTAGAAGGTTGAATTTTTGCACGCTTATAGTATTGACCACGGTTTAGAACCTAACGGAGCCGAATTTTCGATTTACCCTCTGGGGGCGGAAAAACGAAGATTTCGAAAGGGTTGAAATGCCTTTTAAGACCTCCCAGAAACGCCCCTAGTGATCTAAAAGACTGAATTATTAAAAAATGTGCAATATCTCGAGAACGGTTCATGTTAGCGTTCTAAAATTTATGTCAATCGTTTTCTAATGAAAAATTACATAAGAAATGTCTATTTGCGTAACTTTATCAGTGGTTTTGAATTTTTGACGATTTTTTCAAAATTTTATTCGAAAATTTAGAGAGGTTCTGAACATTCGATTACGTATAAAAACAATAGGCTTCCAGTGTTTACAGATTGTGATTTTTGTACCAAATTTGGTTCGAATCGGTCTATTCGTTCGTCAGTTATCGTCTCCACAGACTCACTGACACACACACACACACACACATACTTTCACACACACACACACACACACACACACTCACACATAGACATCACTTCAAAAATGTTTGATTCGTGATCGGGGATGCTTGAAACGTGCTCTCCCGTCGAAAACTCGAATTCGAATTTTCGACCCCTTCACAATACTTTCCTTATACATTATGTATATGAGGAAAGTAATAATAGATTCTTTACTAAGAAACTGATTGTTATCCAAATGGGCGTAAAATCATGGAATAGAATGTGCGAGACAGTCCAGACTGTGGGCGAGTAATGGAAGTCAAGACTCACACTCCAAATATTTATACTTTCTGTCCATTATAGACTACGATTTTTACCAAGGTATAATTCCCACTACGGCGCATTTATAACGCTAATAAAGTGAAACCAGTTTATTTCGAAATGTCTTTATGGACTACAAATTAAAGCGAATATAATGTGCTGTTCTTTATTTTACGCGCTTCCGTAAGGGCCATTATGTCGTAAACGCCAACTTTGGGGGAAAAAGAAACGATGGTTTACAGTTCTTCCTCGCGCAAAGAACAGATGGAGCGATCGTCTTCTATCATCTTTATTGGCCAATAGAATCATTCCTGTAATAAATCCAGTATATTTGGGGATGAATTCAATGTAACTGAATACGTTGAGTCTCTTTAATGTGGGCGAGTAATGAAATTGGACATTACATTCAAATACGAATTACAGGTGAAAAGAATTTGCAGTTCAACAATTAAAAACATTAAGGAAAACTTGAGCAACTTTATAAGCACAAATAACATGATAATGCAGCATACTGCTGTTTCGAGAATGCGTTGGATCACTTTCATCAGTGCAAGAGAATGTATATTGCATTATCATTTTATTTGTACTTATTACGTTGCTCAAATGTCCTTATCTTTTCGCGAAAAGTGTATTTTACTTATTAAATTAAAAACATTGTTTCCATTATTATTATAAGCTGTTTATTACTTTCCTTATATACATAATGTATAAGGAAAATATTGTGACGGGGTTGAAAATTCGAGTTTTCGACGGGAGAGCACGTTTCAAGCATCCCTGATCACGGATCAAACATTTTTGAGGTGATGATTGTGTGTGTGTGTGTGTGTCAGTGAGTCTTTGGAGACGATATCTCACGAACGAATGGAGCGATTCGAATGAAATTTGGTACAAAAATCACAATCCGCGAATGTTGGAAGCCTATTGTGTTTAAACGTAATCGAATGTTCAGAACCCCCCTAAATTTTCGAGTGAAATTTTAAAAAAATCATCAAAAAATCAAAACCTTTAATAAATTTACGAAAATAGACATTTCTTATGTAATTTTTCCTTAGAAAACGATTGACAAACTTTAGAACGCTAGCATGAACCGTTCTTGAGATATTGCACCTTTTTCAAATAAATTTATCAAAAAATCCCATAAATTAAAAAAAATATTAACTGTTGAGAAACATGTTCACTTTTCATATGTAATATCATGCGATAAATTGGGTGACGTCATTCCCGTGGATCTAGCTGGTTCCATTCATGAGAAAAGATACTTTGAGTAATACTTTTGTAATTGAACGCCAATAGTCATTTATCTGCTATAAGAATAACTTATTTCTCCGTCCATAACGCTTGGCGACGAATTTCGCGGAATGTCGCCAACTTAGCGACTTTTTAAATGTTGCGAAATTAACGAAAATCTCACCAAATAGATAAAAATGACGCAAAATCCATGAAAATAACGACTAATTGTCGAAAATTCATTATCTTGGAAAAAATATAAGTATCTACTATAAGAAAACCTATTTTTTTTACTGTAAAAGTAGTAAATTCAGTGCATTATATATGGAAAGTCATGTGTCGCGCACATCAGATTTTTATTATTATTTTTATAGTTCATTGGGGATAAATAGTCAAGCAAAGCCCTTGCTTTGGGCCAACAGAATACATTATTGTTCATCTCTAACAGGGGTGGGAAAATTTCGACCTAAATATGGCCTATAGATGTGTTCAATTCTGCCCACACATCAAAACTGGACTTTTATAAAACTATTTTAAAATCAACATTTCCGAGCTTGGCGAATCATGCCTCAAAATATATGTTAATGTTTGCAGTATCAAATTCATGCTAACGAGTGTTTTCAACCATGAAACATACTGACTTTTTAGAACCTGACTGACAGATAAATATCTGTCTCCTCTTTTGAGAATCACATCCTCACAGTTTAACTCAGATTACGATAAATATCTGTCTCCTCTTTTGGGAATCACATCCTCACAGTTTAACTCAGATTACGATAAATATCTGTCTCCTCTTTTGGGAATCACATCCTCACAGTTTAACTCAGATTACGATAAATATCTGTCTCCTCTTTTGGGAATCACATCCTCACAGTTTAACTCAGATTACGATAAATATCTGTCTCCTCTTTTGGGAATCACATCCTCACAGTTTAACTCAGATTACGATAAATATCTGTCTCCTCTTTTGGGAATCACATCCTCACAGTTTAACTCAGAGTACGATAAATATCTGTCTCCTCTTTTGGGAATCACATCCTCACAGTTTAACTCAGATTACGATAAATATCTGTCTCCTCTTTTGGGAATCACATCCTCACAGTTTAACTCAGATTACGATAAATATCTGTCTCCTCTTTTGGGAATCACATCCTCACAGTTTGCTGGAAGCCTGATGAAAAATGCTGGAAGCCTGAATCATAGTTTTACTCATTTCATGCCCCATCATTGTAAACCTTTCGAATGAACTTAAAATGAGTAGTCCTTATTTTATATTCCGAATATTTAAAAAAAAAAATAAATGAATTTTAAAAGTAAAAATAATGAATAAAAGTCTTTGGTCCGTCAAAAACTTTTATTTCTAGCATTTGGTCTTGCTGTATGTAAGTTTTCTCATCCTTGATCTATGCTACTAAAACGTGTCAGCAAACATATATGTGTAATTATCTATGTAGCTACATATGTATATCTTCTCTTCAAATAATTGTTCCAGGATATCGCTGTTTGTGTTAAATTGGAGCTAATGATCTGCAGATGTTGCGTAGATCAAACGCCAGATGTAATAACTTGCATAGGATGCCCGACGTATTCAAGAAGGTTAATAAGTTTTAAATTATTTTTAAAAACTCAAATGAAAATCGGTTTTAAGCGCTCTCACTAATAAAAAGGCTACCGTTTGATTAATACTATTTATAAAAAGTCGATCGTGCTATCATCGGTCGATGTGAACTTCAACGTCTGAAAAATTTCCAACTTTTACAGTTCACTTGATTTTAAAATATACCTGTTTCTTCAAACCGATTTTCACAAATATCTTCAAATTAAAACGTCAGAAACCATCAAATGATACTTAAAAGTATAAAGAGTAGTTTTAAGACGATAACTCTTAAAGAAAAATGCGTGAAACAGATTTTTTAAGCAAGTCTATAAAAAGTAGTTGGAGCATGACAACTCAATGGTTTTAGAGTTATGAGAGTACCCGAGTTCTATCCACGACTTCACTCAAAACTATACAAGTGTCTATGAACAATAAATATGAGGTCTGCAAGTCTTTCCGAGCAGTGATGGGTCAGGGAAAGGAGGGTAGGATCCCTGTGGTCGCCACTCCAATTGTTAGCTTTGTCCCTGCCTTCAAAAGAGTTACCATGCGTTTTCAGGTAAGTCGGACTGTCTGGGTCGGAAGAAAGACTATTTAATGTTGAGGAGCGCCCTATAATAGCGAAACCGATTAACGAATGCTATTATCTGCAATGGGAGCACAATATTAACTTTAGAAACGCCCCCTATATGCGAGATTTGTGAGCAAGAAACTGTAGTAATTCGTATTGCACGTGAAAGGTAAATAGAATTATTAGTACTAACTATCTGAATGCAACTCATACATCGGATTGACGGACCTACTGCCAAATTATATATATATATATATATATATATATATATATATATAAATATCTTATATATATAAAGGGTGTCCCAAAAACATTGACTTCGGCTTTTATTCCTTAAATATTGATCTTAAACATATATAATAAATTAAATTGTTGTGTAGAAAAAGGTACATAATTTTATGAAATTGATTATAATTTTCAAGGGAATTAAATTTTAAGAAATACAAAATTTAAATTTTTATACGGCTCCCGTACAGAAACATTTCCAATGAGTAAAATATGCACAATATACTAAAATAAGGTGATGTACAAAATTTCAGCATTTTAGCATAAAAAGTCCTAAAGATATGAAAAAACAAAAATGCTGACTTAAACCATTTTTCGATGCATTGAAATGGGTTCTCAGATGGAAAAATTATATCGGCAGATCGCGTTTCAGTCGTCTTATACAAATTACGAAACAAAACAATGATTACATAAATAAATTTTGCTATTTATTGGTAGAAAAGTACTGTAAAAAAGTACACTGTGTAGAAATAATAACTTTACACAAAGATTACAAAGCTTGTTCAAAATGTTTTCCATCAATGCCAAAGATCCATTAAAGATAAGAGGCAGATATTATTTGCCTATGATGCATTTCTGCGTTGCGTCATTTGCATTATTGCTGTAAACATTTACATTTTAATTTGTGATTAATCCCTCACCAACTTTGTTTAAACATATCTCTGGGACTTTTTATGATAAAATGCTGAAATTTTGTACACCACCTTATTAGTGTAAGGAGCACAATTTACTTATTGGAAATGCTTTTGTACGGGGGCCGTATAAAAATTTAAATTTTGTATTTCTTCAAATTTAATCCCCTGAAAATTTTTATCGATTTCATAAAATTCTGTACCTTTTTTTTTACGCAATTTTGTAATTTATTATATCTGTCTAAGATCAATATTTAAGGAATAAAAGCCTAGGTCAAAGTTTTGGGGACACCCTGTCAAGAAGAAGTAGGCAGAAAGTGATGAAAATCTGCAAACAGAGAGAGATAGCAACGAACAATAAGTGATGTTTATTGTAACATGATACACCTATACACTGAGCGATAACACCGTCTGATCAGTAGGTTGTAGGACTATCGCGGGCGGCGATATAGGCAACAACACGTCTAGGTACAGAGTCAATGAGCTTGCGGATGGTGTCCTGAGGGATGGCTGCCCATTCCCTGTCAACCATTTTCCAGAGTTCGTCTTCTAAATGCGGCGGTAGCAGCGAACGCAAGCGATGTCCAATCACGTCCCAGACGTGTTCGATTGGTGAGAGATCAGGGGTGACTGGTGGCCAGGGAAGTACCTGGGTACCTTGCAGGGCATGTTGGCTGATGCGTGCCGTGTGTGGTCGGGCGTTATCCTGCTGGTAAATGGCATGGGGCACCCTTGAAGTAAGGGTAGTGTCACCGGCCGCAGCACGTCATCCACGTATCGTTGGGCCGTCATAGTGCCCTCAGTACGGACCAGAGGTGACCTGCTATCGTAGGCGATGGCGTCGAAAACCATGATGCCGCCGTGTGGCTTTCCACAAATGCGGCCGGATTGGACCTGTCACCACTTCGGCGCCAGACTCGTACACAGCGACTGTCATTGATAAAACAGAAACGTGATTCGTCTGAGACCCTGTGCCATTGCGCCGTCCAAGGGGCTCTATCCCGACACCACTGCAAACGGAGGCATCTGTGCTGTTGGGTCAATGGCAGTCTTCTTAACGGGTGCCATGAGTGCAGGTCGCCGGCGACCAATCGGCGGATAATGATTTTGGTCGATATGGGAGCATCAAGTAAGGTACTCCTTTGCCTTCATTTTGCTTGGCTTGGCTTGGCTTGAAGGGTGTCCTGCACATGCTGCAAAAGGGCGGCTGAAGTGGCCTGCGGGGACGCCAACGCTTGTCGGATGCGTCGGTTTACTCGTGCTGACGTCGCTTTGGTCATAATGGTACTCCTCAAAAGTGTCATATTCTCTTGTTCTAACCATCTTTGCCACAGCTGGTGAACAGTGGACGCGTGTAGGTGGTTGTCCGCTGAGATTTGACGCATGGACCAACCTTCCCTTCTGAGTTCGATCACTATACCCCTCGTAAAATCGTCTGTCTGCTGGAACTTCCGGGGTTGGCGGCGGTCTGGCATTCTCTGTACTACACGTTTCCTCTGAGACAAAAAAAAAAATACAAAATGATTTCCCTTGCAGATGGAGCGTCGCAACTATTGCCGATTCTGCAGGTTTCTTCCCTTATATCTCATTCAACGTGCTCGTGATAGGCGCACATTTCGCATCATTTACATAACTCGGTGAGTTGCTTCTGCCCTGCAATTTGCTTATTTTTCTGACCACTCTTTCTTGGTGTCTCATTTTCACTGTCACGTAATACATATATATATATATGTATATATATATATATATGTATATATATATATATATATATATATATATATATATATATATATATATATATATATATAGATATATATATATATAAGTGAATATTCAAAAGTATGAAATTGTACAATATACAAATAAAAACAAGTGACCCTGCACAAAGGCGCAAAGCTGCTCACGAATGCCGGGTATATATAAGAAAGTCAAAAGTATAAGATGGGAAAGTGCCAACAGGTAAGATACTGATGGGTCACAATCCCCCTTGGCCTCTTGTTCCCGGTTATAGCCAGCTAATTACTCCTAGGAAACACTCCCGGAGCCGATACCTTCCTGTGGCCTAATCTCCATGAAACGTCCAAGCAAAAGGCGTAATCCAGGAATGGAAGCAAAGACCACGTTTAAATTTAAAAGGATAAAAATGAAAACAGGAATGGTGGTAATTTCACGTCGCGTAAAAGTTTCCGATTCAACTGCGTTTATACAGATGCTTAAAATACACTACACAGCAATGTTATCAACGCCTTTTACAAAGATTTTGGCAACATCACTATTCCATAAATTTTATTGACAACGTATATATTTTAAGCATCTGTATAAATGCAGTTGAATCGGAAACTTTTACGCGACGTGAAATTACCACCTTCACTGTCATCGAGAATTGATTTCCCTCCCTTTAATCAACATTCCTGTTTCCATTTTTATCCTTTTAAATTTAAACGTGGTCTTTGCTTCCATTCCTTGATTACGCCTTTTGCTTGGACGTTTCATGGAGATTAGGCCACAGGAAGGTATCGGCTCCGGGAGTGTTTCCTAGGAGTAATTAGCTGGCTACAACCGGGAACAAGGGGTCACAATCCCCCTTGGCCTATTAGTATCTTACCTGTTGGCACTTTCCCATCTTATACTTTTGACTTTCTTATATATATATATATATATATATATATATATATATATATATATATATATATATATATATATATATATATATATATATATATATATATATATATATAAAATAGGAAAATTTTCAAAACAACTTAAAACAACGAAGCTTGATGATAAAATAAATTTCTTTTCATTCCGATATTGAATGTGATACAAATGCATCTAAAATGTATGGAATATATAAATACATGAGAAGTCGAGTGTAGACTAACCTTCCCGTGAGCTACTAAACCTAACATAACAAATAAAAGTATTTATAAACATCCTTTCTTTTATCAGGTCCTCTACATCCTCCGGTGCTACCACCGTGCGATTTACGGCCGTCCCATAAACAACGCCAGTCCTCTTTTCGAGGATGGCATGGAAACCTCTTCAAATGAACACAGTGGCCGTGAAGAGAACACTTTCGCCGTCTCTCTGCTGTGGTGACATTTATGGCGGTTTTATGACGCGAAATAATCATTTTACTTCGTCTGTAGATAGGGATGGAATGATAGAACTTTGAGTAGTTAAGAGTATGCTAAAGAAGGGATTTTAATATTTGTGTAATTGTTAGGAATGAAATGGGTGTGTTATTTTAATACAGTCATTTTGTGCAACCAGGAGTACAAGATGACCCTAATTCAAATATCCCCATTTCGACGCAATGGCGTACTTTCGAAAGGTACAATGTATACATAGAATTGTTCCCGTCAATGGATTATGTAGTGTTTTCTTAGGGAAATACATAGCCCCCTCTCGACTTGTCGAAATTTCAATCAACACACACATATGTATCTATATATTAATATACAGAGTGTCCCCAAAATATTGACCTGGGATTTCATTCTTTAAATATTGATCTTAAATATATATAATAAATTACAAAGTTGCGTAAAAAAAAGGTAACAGAATTTTATGAAATTGATAAAAATTTTCAGGGAATCAAATTTGAAGAAATACAAAATTTAAATTTTAATACGGCCCCCGTACAACAATATTTCCAATGAGTAAAATGTGCCCCATACACTAATGAGGTGATGTACAAAATTTCTGCATTTTATCATAAAAAGTCCCAGAGATATGTTTAAACAAATTTGGTGAGGGATTAATCACAAATTGAAAAAATCTTATGTGGGCATCACATGACTTTCCTTATATAATACAATGGATTTACTACTGTTACAGTAAAAAAAAAATCTGATGTGGGCAGCACATGACTTTCCTTATATAATGCAATGAATTTACTACTTTTACAGTAAAAAAAATAGGTTATTCTTACAGTAGATACTTATATATTTTTTCCAAGATATTGAATTTTCGTCAATCAGTCGTCATTTTCATTGATTTAGCGTCATTTTTATTCATTTCATGAGATTTTCATTAATTTGTCAACATCGCCAAGTTGGCGACATTCCGCCAAATTCGTGGCCAAAATCACCAAGCGCTATGGACGGAGAAATAAATTATTCTTATAGCAGATAAATGATTATTGGCGTTCAAATAAAAAAGTATTACTCAAAGTATCTTTTCTCATGAATGGAACGAGATAGATCCACGAAAATGATGTCACCAGATTTATCGCATGATATTACATATGAAAAGTGAACATGTTTCTAAACAGTTAATAGTTTAGGAGATATTTTAATAAATTTATTTGAAAAATGTGTAATATCTCGAGAACTGTTCGTGCTAGCGTTCTAAAGTTTGTGTTAATCGTTTTCCAAGGAAAAATTACATAAAAAATGTCTATTTGCGTAACTTTATTAAAGGTTTTAATTTTTTGATGATTTTTTCAAAATTTTACTCGAAAATTTAGGGGGTTCTGAACATTCGATTGCGTTTGAAAAAAACAGGCTTCCAGTATTCACGGATTGTAATTTTTGTACCAAATTTCGTTTGAATCGGTCCAGTCGTCGTCAATTATCGTTTCCACAGACTCACTGACACACCCACCCACAGACATCACCTCAAAAACGTCTGATTCGTGTTCAGGGATACTTGAAACGTGCTCTAACGTCGAAAACTCGAATTCTCGACCCCGTTACAATACTTTCCTAATATATTATATGTATATAAGGAAAGTAAAAATAGGTTATTCTTATAGTAAATACTATATTCTTTCCAAGACATTGAATTTTTGTCAATTAGTCGTTACTTTCATTAATTTAGCGTCATTTTTATCCATTTGGCGAGATTTTCGTTAATTTGGCAACATTTAAAAAATTCGCCAAGTTGGCGACATTCCGCCAAATTCGTCGCCAAAATCTCGTCAAGCGTTATGGACGGAAAAATAAGTTATTCTTATAGCAGATAATGACTATTGGCGTGCAAATACAAAAATATTACTCAAAGTATCTTTTCTCATGAATGGAACGAGTTAGATCCACGAGAGTGATGTCACTAAATTTATCGCATGATATTACATATGAAAAGTGAACATGTTTCTCCACAGTTAGTTTTTTTTTAATTTATGGGATTTTTTGATAAATTTATTTGAAAAATGCGCAATATCTCGAGAACGGTTCATACTAGTGTTCTAACATTTATGTCAATCGTTTTCTAATGAAAAATTACATAAGACATGACTATTTACGTAACTTTATTAAAGGTTTTAATTTTTTTTATGATTTTTTCAAAATTTCATTCGAAAATTTTGGGGGGTGGGGTTCGGAATATCCGATTTCGTATAAAATATATAGGCTTCCAGTATTCATGGATTGCAATTTTTGTACCAAATTTTGTTCGAATCGCTCCATTCGTTCGTCAGTTGTCTCTACAGGCTCACTGACCCACGCACACACACACACACACACACACACACACACACACACACACATCTCCACACATATATTTTCACACAGACATCTCAAAAACGCCTGATTCGTGTTCAGGGATGCTTCAAACGTGCTCTCCCGTCGAAAACTCGAATTCTGATTTTCGACCCCCGTCACTATACTTTCTTTATTCATTCTATGTATAAGGAAAGTAATATAAATGTTTGCAGCAAGAGTGCAAATGACGCAACGCAGAAATGCATCATAGGCAAATAATATCTGCCTCTTACCTTTATCGGATCTTTGGCATGGATAGAAAACATTTTGAACAAGCTTTGTAATCTTTGTATAAAGTTATTTCTACACAGTGTAGATACTTTTGTACCAATAAATAGCAAAATTATTAATTATTTATGTACTCATTGTTTTCTTTCGTAATTTGTGTATGACCCCTGAAACGCGATCTGCCGACATGATATTTCCCCTCCGAGAACCCATGTCGATGCATCGAAAAGTGGTTTAAATCAGCATTTTTGTCTTTTTATATCTCTGGGACATTTTATCATAAAATGCTGACATTTTGTACATCACCTTATTAGTGTATGGGGCACATTTTACTTATTGGAAATGTTTTTGTACGGGGGTCGTATAAATATTTAAATTCTGTATTACTTATAATGTAATTCCCTTGAAAATTTTAATCGATTTCATAAAATTCTGTACCATTTTTTACACAACTTTGTAATTTATGATATATGTCTAAGATCAATATTTAAGGAATAAAAGCTGAGGTCAATGTTTTTGAGACGCCCTTTATATATATAAGATAATATCTAAGTACACGCATTATATATATATATATATATATATATATATATATATATATATATATATATATATATATATATATATATATATATATATATATACAGGGTGATTAAAAAAAGATAGATTAACAGATTAACCACCTATAGGCACCGACCCGAAGGTTTGCAGTAATTACAGCCTATGGTGGAGGAATATCTGCCAAAACCAGAAATTAAAACTTAATGCCAAGATAAAATTGATAAACAATTATATACAATATGCTTGTCTATACTAGATACAGATAGTATTTCACAAATATTTCACATCCATAAATTCTTATGTGCAGAACTGTTTCAAATGGGAGCAACTATATATATAAAAATATTTCTAAAATTGGTTAGCAACTATATATATAAAAATATTTCTAAAATTGGTTATTACATATACAAAATCAAACGAATAATTTTCAAAGATATATACATATATAAACATATATGCAAAATATATATATACTAAACTATTTATGCAAACATACATACAAAACTATATATACAACATTTACATACAAATCTCAGAGATTACCATGGCTTTCAATACTATATTGATACATACAATGATTAAACCAAATGTGAATTTAAAATTAATTTGATTACAGTAATTATAAAAAGATTTAGAAGTACTATAGATAAATATGCAATAAACAGTGAGCTAATGTGTGGTGGTTACCAGTAATAATTCACAGGATATGTTCGTTTTCCTCTAGGAATTGAATTATAGTTTTTATTCTCTGTTTAGCCCAGCTATTACCCAGAAGGTTTTCGGCAAATATTGGCATATGTTGTCGACTGGGCCTTTTAAGGTGATAGTTCTTTGTAAGTTCGCAATCAAATACAAAATGTTTCGGAGATCCTATTTCACCACAAATACAGTTTTCGATGTCTTTCTTTTGGATTTTGTAAAGATAGGTTGGAAAACAGCCATGCCCTGAGAAAAACTGTACCAATTCTCTGCTGCAAATCAGTTGCTCTTGAGATACTCTGGGAAAATAGTTGAATGTTTCTCTTCCTTTCTCACTTTCATTCCACTGCTGTTGCCACTCTTTTATGGTATTAATATTCAGATGTGACCTCAGCGATGAACAGGGATATGGTAAGTTTGTACTCTGAACAGAGATATCTGACGTCGCCTCAAAAGCTAAACAGTCTGCAACTTCATTTCCCAGAACACCCGAGTGACCTTTAACCCATCCTATAAAAAACTTTTGATGGATGCTGTTGGTTATGATAGTTACAATTTGATGAGCTATTGGATTCTTCGTTTGATATTGTTTAAGAGTTTCGATGCTCGATAGACTGTCAGAGTAAATAATGAAATTCTTATGCAAACTTTTGGTAGCCCAAAATACAGCTTCCTTTATTGCGAGCAGCTCTGCCTGGAAGACGCTATTTTCATAGTGCAGACGAGTTGACCACTTATGAACACACATGCCATCGTAAAAAGCACAGTAGGCTGATGCTGTTCCAGAATCAGTTCTAGAGCCATCTGTATAAATATTTATGTAATTAGATATTTCTTGTGATGACTTAGCAAAGTGTAAGCGGATATTACCTACTGCTGGGTCCGTTAACCAAGTAATCTTTTTTTGCTCGTAATCTTTGTGATCATAATAAAGATTATTCCACTCTACTGTTTGTCTCAGGCGTGTTACTTGCGCTATGATGGCTTCTTTTTGCGCTGTCAACGTTATAGGGGGGATACCGGTAAGCACTTGTAGCGCTACTGTAGATGTTGTGCGATAAGCCCTTGAAATCTGTAGAAGAGCAATCCTTTGAACTGATTCTAGTTTTCTTTTTGCATGGATGTTCAAGTTTAGGGCCCAACTACTTGCAGCATAGCACATGATCCTTTCTGTCACTGATAGATACCATGTTTTTAAGATCTTAGAATTTATGCCCCACCTCGATGGTGCTAGTCTTCTGACATTATGAATTTGACAGCCAATCTTTGTTCGCAGGTTTTCTATGTGTGGAATCCACGATAGATGTTTATCAATTATAATTCCGAGATACTTGATTTGGTTTGGTCTTGGTATGCTAACACCTTTAATCTTGAAGATAGGCTTCCGTTTTAATTGAGATGGTTTTCCTATCACTAAAGCTGAAGTTTTTGTTGATGAAATTGATAGTTGGAGCTCCTCACAAAGATCTGAAAATGTTTCTATGCCGGCATTAGTTGTATCTTCCAGAAGTCTACGTGAACTGCCTCCTGATACTAGCATAAAGTCATCTGCGTACGCCAAAAGCTGTGTTCCTGGAATACTGAATTTATTAAGGATGATATCAGCCATTATTGACCAAAGTAAGGGTCCTAAGCAAGAGCCTTGTGGACATCCCCCGTAGACTTGAATATCTTTCCAAGTTGTTCCTGAATTAAGTCTAATTGCCCTATCTTTCAGATAACTACTTATGATGTTCTGTAAATAAAATGGACAATTTATCTTTTGTAATTGTTTTAATAAGATGGACCAGTTCATGTTATCAAATGCACTTTGTATATCAAATGATACTAAGGCAGTGTAGTTTCTTTCGGATATATTGTTTTCTATGCATGACAGGACATATGCCAGTGCTGTTTCAGTAGAGTGACCCTCTCGGAAGCCATGTTGATGCTTGCTCATAAGACCATTCATTTCTAGAAAGTGTACCATTCTCCTATGAATAATTTTTTCTAATACTTTTGACAAAGTTGGTAGAAGACATACCGGCCGATATGAACGCTTCTGGGTTGGATCCTTGTTAGGTTTCAGAAAGAAAATAACTTCTCCAATTTTCCAGACTTTTGGGAAATATCCCAGAGATAGGCATTTTTGCATCAATGTTGTTATCGTTATTGGCATGACTTTAAACACTTCTTTCAGAATTCGCATATCGATACTATCTATTCCGGGGGCCTTGTTAGAGCTAAGTGAATAAAGTGCGCTTTTCACTTCCGCTACTGAAAGACAGTCTGGGAAATTGTCGGAAGTGCTTACTTCTGTCATTCGAGAAAAAGTGCTATTTGTCAGGGTTGGTCTTTTCGTAATGAAAAGAGAATCTGCAAGATGTTGTAACACATTCTCTCGATCTAAATGTATTGCTTGTGGTACTAGGTCATAGGCAGCTTCTTCCGTTGTGAATGATTTGTTGTAGGCCATTTTGAAAGCTACCCCATACTTCCTACTGGTTTTTGTGCAAAATGCTTTCCATGCCTCGGATTTTGCTTGTAGTATGGATTTTTTATATACAGCTCTCTCCCTTTTGTATTGTTGAATGTTAAGTTCAGTTGGATATTGTTTTTGTCTATTGTAGAAAGCTTTCAAACGATTTCGTTTACAATTGAGCAGAGAAGACCACCACTTGAGTTTTGGTTCATGGGATATATTTTTTTTCTTATATGCCTTGTCACATGCTGCTTGGATACGATCAGTCAATTCTTCTACAAATTTCTCTACGGTAACGACTGTAGTTGCTTCTTGCAGTTGGCGGCTCAAGGGAATCTTCTGTGGTAACAGCTGCCTCCTAAGAGCGGTGTGTTTAGAAAATTTTGTTTTATAGCGTCTTTTCGATTTCATCTCAACGTCTTTCGTCAGTGTAATTATTACATACCTGTGATCACTCAAGCTAGGAGTTTCATCGACTTTCCAGGATTGTACTTTGTTATATACATTAAGTGAGCATAGAGAGATGTCAGGCCATCCCTTCCCTCTCGAAGTTTCAAACGTTGGAGTACTGGATGGATCATTGAGGAGTATTAGCTGATGTTGAGCTACAAAATCCTGTAGTAGAAGACCTCTTGCATCATTGGATGAGTAGCCCCAATCTCTCCCATGTGCATTTAAGTCTCCAGAGAAGAGAAGGTTTGATAAGTTGATGTTAGGTAGATGTTCCCACTCTGAAAGATCTTCTGCAAGCAGGGACGTAAGCACCGGGGGGGGGGGGGGGTGTGGGGGGGGTGTCACACCCCCCCTGACTCAAAAAAGTCGGAAATTTTGGCAATCACTCGGAAAAAAAATCGGAATAAGAGTGTGTTTTGTTCTTCATAAATTTCATTTTAAAAACTTATTTTTTACTTTAATTTTCTAAATGTTCACTACAAAATTACCGATTCTCTTTCGTGAAACAAAATCCTTGAAGCCCGTGTTGAAGCAAAGCCATCTGATGAACGTGGGGCAATGGTTTCTTTGCGATGTCATAAATCTCATTTAAATACGTATGAGCCACCTGGATAAGGGCTATGTCAACGAGGGTGGTCCAGGAAGTCCCCAAACTCTGTCGGCATTTTTCTTGAGGAAATTCGGAGAAGCAGATCTTGCAACCGGAGGGTGCAGATCATTTGTAGTACACATATGTGGGGACCTTCGAGAAGCAATCACGTGATTGCTTCTCGAAGCTCTTTGGTGGGGTTGTGGTCACCAAAGAGCGTGATTGCTCTTTGGTGGGGACAAACCATGAAAGAGCAATTAGGTTCTGGTACGAGTTCTTCAGACAAAACCTATTTTCTTCTCTATGCTGTCGGCAAAACAGCAGGAGAAAAATACTGAAACACATTGTCCAGGGATTTGGAAAGTAAACCCAGTATGTATTCCCTTAAAAGTGTCTATAATTGGGCAAGTAATTTATGACTCTCAGAAAATGTGCATGTCTTTTCTGTAAAATGCTGAAAAGCATGGAATCTTCATTCAGTCCAGATTGCTTCAATTTTTCGCAGAGCTAGGTTGTGCCTGCGTAAAGTAAGGTAATATTTTTAAATTATATAAAGGCATGCATAAGAATCGTTTATATACGTTTCTCATAATTATTATTATTTATTTTTATTGCTTTTTTACTTTCCCTGCAATACATGGTAATGTATAGGGAAAGTATTGGAATCATGCCGAAAATCACAACTCGAGTTTTCGACGGATCTACACGTTTCGAGACCTCTAGAATACGAAAAAACCATTTTTAGCGTGACGTCTGTGTGTCTGTCTGTGCAGATTTTGTATCCACTCTAACTAAAAAACTAATTGACCGAATTTCACAAAATTTTGTAGGTAAGTCACTTGTGGGCGGGGCTGGTGCTGATTAGTTTTGGGTACGATTCGGAATAAAAAAAACCCGCCTTTTTTGTGAAATGGCCCGCAAAAGCTTGTATCCACTGTAGCTGAAAAACTAATGGACCGAATTTCACAAAATTCGGTAGATGAGTCACGTATAGGTCACCCTGGTGCTGATTAGATTTTGGTACGATTCAGAAAAAAATAACCTGCCTTTTTTTGCAAAATGGCCCGCAAAAATTGCCAAAATCTAAAATAAAAAACTGGGTATACTCAAATATATCCATTAAAGGCTGATTTAATACGTAATTTTTAACGACGAAAAGAATAAGACCAACCCCATTACACTAGGACTAGCCGTTCTCGAGATATTTTAGTTTTTCGTACTTTCCCTACGCCACCTTTGAAAATAAGTCCGGTTATCGAATGAGAACGAAAATTGAATTAAAATTGAAATAAATTTAATTAAAATAAAGAGAACGTTAATATAAGTCTGCAGGGAAAGTCATGTGCTGCTCACATCAGATTTTTAAATTTTGTTATAAAATTGTGCTTTTAAAGGTATCATTTAACAATTCATACGTCATTTAAATCAATTTTCTGTGACAAAATAAAATCGCAAATTGTGAATGAAACACTAGACTATACAAAAAGATCAGCAGTGGTTCCAATACGGGTCAGAACGGACCGAAAATTTAGAGTTTTTCCCTGCCTGGCACGACAATAGCAGTACTTAAACCAGTCCCGAAGACCATTGAGTCTCGGCTTGATCCGGCCCGAAATAATTTATATTCATATGTGTTAAAAACATGAATGTGTAGAAAGCCCAGGCCGCCCGACTCACCCGAGAGTATGAGCAGAAAAGTGAGCGGCCGCCGAAAACATGAATGTGTTGAAGACCCAGACAGTCCGACTCATCCGATGACATAGAGCATCCTCTTGGACGGCCGGGAACATGAATGTGTTGAAGACCCGGACCGTCCGACTCGTCCTGAGGACTTGAGCATCTATTTGGACGGACGGCGGGAACATGAATGTGTCGAAAGCCTAGACCATCCGACTCGTCCGAGGACTAAGAGCAACATAATGGATGGCCGGGAAAATGAATGTGTGAAAGCTCCAGGCCGTCCGGCCCGTCCAGAGGACTTGGAGCAACAAAATGGACGACCGGGGGAAAATGAATGTGTGAAAATTTTCTACGAAGAATTGAAATAAAGTTTTTTTTTTAAACATTTATCTATATATAGCTGAAATAAAGATAATTATTTCATATATTCAATTAAAACTCATTTGAAAAATTTTCAAAATTAAATATGTTCGGCCTGGCGAAATAAATATATTCGGCCCCAGAAAAATTTTCGAAATAAAATATGTTTGACCTTTTTTAAAAGTCAAGTTTGAGCCCGGCCCGAAACAGCTTTCTAAAATCAACGGCATGGCCCGAGTCGAAATGATTTCGCTTGAATAACATTTTTCTATGTAGATAGTTTATCTTTTTTGACAATTTTAAAATAATTTTAAATAATTAAGAACAACTTTTTCAAAATGGTTCAAAATATTAAGACATCGAAATTAGGACCACATCTACAAAATATTAAAATATCGAAATTGTTGCCACTATTTTTCAAAAACTAAGAACCTATCCAAAATCCAATTGTCCACTCCTATATGGTTTTCAAAGGACTACAAATAACCTAATATTATTTATAGCTACCACTTTTTGTTTTCGAGAAATAAGCATTTATAAACTTAAACAAGAAAGGTCAATCATGCATAAAGCATTGATTATGAAACACTTTCCAACTTCAATGCAATTTTATATAAACATCTCAAATGCGATACATTCCTTGGTAATATTTTTAAAATTATCACAATACTACATTAATTTATTATATTTGAAAACTTCATCGAAGAAAATGAACTTCATTCAAATGACGGCATTGAAATATAAATTGCCTGGTTTAAACATCTCTAAAATGCGATACATTCCTCGGAAAAATTTTAAAATTATCATAATATTTCAATAATTTATTATATTTGAAAACTTCATCGAAAACAAATGAACTTTATTCAAATGACGTCATCAAAATACAAATCGCCTCTCTATAAAGGCAGCATTTCATTCATAAACATTTTTCCAACCGTTTCATCCATTACAATACTATAATGATTTATTTTATTTAGAAATTTGAAAAATTGTTATCTACCTTATTTATTTTAAAATATGAAACCTCTCTTATATATAAAATAATAAAACCCTTGGAAAGATATGTATTATATAATATATCTCGTGTCTCTTTCTGGAGGATATAGCGAGAGTCAGAATTTAATTGAATTTGTTTTTCTCCCTATATTAAATAATTTTTATTTAAAAAACTACCTAACATATTTTACTGAATTTTTTTTTGTATATTTTATGAAATAATTTGAATATTTTCTAAAATTTTCGAAGCAATTTGTGAATTTTAAAGTCGATTAAAAAATGTTTGAAAAATTAGTTCCTGTAGGGTTAAATGTATTTCATTTTTTCAACCTGGGTTCAATCCAAAACTAATTGGATGATATTATTCATTTATATTCCCATAGGTCCCACAGACTGTTTGAAAAACATACTAAAATTTCATTTTGATAAAGTCATTTTTACGGCAATTATCGTGCTAACGGACAGACAGACAGACAGAGTGAACAAAGTCATAAACACTTTTCAACTATGTTGTAAAGTGTTAAAAACAGGATATTATCAATCTTTTTAAACTTGATAAGAAGATTCCTCGAAAATTGCATTAGATTTATAAAAACACATTAACGCGCTTAAACACGCCTTTTCTAGTGGGGCGCGGTAGTCCAGTGATTAGTGCTCGGATTGCACTCGGTAGGCTTCGGTTCGATTCCCTCCGCTGCCAAAACTGCCGTCGTGTTCACGCTGAGTACGATTACGTCAAAAATTTGGGTCCGTAAGCCCTTCCGAGAGGTTGGTGGTAGGGGAAGGAGGGTACGGTCCCTGTGGATGCCTCCCCCCACTGGGTTCCGTTCGAAATTGAGTGACTCTTCACAGTCGTCTAAACCGGTACCTTACACCTTTCTGGTAGGTCGGACCGTCTGGTTCTCAACAACAACGCCTTTTCTCGTTGCGCTGAATCACCTTTAGGATTGAAGAAAATGCAAGGAGGTAAAAATCGGGATTATGTTTATAGTTATCCGATTCAAATGATTTTTTTACAATGCTTTTAATGGCAAATAATTGTATTTTTAAAAATATGAATCATACCTTTAAAATTCAAGGAATAAGAAAACTTCTCAATTTAAATCACTTTATGTGTTTCGTCTGCTGCACTTTCGTGAAATAAATGCCGAAAAGTAAAATTAGATAATTAAATACTATCTCCGAATATTTTAGTGCTATAGAAGAGATTTGTCAAGCGAATTCTTATAAAATAATTGCTCGTTTAAAAAAATCAAAATGATATCTGTAAAATTCTGGAACTTAGAATTTTTGATTTCATCACCCACATTGTGTCGCGCTAATTGTCTATAAACATCTGCCATTCTGCAAACAATAGTCTGCTGGGATAAATGGATTTAGAAACAACGAAATTTCGACTTTAAATATTCATAACCTTTAAACTAATTGAATTAAAAAAAAAAAAATCCCGGCAAGGTGCATATTTGCATAAGCTGATATGCCAAATCTTCGAAGCTGTTGAAAGCTTGAATTCTTTTCTACGCGTTACACACACACAGAAACAGAAATCCTTTTGAAAAATACTAAATATGTAATAATAATGCAACATTTACTCGGCCGTTCGATATTAAATTGTATATAAATTAAAATGTTACAGTAAAATGTTAACTACGTCAAAATGTTTTTATAAACCTTTTATTAATAGAGAAAAATATGTTAAATAGTTGAGCTTCCAATAAATCAAAATTTTCATTAGTTATAATTTTACCGTTGTACATTTTGTAGACACATTTTATATATTATATTTTTATTAATAAATAATCATTAATTTATTTATAATTACTATTATTTTATTTTTAAATTAAAATATTTCTTTCTCGTGCAAATAAAAATCCCCCAAAATATTATTTAAAATTAAACAGAGTTATTTCAAAATAATATACCAACATTGATAGTTGCGAAATATTATATTCAGATTTTTGTGGTCATCATTTGGTATTTATATAGTCACAACCTCCCTACTAGATTTGCCCCTATAAGTAGGAAACATAAAAGTAATGAAATGATCCTACATATTCAATATCGATGAAGAAGCCAGTAAAATAGATCAAAATAATGAATAACATAATTTTTTTGTTTTTGAAAGTCAGCTGTCCATAAAATATGGTGATGCTTTATATTACTTCATTCATTTCTGATTCTATTTGCATCACTTAATATGCACTCGTTTCCAGTAATAATTTACTTATACTAAAAAATTTGGTGTTCAATTAAAAAAAATTGTTTTTATATTTTGTGGACTTCCCATCTCTGCAATTGGTTTATTTAATCTTACGTTCTTTCGAAATATTTATTTCTCGAAGACTTTGATCGAAGTTGAAATTTTTTTATAAACCAGCAAACTTCCGCGCACTTCGGACACTAAACTCATGTAAGTACACCATGAGAAACAGGAACCGGCATGAGAAACAGGAGCATGCATGAGAAACAGGAACCGGCGGACATCAACTGCCACCGATCCTCCCACCCCTATTCAATATTATTATCTCTTATAGGATAATATCTCCCTATAAAGACATACAAACTATACCGACTCCTAACATAACGCAATGAAGTTACGTTCCCCTATAACCTTAGCAAATCAATTTATCAAGTTTAATACCTCAAACTTTTCATCTTAAGTTTTTAATTGGTCTAGCCATACCATAGAAGAAAAGAGTCTAACTCTCTCTCTAACTTTATGGATCATATAATTCAGCTCCAACCAATCTATCTATAAACAAAGTTTGTATAATTGCATCGTTTACAACGTGATTTTGAAGATAAAGCAGAAAATAAGTCTCTCTAAGTCCATGGCTTAGATATTCATATTCTGAATTTTTAAATAGGGATGACCTCACAAAATTAACTTTCCTAGTCAGCTGAATCATGGAGGTGGTCTCGCCTTTAACTTCATGAGTTGAATACAGTTTTCCTGTTATTTCTTCAAGCATTAAGTTCTCATAACCATGCAATTGCATCATGTTGTGGCAACATCTTCGACCTGAGATTATAAACAAAAATAGCAAAAAAGGCCAAACTTTGAGAGGCTATCTTCCCAGATCCAAGGGTTAATTTTAAAAACGACTTTCAGATTTAAATTCAGCATGGTAAAATCAGCAAACAGAAGTTTTTTAGCCTTCGAAATTGTATTTGGTGCTCTGACATGATGACACTGCGCTTTTAAAAAGGTGATTAAAAATTCGTTCAAATCAGTGATGAAAAAGCATTGAAGCTATACACACAAAAAATTATATGCACCCATAAGAAATTGAGCCTACAGCCACGAAGATCGGCATATATGTGTCGTTTGAGAAAATATGTAAATGATTAGAATTTGGGATCAGTTAAAAACGTTTTATTAAGAAATGGTGACAACAAGAAGCTGATATTTTATTAAGTGGTTACCGACTATACAAGTCGATATTCGGTGCGGCATAGGGTCAGTTAGGTTGCTTATATCCCTCTGCGGAAGATTCTGCCACAAATGTTGAAACCGATCAGCTAATTCAGTGGTATTCAGAGGAGGCTGCAATTGCTGTCACAGCATGTCCCATACGTTCTCTATTGGTGATAGGTCTGGAGATCTGAATGGCAATAGGAGGGTATTAAATCCTTGAAGACATTGTTGAGAAAGTTGTGCAGTATATGTTCGAGCTTTGTTTTGTTGGTAAATGAAACCTGGGCGACTTGACAGGATAGGCAGAGCAATTGGCGGCAGAATATCGTCAACGTACAAGCGAGTCTTCAGATTGGCTTGCAACAACTAGAGGAGATCTTTACACTTTCGACCCAGACCGTATGACATACACCAAAGTGTAAGGTATCTGTGGCCGGGATATTCCCATATCTATGGCCAGGATATTCCCATATCCATATCTATGGCCGGGATATTCCCATTTAATTTAGACTAGAATCTAGTGGGGACACAACTACAGTTATCGAACCATCCTCCTACCACCAACTTCTTGTAACCCACATATTTAGGTCTTAGATAAAAGCCCGCTATACTACATAAAGAATTGTATTTTCAAACGCGGATGATTTTCGTCAACTCCGAAAGGAACCGCGGCCCAACAATGTTAAAGTGTAATATGCACTCACTCCAGTTGTATTCAATAGCTCACTGTTTTTCGAAGTTTTTTGGTTTCGGAACCCCAAAATGAGAAAAAGTCCAATGTGGTCCAAACTGTACATCAAAATTCTTTAATTTTCCGTAAATTTACACGAAACTATAACACACGTTGAAAAACGCTGTATAACTCAATGTTAGTTTCAAACCAAATTTAGAAGCATGCGATCAACAAACCTGAAATAAAAAATAAAGAAAATAAACGATCCTTTCTCTAGGAGAGTGCTCAGGCATGTGTAATCTACCGGGGAGAAACCGCAGTCCTATGCATCTCATTAAGGGAGATGCATTTGTTGCTTTGATGCGTTTTCTTAAAAAAAAATGTAGTAATTAAAAAAAAAATTGTTAGACTGCGAAGATAAACACAACTTTCTGTAGAATTCAAACTGTAGAATTAAGCTAATCTTCCTGTTTTGGATGCTGCAAAGTAAGTATCATATAAACTAAAAAAATGCAATTTCGATGTATTTAAGAATATGTGTATGACCACATGCAAGTAGGTTTTCTGGTGGATCATTTGGAATTTTTTTTTTTAAGTCCATGTCTAGCCGATTTTTTTAAAACAAATATCGAGGAAATGAAACAACGTCATCCCTTATGAGCACTACAAATCATATCATATTAATTTCCTTTGAACAATGTATGTAATGTATGCTATCATGCACATCCCGTGTCTTACAAAGATAATTTTTGGCCTAGAAACGCGTGTTTTTCTCCTTTCTTGAGGAAATTATTTGGAAATGTGCAATGTGCATTCGAAAATTCGAAAATAAGTTTTAATTATTTACAAAAACCTATTAAAAGACCCAAATTTAGCTAAAAAAAAGATACATGTTCCGAAATTTACATAACCAATTCTTGGCATAGAAACTCGCGACGTTTTAAGTGCTAGGCAATGATCTGGGAATGTGTCAAGTGCATTCGAAAAAAAAATCCCAAAGCATACGAAATTTAATACTTTTTCAAATATATTTAACATTCTGCTAATCCTTGCCCTAGAAACTTGCCTTGTTTCAAATGATAGCTAAAAATTTGGGCATTTGCATAACACATCCGATAATTAAATAACAAATGTAAAATTATTTATAAAACAAAACCCTCAAAACCAAAAATTTGGTTTTGAGACTTTTTTCTTTTTATAAATTGAGGTATGATTTGGATATATACACAAAACATTCGAAAATTAAAACAAATAATTGCCGTTTAGACTTTGAACTGGACAAATGTCACTAGAACAGCAATGCACTCGTTCAAAACCAAAAGTTAACTCACTTGTTTGTGAAGTCGGAAATTTTCAATACTAGTCGGAAAAATTTCTTTCACACCCCCCCAGCCAAGATTGCCCACTTACGTCCCTGTCTGCAAGGGACGCTGAGGGTGGAGAGTATTGCGTGCCAACTGAGAAACAGCCATTTTTCAATTTAATGTTTATGAAGACAGAATTATTTTTTTTAGCTGAGCAAACATGTGAAAACATTTTATTAGCAATCACTATAACTGCTGTTTTCAGTAAAGAGTGGTGAGTTATCCAGGTTAGAGGAAAGCCAAATAGCAAATTGTTATGTAGGTAGGGATCTTGAATGAGAGCAATATCGATGCATTTTTCTTTGATAAAAGTTGCAGCTGCTGCCGACGCAGCCCTTGATTTGTGCAGATTTATATGCAGTATTTTTAAATCCATAAAAAATAAGATTCTTGTAATTTAAATCAAGACAAAAAAAAAAAACAGATTCAAGACAAAAAAAAAAAAAAATTAATACTCTTGAGATTTTAACTCTACCCTTTTCCATTCATTCTGGAAGCAAGGACAAAATTTACTATCTGCCCTATGAACATGTTCTAAACGAGCTTTAATGCAGTTACTACATTTAAGATTCTGTTCCTTGCAACTCTGAGCATCATGACTACCTGTACAAATAGCACAAATTTCTGGCCCTCTACAGTACTTCCTTGTATGCCCATATTCCTGACACTGAAAGCAACGTGTAATTGAAATGAATGGTGCAATTCTGCATGATCTAAAATCTATACAAATTCTAGAATGTCGTAGCAGAAGAGCTTTAGTGTCCCTATCCACCTCTATAATCCAGTGCGGAAGACCATTACGACCTTTAATCTGCTTTAAAGGCTTCAGATGATTTGGTGGATTCGGAAGCAGATTAAGAAGCTTTTCACCCAATTCCGTCGCCTGTATATGATCTGAGACGGAGTAAATAATAATTCTCTCCATGCGACCGTTAGAGATTGTTACATTTATTGTTTGTTGGAAATCTTTGCATTTTGACAAAGACTGTTTTATTTCTTCTGCTTCCTTCCATGTGTTTGCTTTTAGTACTAACTTATTGTCTTTAGTAGATTTCACGTCCCTTGGGCTAATCTTTAAGGATCCGTTTTTACTGAGCTCCTGTAGTTGAAATCGAGTTTGTTCTGCTGTGCCTGTCTCGTCCGTTCGGGACAAAATAACTGAAGCTTGAGTAAAATTCCTCATAGAATTGGAAGGGGCAGTTTGCATAATTTCACTGAAGGTAGATACTTTATGCTGCTGGAATATCTCAGCGAGATCTTTCCTTCACAAACGCAACTTTTGTAATTTCATTTGAATGATCCACGTCTTTCTTGAATACACACTGTTTTGATGGTTCTTAGATGTTTTTTAAACAATTCTAATGTCTCTTTTTGAAGACGACTTTTTTGCAGTTAAACTTTCCGTATAGAGAGTTTCTAAAACGTCCAGCTGTTGCATGATGGAACTGAGGAAAAAGCACTTGCAGGTGGTTTCATTTGTGTGGTCAATATTGCTATTGTTTTTAGTCGTAACTGAGCTTGATGATGGAATTAGAGTTGGAGAATTTCTGGTATTAAACCATATTAAATTGAATATAATAATAATAATGATAAAAAAAAAAAAACCTTATGAATACTAAATAAGTGAATAAAAAGTAATGAAAGTTGCACACTGAGTTCTTTAAATGTCAATTGATAAGAGTGGGGTTCACTTGTTACAAAAAAAAGGTGGGAAGCTTACATTACGCAATTTCTCCTGTATATAAAAATAATTAAAAAAAAAACACTAATGCATTAACACATTCTTTAAAAAAAAAAAATAAAATAAATAAAATAAATATTCATTTATACAACTACACTCAAAAATATATATGCACACACATGTATATATACCTACACTTTTTAAAAGCTATATAAATGTATATATATATAAGGAAAACAACAGAAACTACAAGTTTACTAAATCAGTAATCAATCAGATAGTAAACAAAATATGAAACTGAGTACCGTCAAAAATATAAGAGATAACCCAATTAGCAAAAAAAAAAAAAAAAAAAAAAAAAAAAAAAAAAAAAAAAAAAAAAAAAAATTAAAATTAACAAATAAAAGCAAAACTGTACAGTACAACGCGTCCTAAAAAGAAGTGAAAAAAAAAAAAAAACCCTGCTATTTTAAACTTAATAATAGTTTACTACTGACTTGATAGAGCAGTCCACGGTGTTACTAAAGTCTCAAGACTAGGATGGAGTCACCACAAGAAGAAGCGGAGAACAGCTGTTCGGATTTAGTCCTTTAACTGTATTCCTTGGGCAGGTTAAATGAAGATCAAAATACTGTCTTTTCTTTTCAGAAACAGCAATCGAGAATCTCCAGCTGAACGGGGGACGGTGGTGGAGGGTGGTGAACCAGGGGGGGGTCAAGACACGCTGATGAATGTAGCTACACTGTTGAAGACCAAGGGAATAATAGTCTGCCGGTTGACCTTGAGGGCGGGGAAAGCTCCCTTCTTTGGCTGATACTGTGCGGGGGTGTTAAAAATGGCTTGGAACGACAACGGCTTTTAAAAAACCGTTTATCTTAGTACACTGATCCAACCAGAATACACACCAACATTAAATTTATATGCTTAAGTAGCTGGGAAAGAGCTTTATCTCTTACAGATAAAAATTTAATAAATTAAAAAGCAAAGAGAGATGAAATCCGCTTACAAACCTGGAGCGTGGAATGTGCGTCTTTCACTTGACAGCCGTTGCATGTCACGTCATTAAAAAAAAAAAAAAAAAAAAAAAAAAAAAAAAAAAAAAAAAAAAAAGATAGGCTAAACTTTACGAGGTGGTAGTACACACCAAACTAAGCATTTTTTTAGCATAGTTTACCGGATCGGGAAATGAAACGTAGAGGCGCTTAATGGTGAAACTGATGAGGTGAGGCGAAAACACAAGAATGGGCTTAGATGTTATAAAAATGACATTTAATGAACACTAATTACAGTAATGGCTCAAAATGCGACCGCCAACATGAATGCACGGGTCTCACAGCAGGTGTTGGAAGGAGATTGGGTGAACTCTTTTAACAGACCAGGCATGTCGCGCACTTCGGCAGCTGCGGCCGAAATTCTGTCGAGTTCCTCTTCAGATTCAAGGGAAGTGCCATAGAGGAGACTCTTGAGATATCCCCACAAAAAGAAGTCTATACACCTCAGATCAGGCGATTGTGCGGGCCAAGCTATGGGACCCACCTCACCCAGTAACGCCTTTACATTTCATTTCCGACCCGGTAAATTATCGACGAAAAATACTTGGTTTGGTGTTTACTGCCACATCGTAAAGTTTAGCCCCTTCTTTGAATCACTATATATATATATACATATATATATATATATATTTATATATATATATATATATATATATATAGAAAAATTGAAATATACAAAGTGAAAAAAAACATGTAAAAAAGGAAGGAAAGGCTCGGCAAAAAGCTTACATTATGGCGGTAAGGGGTGTTGTGACCTTACTCCCCAGTTCAACGAGCTCGTCAAAAACGCCGCGGCATTTTCACTCCTGGTCGCCAGCCCTGGCCCAAGGCCAACCTCCCGGAGTGACTTTGAAATCATCACGAGACCTGGATAGAGAAGTGCACGAGAGTCATATCACCTCAAATAAAGCCAACTGAATTGCCGACTCAAATGAAAATGTAGTGCCAGCTGCGGTCCTGTGATCACAGTGCGGTCCTGTCCATATGGAGGGTTCGATGATTTTGTCTCTAATTGAACTCAAAAAAGACTTAAGTCTTACACCATATGCAAAATTGGTTCTGTATAAATTATCAATATTTTTGCGCAATAAGGAAATTGGATATTGATTAAGAAATGCTTGTTTTAAAAATTCTTGATCAAAATTGATACGTAAATGTTCCTCTTTGATAGTTCGTTTTATTCTGATTAAACCTCCCAAGAATACATTGCGAAACACATTCAAATGTATGTTGGAGTTCCAATGTATAATTCCAATAATCGGGTAGTTTAAATTGTTTTTCTTTTATCGTAGATGGTGAATATGAGAGGGATTTGACAATAGTTGATATTCAAATCCAAAAATTCGACCCTCGTTGTTATTTTTAAGAGGGTTTTCCTTCAAGATCTTAAAAATAACCTCTTTTCCTTCTTAAAATAACAACGAGGTCGAATTTTTAGTGTTGATTTTCTAGATATCACACTAAAACATGACAGTAGATATGGTACTTATACCGTCTTATATGACAAGAGAAATAATTTCAATATGGAAATCAATCATATTATAGATTGGAGTTCCAATTTGGACCAAAAACATCTTCAGAAATGTCGTCATAGGGTCACCTCAAAGAAATCAACGCATTAATACTTTCAAGTCAGATTGCATCATACATAATAGGAATATTATGAAGGAGGCAATAAAACGGAATTATCCAGTTGGCTTTCTGACATGTTATTATAATTCCCTATTTAATACAAAAAAGGGAGAAAATGCTTATTTAAGGGATATGGCAGAGGTATAGAAGAAAGTAAAAATAACGTATTACGCATGCGTAAACTGCTTTTATATATAAGGCACTCTGGCATTTGCTGCATTTCCATTCTTTTCCTTCCCTTGCAAT